>OU343219.1:122496765-122935892 GCA_910596185.1 Chrysanthemum makinoi
TTTATCATTGGTGGTAAACTTTTCTGGTTAAACTGACACTCCTCGGACTAAAAATTATAACCTTTCATTATTCTTAAGTCGAGGGGGAGTGTAGTCAAAGTTTCTTTCTTAAAATCTTTGTTTGGTAACCAAAATGGAAGTTAAATGGCGTTGTTTGAAAAAGGAAAAGGTGGAGGGACCAAAACTGTCAAAATGTTAAAGTTATTTTAATAAAAACATCCTCCACCTAACATTACCCTCACATTTATTACTTCTAACCTAAAAGATCCTACTTAATATTTATTCAAGAAATATGTGTTTCGATCATCAATCGTAAAAGTGTTTTCATGATCTTAACAGTAATACAAGCTAAGGTTTTGAATTTCTAGTAAATCCTACTGCTAAAACTTTTGTTACGCGTGATTATGTGTTCTACGCATAAGCGTATGAACACACAATCATTGTGTTTGTGTTTGTGGTTAAATGGATAGTGTCAAAACGTTCCTAATACATAAATGATAACATTTTAACCATCTAAATCCACCCAGAAACACGAATTGATGGTTTTTGATAATTAAGGTTCTTGAGTCGAATTGGGTGTTTTCAAATGTGAAGGGTTTTGGTTATAAAGATTGTTGTGTTATGTTCATATGTTGATGAATTGATGATATCCAGGTTCTATAACAACCCAGAAACACTAATTAACTTCGAATTAGAAATTGGGGTTTAAAGTTCTAAAGTTTGGGTATTTTTGATTCACCATGATTTAGATGTTATAACTCCGTTATTAGACTCTTATAACATCCATGACCTACCAGAACTGAATTGGTGCTAATCCTATGGTTAAAACTCTTATGCGTAATTCATAACCCTTATGGTTTTGACCTCTGCGTAAGTGTTTCTACGCATAAATGTTTAACAAGCTTTCATGCCATGATGTGTGTTTAATATGACTATACATTTTAAGATTGATGATATGATGGTTTTATTTCAGGCTTGCTACTCGTAAAATTCAGAATCAAGGTCGATTGTTACTCTACGCATAAGGTTCACCTTATGCGTAGGCGGTATATGCGTAAGAGTAATCCTACACGTAACTACTACGCATAAGGTTCTACAATGGGACTACGCGTATCCTGTGAAGGATATGCGTAAAAAGTGACCTCTACGCATAAGGTCTACTCTTACAAGTAAGCCTTACGCGTAAGGTCTTTATACGCCTACGCGTAAGCTCTACGCATAAGGTCCCCTTTTCCTACGCGTAACATTTCTTACAGCGTAAGTTAAGATCCTACGCATAAGCTTTCGTCTACGCGTAAGTCATTCTTTGTTTACGCATAACTTTGCCATATCTACGCCTAAGCCTTGATAGACCTTCATTATGAATTGTTACGTGCACAAACTTGTTAATAAATAATTCATATCGTCACGAATCCAATAATGTCACTAATAAACTTAATCGTTTGATATGTTGTGAACAATAAGTGATAACATAAACTTTAAAACTTAAAGTTAACTAACTCACTGAAACATTTCCGCGGCGTCATTGGACTATTGAACAAATAAGTGACTTAGGACTCGTAACAATCATTGACCCTGTACATTCAATAACTAGACAATAAGACCTTCCGTTGACTAACACTATGTCTTTCGATATGTTGGTTCTTTTGGCTAATGTTATTTGAGATCACGACATGGCTGAACAAATGAATGTGGATGCATCATAAGTTCTTACAATTGCTGATATCTTTCCAGTGGGTTATCCGAGAAAGATTGGAAAGAACAACCTTAGGGTTGACTTTGACACCCTCACATGCTCAGAATATTCTTGTCTCATTGCTGTGGATGTTCTCAAGAATCATCCCTACCAGAAAATGCTCTCACACTCGCCATAGTTCCAGAGGTCTACATTCAACAATTCGGATTCTATGCAGGAGGATCCTGGTCAAAGTGCGTGAATGTGACACTTATTCACAAACAAGTCACTATCACTCCTGCTGACTTACGGGCTGTTCTCATCATTCCGGACATTGTTCCAACCGACTTCTTTGCTACCCCTACGCTGAAGAGACGTCTGACGAAATTCTTGATAGATATTGGTTATGATGAAGCTTCAGAATCATTACTAAGCACTCTCCGCGTGAGCGAAGAATATTCCTCAACCATGGAGAACACTCTACATGATCATCACAAATCGGTCTCACGGTCGTGGCCGATGGCTATGAGCATCCCAAGCTCGGGGCTGCAAATTTTCTTGATTAATCAACAAGAAGGACATTGAACTCGAGCACACGATATGGGAGGACATGCTGCTATTTCACAAGAAGCTTGGCTCCAAGATTCCCTATGTCAGATACACCAAACTGTTGATCTAGAGAGCTCTTGGACTTCATCCTGATATCCCCATAAGGCTCAATGACCCAGATAATCACGACATATTGGCTGAACCCATATTATCTGTCAGAATCAAAGAATCGTCAACAAAGAAACAGTGGTAGTATTACCTGATCACCTTCTGACTACCGAAATCAAAAAGCTTGAAACATATAAAAGGTATCGGTTAGCCATAAAAGAAGGCAAAGTTGGTCATCTTGATGAAAAATCTTCACGGTACACCTACCGAGAGGACCGAAGAGGCAGTCTTGGAAGTGTCACAAGTACAATTATTTATAGGAAGCTTCCCAAAAGGAATCCTCCTCGTAAAAGGATTGTTCCCGTAAAGGAAGTTGAACCTATTCCCACACCGAGAACCGCAAAGAAAGCTTGTGGACGAAAGCTCACGAAGCAACGTGACACAGATGAAGAGATTACCTACTGAAACTACAAAGGATGACAATCCTTGATACCAAAACCTCTCAAGTCCTCAAGCGATAAAGAAAAAGGGAAGACTCCTGTACTTGTACCTTATGATGAAAGCTTCGGTGATAAAGAGCCACGGAAAATGTTTACAAGAAGACGATCAAATTCCTTAGACACCAACACAAAGCCGAAGAATTTGCTAAAGACCAAATGGGTGGTCCCGGAGGATCAAGTGGTCTGCCCACTCGAACCATATCGATACGGTTAATCAACCCGATAAGGGAGCTGGTTCCACCACTCTTGTGCAACAACAAAAGCTTGTGGAAGATACTATCGAATATGAGTTTGAGGAACCGAAAGCGAGAAGTCCGAAAAAGATAAAGATGTTGATTATGATCGTTTCTTCTAGATAGTCCCTGCACACGGTCAAAGGAAGAAACCTCACGAACCTCCGAAGGATCCAGAGTCTCCTCATATCTCTTCATCATCGATTCGTCTTCTCGGTCTTCACCACCACCATCAAAAGATCAACCAAATCATCATCGGTCAGTGAAGAAGCCACCTCGATCTTGGATTTCTCAGACTCATAAAAGAATTGTGAAAGCTGTCCAAACAAGTCGAGAAAGAAAGACGTGCTCAACAAGAAGTTGAATTTCTTTCTTTGATCACATACAACATCTATATGACGAGAATGAAAAGATGCAAGGAGAAAGGAAGTTTGTTCAGGAATTCATGAAAAATCACTGTCAAGAGGAAGCTGAGCGAAATGATCGAAGGCTACACGAAAAAGTACCTTCTGGAGTACGTTCCTAAAGTTACAAAGGAGTTGTTCACCAAACAACTTTATCCAAATCTTATGCAGATCGCCAAGCAAACTATTCGATCACCGCCCTTAACCGTCACAATCAATCCAACCGATCCGGTAGTTTTCTCAAATAATGAATTGGTGGCCAAGCTTGTAACACAAATGTCGTTACGATCAGCGATGTTCAATTCTGAAGAAGCAAAATTGTTTCAAGCATTGCTGGACTACCAACTTCAAGAAGCTTGTAGATTCGAAGCTGAAGTCTAAATGTCCTAGAGGCGATGAAGACAAGGATAAGGATAAAGACTCGCCTAAAAGTCGAAGCGGTCTGGTGAATCTTCTTGATGCAACCTCTCCAACGGCCTCCTTTCTACAAAAATCTCCTCCTCGATCTTCTCTTGAAAAACCTCGGGACGATTCCGAGTTACCACCCACGACTCGAGAAAACCGTTGATCACTTTGAGTATACGGGTGGTGACAATGAAGAGGTCCTTGAACCCCTACAACAACCCACCTCTCCCAAACAAGTTCAGAAACCAGAATCATCATCTAGGCCTTGGAAAAAGAAGAAGAAGAAGAGCGCCTCGAGGCGACGTGATATCGTGGCTAGATGACGATAAAACAGAGGAATTTGAATGGTTTGCTATTCTTGTTAACAACACTCCCTACCCTGAAGAAGGTCAGAACTTGGTAGACGGATCTACATTGGAGCTTGCTAAAATTCTGCAAGAAAAGTTCCATGTGAAGAAAATGACAAAATTTGAGTTGAAGCGAATCAAGAATGAAGCGTTTCAACTTCTAAAAGACAGCTCTGAAAGTGCCCTCGAGGTCGAATATCACCTTGAAAACATTGCTCCATCTATGTCTAACAACATGGATTGGCTCAACCCGGAAGCAAACATTGACTTCACACACAGGAACAACCCTCCATACTACATAGATTAGACCAAACCTCTACCAACAATTGGCCAACCAGCTGAACCAAGGATTCCTTTAGGATATTTCTTCAACAAAGACTTGGATTTTCTTCTACACGGTGGCGATGATTCAAGAAAATACGCTACATCGTTGACACTTCCATTCCAGCCTTTGTCTACTCAAAGCGCATAGCCATTGAGAACACGCCAATCACTTGTTCTCCAACATAGTGGAAGCATACGACCGAGATGCATTGTATGGGATTCATCATGGCAGAACGCCGACGAATCTACTACGAAGTGCCGAGGGTTCAGAAGTCTCAACATGCGTGTATAGTTCTAAGGATATCGTTGCCATCAGGACACGTTGACCTTTCGTCTATATGGGACTACACATTCCTATAGAAGATCGTAGTCAAACGACAAGATGAACGGGACTATGCTTTCTCTGAAGCTGACTTTGAGAATTTTTTCTCTCAATGACATCCGAACATGTACCTTACCAGAAATGGGAATGGCATGAGACAATTCTCTCCCGAAGTACAGCAATTTATCAAGTCACTTCTCATCTTCATAAAGCGCATGTGTCATCAAGATAACAGAAGATCTCGAGCGGCTGTTGAATCTTATCGGTGGCGTGTCAACTTCACTCCTCCAAAGCTTGATCTTCCCGATATCAACCAGCTATCTCAATATGCACTCATCGACAAACCTTTCCGGTTGTTGCAGTGAACTTCAAAGAAACTGCTTAATGGCGTGTAGCGAACTCCACAAGTTCGGGATCATACTTTGAAGCGGTTAGGGATGGAATGGCATCACGGGTTGAAGGATATCACGCCGAAAAATTGGGTCTCCTAAGCATTTGGAATTCTCGGAAAGGAGGGATGTGAGCTGATCATCACAATGATTGATGAGCGGTTGTTTTGAAGGGATCAGTTCAAGCGATTGGAGAGTTATGGTGGTGACCTAGGATTAACATAACCGCTTTCAAAGCCTGTGCACACTCTCACAGGAACATCCCTGCACTTCTGACCCCTTGAATTGCTTCATTCATATAATTTTGGATGTTTGATTGATTATGTTTATGGCTTGTGCACACATTAAATTGTACAACGTACATGTAAATAAAGGACCTATGATGCGCCTCCGATGCCACAATCCTTATAAAGGAGCGAAATCTTCTTACTTTTGAGTAAAACCTATCAAACCTTTCTTCTTTTTTGGGTTTTGTTCAAAGAACAAGTACTTTCCCCTATGATTTTCAAACCTCAACCCGTTTATATCACTCATTGAGGGGAGTACTTGACTTAAAACTTTGTTCAAAATTTGTTCACCTTTGGTCATTCTTCCCGCGACTTTCGAAATGGTCATATTTATTCTCAACTTTTCAAAAATAACATTCTATATGCCATTTTGAGGGGAGAAAAATAGATGATAAAATATGTTGTGTAAATGCAAATGAATCATTGTGCTATAGACTTAACCCATGAATTGAGAGTCTTAGCGGCTTAGTAACTTTCGAAAATACTTAAGGCGGGTAATAATTTCAAACTAGTTAGCTAGTGATCTAGCGTGTCTACATAAAGGACTTGTCTAAGTAGAATGTACCATGAGAAACTCTTAGTAGACATGAACTCTACGGCGGGTTTGACAACCTAGGATTGTCTACACCTTCAAGGTAGTTATTAGAGCCCGGTTGTCACCTAAAGCGACAATGCAACTCTTTACTATGCGTAACCGTGTCTCGCGGGGAATGTCTATCTTGAGTGAATCAATTCAAAATGTTACACGTTCTTTCCTCACTGTGCATTTTAACCGTTAAAACTCTTAAGCACATGTGGAGGGGAGTATTTATGCAAAATCTTATCTCAACGATGGTACTAAAATGTTTTTCATTCATAAACAACGTGAAGAAGATTTTCACATCGGTGGTTTTTTATGGCAACATAGGTTAGTCATGGAGTTATAAGGTGACTAAGGTTAGGAATAACCGTCTATGATCCTCCAGAGAGCGGATGGATCTACCCAGGACACCACAAATAGTTAGTATTTAGAAGTCCTTAGGTATGATTGTAAAAGGAGAAATGAGAATCCAAAAGAAGAGTTGAAGAATTAAAAAGAAATGCAAAGAAAAGGGTGAAAAGAAATTGCCCTCCCGGATTATTCAACTTAGAGGCAGACAGGGTTCAATTCATATGCTCTTGGTTGTCACTTAGTATGCCGGTATGAAGATTAAAAGTCGTCATGGACCCGATGCATGCATCCTTATCCACTCAAGTTTCTGGCTTGTTTCATTCTCGAGGAACCCTAAGTAAACTATGGGCTTTCTCTTAGAGATTCTTGGTATTGAAGAAGGAGACCCTCTAGTCTCATTTCGGAAAACCAAAACGTACAATTGAGTCTAGAGCCACGAGATTCATCAAAAGATCTCTTAGGTACACTTGACATTTCATCACTTGATAATCAACAATAAGAATTTCAGTGGTACATTATCGAGTCCTTCACAGATCTTAGCAATCTGTCGAGAACATTTATGAGAGGTTCACATTTGTGATCCTCAGTGATTGAATGGAAACTCCGCGGGTCAACATCAACTGACCACGGCGGTGACGGCTTGACTCCAGTGGATTAGCGCAGTGGTCTCAAATGGTCCTAATTAGGTGAGGTGATGTCTTGATTATAGCGACTCATCTGAATCGTGGAGGTGTGCGGTACATCGTGTTATCTCACTTGTGGGACTCCGATTCAGGAAGCGACGCTGTAAGAATTAGAGTAGTGTTTTCACACTATGTTGTTAACACTCTCGAAGTTCAAACTTGTAAGTGCGGAATCCGCTTATTACTAACCCGTTTAAATATTTTCTTCTTATGGAAGCTCGGCGGAATGATGCGTGCATATTCTTCTCACGCACACGCCAACATCATCACTAATGGAAGTTCTATCCAAAAGCAACACAACAGTCGGAATGATTCTTCGTCAATGCAGAATCTACAAAGTTAAAGACTTAAAGAACTCCATCGATCGAATTCCAGCGATCAAAATGTGAGCATGTTGAAGAATGGCGTGGAACTCTTGGAGCAGCGAAGCGGAGCACGAGGAGGCGGATGCCAGTCGGTAACAACATACTATCAAGTTCATCACAAAGAACAATGATCAAAGAACAAAGTTAAAGATGACGTCAAAGCATAACCGTTCAAAGTAAACTATCTCTCTACGTTGGGGAGATTGTTCAAATCAAGGCAATTCTTCTCACAAGAAAGAAGAATGTCGGAAGACGTCAAAGCTACTATTACATCAACGCCTTCACCGTTTTTCATCACCAACACTTGAGTGTTTGTTACTCATATGTAATAACACTTGAGGGAGAGATTGTTGGAATCACTCCTAAACCTTATTCAAGTGTTAGTTACTCATATGTAATAGTTAGCTTATTATAGCCTTTATGTTTGTTATTAGCCTTAAGCTTATGTAGAAGGCCCATGAGCTTAGGCCCAAGCCCATAGGAGAAAGGGAAGGAGTAGGAGTGTTGCCCTAGCTCCTTGCCTATAAATACCTTATGTAAACCTTCATTTGAAGGTTGGTTGTTCAAGTTTTCTTTTCACATACACTCTACGCATAACCGGTCTTATATTATCGTGTGTGTGTGTGTTTGGTTCTTGTTCAATCGCCTCTCTATCTCTCATATAAGCTTGTATGGTAAACCTTGTGACCTAACAAAGGGCGTCAAGAAAGTAATACTAATCTAGTTTGTTTGCAAATAAGTTTGCAAAAGATATCGTCTACGAGACGAATGTGCTCCCCCTTGATGATCGCAATTTTTGCAAAGGGATGTCACGAAATGTAAACCTAGTATTGCAAGTAATTTGCAATGTATTGCTTTGACATAAAGCTCCCTAGCTTTAGGATGTCAAAGTCTTCATATGTAAATTGAATAACTACAAAACAAAGGTTAGAAATCAAGTATAATTCACAATTTCCTGAAAATGTGATTCAAGTTAGTAGAAAGAAAGCTTTACGTCTCACGGATCCCGGTTCCCTCTAGTAGGGATCCGTCTAGGAAAATTCTGAGGATCCGTGCGGTGATGAATAAAATGGTAAAAAGTGGTATAACAAGAAATGTTAATACCAAAAAGATATGGATTATATAATATATCCTATATACCGAAATATAGCAAGTAGCAAGTAATTTCATTTAATAAAACAAGAGTTATGATATACATGACTCTAAAAATAAGAAAATAGACAATACGTGTGAATTTCTAGACCAACTAACGCTTGATGCTAGGACACCACTATAATCTTCTAGCTCAAGTTTTGAATAGGTTTAATCTCGTCGAAACGTTCGAGGAGATGATAGAACATGAAACGTTGGTCTTCTCGGACTTCATGTATCAAACTTTCAACATGTTGACAATGATAGCAATCTTTGTCATGACTAGGTAGTGGTGGTGGAAGAAATGAAATGAAGCGATAGAAGGATCAAGTGAAGCTTTTGGAGACTTCAAAGCGATGGAGGGTTGGTGGAGGTGCATTTGAGAATGACTCAATCAAAGATGATGGTGGTGGTAGAGAAGTGTCAACTTCCATATGGTGGTGTTTGACTTTTGATGATTTCTCATAATCCAAATGGGATTATATGATGAAAGCGCGAAAGGAAGCGGGAGCATGTGTTGACTCAACACCTTGATTTTGAACTTATTCCTCTAATGAGGAGAATGTTGTCGTGACGGATGAGATGGCCAGGAAAGTCCTCTAAATTATAGAGGTGTGGTGATGATAGTGGGGATGTAAATGAAATAGCTCTAGGAACCAATGGTGATGGTTTAGTGGAGATGATATTGTTTGGCTTAGGAGGTATGGTGGTGTTTGGCATAGGTAGTTTTGTGGGTACTATCCTTTTAGGAATTGGTTTGATTGGATGATGAAGAATTCTATCATTTGTTGGTTTGGCGGGAGATGATTGGTTTGAAGAAATTTAGTGTAACACAAGCTCTTTTCAAGGGTGGTTCTTTGGTGGATAAGTTACTACTTGGGGTTTTCCTCATGATGGGATGATTTCAAGAGGTTGCAAGAGCTGAAAGTTAGGATGAGAGTGATGATTATGGCGGTCCTAACAAGGTGGTTTATAAACTAAGAGATTTGGCAAGTGCATTTAAGCCTTAAGCCACTAGGATTCATTAGAATGTGATGATTGACATGCACAAGAGTCAACTTCAGAGGTTGCACTGATCTAGGAATTCATTTAATATGAGATGGAGTGTTTGAGTTAGGAAGATGAGTTGAAATGATTGTTTTTGAAAGAATTGACATAAGCGTCATCATCCAGGATCCCACGGTTCCCTCCTCAGAGGGATCCGTCTTGGCTAATCCTAGGGATCCGACTCTCAGCAGCTATCAAAGAGTGGAAATGATGTTTCTAAGATCTAAGACCTATGTCATCTTGAGTGTTTCAGTCCTCCTAAGTGTTTTAAATGAAGGGATGCTTGAGTACTTGAAGGTAATGAATGATGTAGCTAATGATTGTCATTTATGGAAGGATTTGGAACTTTCAAGAGTACCAATGGATGAGCAAGGATGAAACTAAAGATTTAGAGTGTCAATTGAAGCTAAATGATCCTAGAGATCAGGTTGTGTCTTAGGATAGTGTTTTGGGAAATATCCTAGAAGCTTTGAGATGAGAAAACTAGATTTGATCAACTTTGATCAATTTTGAGGTGAAGATGATTTATGATCAATTTAGCCCTAATCGAAAGATTTCTAAGACTCGATGTGAGGGATCAAGTAGAAAATGAAGTGTGAGCTTTAAGAGCGGAAGAGTAATGGATTAAAAAAGCGGTAGATCTGGCGTTTAAGAGTGTGACCTAGGTGAGTTATGTACAAATAGGAAAGGTTAACCTATCTTGATAAGGACTTAATTTGCCTTAAGACACTATGTTTAGCTTAGTGTGAGGTGTTCTAAGAATGTGTTTGAAATACAATACTTGCAATTGCATTTTCTCTTCGCCGGATCTCGCGGTTCCCTAAGAGTAGGGATACTGTCCTAGTACAACTTTTGGGATCCGTCCATCTGCTAGTCCCGAACCTTTACTAAGGTATGCAATGATCTTGACAATGCATTATATTCCAAGATTAGTTAAAGGAGTTCTAAAACTAAGATATCAAATGTAAGATGTTTTATTTCATGAAGGAAATAGGATTACATTGATAAAGCACGTAGAGTAGAATTGATCCTATTTGAAATACTACTAAATTCCTTGAGTGTTTTCTAAGAAGGATCATTATGTGATTGATGAGTGTTGGTGGAGTCAAGAATGAAGAAAGTATGAGAGATATGTTAGCGGTTCCATCATCTTGTTCACATGCACGTACAGCGGACTTTGAAATTGAGGATGAAATGCATAACATTATAGTAGAAACGCGTCAAGAACATTCCATTAGGGATGAGTTTGTTCTTGGTGCTTTGAAGATTTACATTAAGCCTTTAGCGAAGGTAGGCAAGGTTGTATGGTTGTTGTATTAGGAAACAGTACAACATGTGAGCACAACAAGCGGGAAGAATTTCTCGATTACCCCTAAGGCTCCAAACATTTTCACGTGGGGATGCAAGAGGCTTGTACTCTTCTCGGATATCCCTTGTAAAGATAATGTTTGGATCGAGTAATAATTGATGTTTGCATATTATGCAATTTAAATCTTTCGGAGAGGGTATGTGTGAACAATATGGACTATTTTCTTCATGAAAATTGAAGAGAGAATCAAAGACCAATCTTGGTGAAGGCACATTGTCCTTGATTGGGAATCCGGAGGATGTGAGCAAAATGCCCAAGGGTTAGAGTGAACTTTTTGGTTTTTGATATAAAACCAAAGAGATGAAAGCGATCCTGTTACTGACGAGTTAGACTTGACGGAAGAATTACATTATGAACCTTGGACATATCTTCCGTTGATTTCAAAGAAGACATTCTAGTCTATGGCTCGGAAGAGGTATTGATACCTTCTTCGAATTGTAGAAGGTGTCTACAATCCTCGTGGAAGTGACGGTTTTGGATTATTGAACCCGGACATGATTGCCAGTGTTGGGTTAGAAGATGTTAGTGTGTAACGCTAGTCGGTGAAAAATCAAACTCATATTATAAAAGAAATGACTAGTTAATAAAAAGGAGATGTTTGTGGTCAACTTATGATAATCTAATGTTTTCTTGGTTTTTATTAACAATGGTTTTAACAAAAATACACATAACTCACTTATGGTTTTGACATACAAGTGGAGTATTAATCTTAGAAGAAAAGAGGTTTTGATTTGCATGAAAAAGCTGTTTTCCATAGGGCCGGATCCACGGTTCCTTTTCAAGGGATCAGGCTAGTATAACTTTAGGGATCAGTGGATGCAGTAGTAACATAAGCAAATTTGATAAAAACATAGATTTCACAGTGTTTATACCCGCAAATATGTTTTATCCTACAATTTTCTTTTAGCATGCATACATGACTTCTAATGTATCACGAAAAGAATATAAAACATATAAATCAAAATAAGTGACAAACACATTATGATAAAAATAACCTAGATAAACTAGATTATTAATAATATTGCATTTCAATACTAAGGATGATACAAAGGGTTGGGTATATGATCCCAATGTAGATTAACAACACAAAGTAAATGTCTCCATATGTGAACTTCATCATAGGGAACACAAGTCGATGAGTGTTAAGCGATGAGCACAAGTCGTAATCCATGTTGATGACGATCTTCTTGGTTTTGGTTGAGATGAAATGAGGAGGAAGATGAAGTTTTTGAGTAATAGAAAATTTTGAAAATGGAGGATTTGAAAAAGTGAGGGTTTGGTAGAGTGGTCGACGGTGGGGTTTTATAGGGAAGGAGGAATTTTTGAAATTTGTGTTTTGTTTTATTATAAGATATGATTTTTGGATTAAGTGGAAAGTCATACCTCGAATGCACTTAGGAATGTCTTTACAAATGACACGACAAATGTCACTTAGACGATTCATGCTCCTTTGCGATTAAGATACCTTCTTAAGGAAGGTATTCTTGTTACCAAGCGACTCCTAAAGCTTGGTGGGTATGAGTTTTGACTAATCAACATGATAAAGAAGACTAGTGGAATTAAATGAAAAAGTAAATAAATAAATAAAAAATGTTGTTATCAAATCAACATCCAAACATATAGTTTTAAAAAGACATGGTGTTTGTTTTTATGAAAAACCTTCTTTGTAGTTTTCAATTAACCATGGATCGTATCAAGTTTTTAAAGTACAATATACTTTAAGAAACTTGGTAATGAAGCTCTGATACCAATTGTGGAAAACTAGAAGGGGGGGTTGAATAGTTTTGCCAATTAAAACTTCCTTTTGATCTATTTAAATCGACTTATGTCAATCTATTTGGATGTGTGTTGGATGTTGATAAACAAGCATATAAAGGTAAGTAATGAAAAGATAAGAGTAAGAAGCACAAAACCACAACACGAGTATTTATAGTGGTTCGGCTACAAGGACACCTTCCTTGCCCTACTCCACTCCCTGAGTCACCTACTCGAGAGTTCGTAATCACTACACTTTTTCCGGTACTAGGCTAACCACCGGGTTCTTTCACTCCAAGGTGAACCACACCTACACAACGTCGCCTACCCTTTATAAGGTACTAGGCTAAGTACCTAGTTCTTTCACTCCAAGGTGAACTACGCCTATCACAACGTCGCCTACCCTTTATTAGGTACTAGGCTAAGCACCTAGTTCCATTGTAATGGAGGAACTACTACCACACTACACCAACGACTAATCCCAAAGGAGATCTACTCCTTTACAACATCATCAAGGATATCAATATCCTTGGATCTAATACTAGTCTATCTTGTACATGAAACACACCAAATCGAATGTACATCTAAAAACCTTTCCTAATGCCTTTGACTAAATCTACAAGACACCTTTCACTAATGTCTTGTGTCTTCACTTCTAAGCACCTTTCACTAATGCTTCTTTGTCTTGACTTCTAAGCACCTTTCACTAATGCTTCTTTGTCTTGACTTCTAAGCACCTACCACAAGTGCTTATCCTATAGATGATAGATACCCTTTGCTAATATCTTCGTCTTGACACTTGAGACATCTTTCACTAATGTCTACTACACTTCTTTGAAGAAAGAAAGGAATCATCAACAAGAAGACTTCAGTAGCCTTGATGATGAGGAAGCATGGCAACTCATGGACTTGAGCTTGCTAGACTTCAAAGGTGGTGATCTTGCCTTTAAGAGGAACCTAAAAGATCATACAAAAATAAAACTACAAACATAGATCTCTTGGATCTAAGGTTAGTGAGATTTAACTAAGGGGGGAAAGTGTGTTAGAAAGGGATTGAAAGGGATGAGAAATAATGAAGAAATGGCTCACTATTTATAGAGGAAAAATCCTAATGTTCCCCGGATCCCACAGATCCCTACCACAAGGGATCCGACTAGCACAAGGCTAGGGATCCGTCGTCATCCTCTTTGCCCATGGGTAACTTTGGTTATGGGTCATGGGTCATGGGTTATGGGTTGATCCATGGTTTTCTTTTTAGATACAATTTATCTTAAGGATACAATGAACTTGGTTAAGTGATATAAATAAAACCATGGGTTATGGGTCAAAACCATTAGCTAGTTTTTACCTATTTAGTATACACTTGTTTTTACCCATTTTAGTATATACTTGTTTTTACCCATTTTCGTGTATACATGTCTTTATCCATTTATGTTACCCAATATACTACATACTAGTTATGTGTATATTTTATCGAAATATGTAAACACTAGTTGTTGTACATATGTATTACTAAATCATAAAATCATTTATACTTGTTTTAGTATTTTATGTGAAAATGTGAATATGTTAGAAACTATTAGTTCAAACCATTTACGTATTTTATTTGTTTCGTTAATATGATTTTAAGTTTGTTATCGACAAAACATTAGAAGATCGTAAAATATAAATAAACGTTTTCACGGCTTATTTGTATTAACACATTGCCCGTTCAATGTCCAACAACATTGACTGGCTCAATCCGGAGTCCAACATTGATTACTCAACAAACGAACATGGACCCTATTACACTGATTGGACCAAGCCACTCCCTACAATCGGAAGACCTAAAAAATCCAAGATTCCGTTTAAATTTTTCTTCAACAACGATCTTGAGCTTCTTCAACACGGAAGCTCCATAAGCAAGAAGTATGCTACATCCCTAACCATCAACATACCGGCTGCCTCATTCTCCACCAACAAGGCTATCGAGGAAGACGCCACAAACGTGTTTGTTGGCAAAGTAGTGGAATATGAAAAAGATGCTTTGTTTGGGATTCATCACTAGCCAGAAAGGCGAAGGATTTTCTACAGGAGCTGCAGACTCAGAAAGTCAAGCAAGGATGTGAAGCATGAACAAAGCATTGTTGCAATTATGTCGGTATCTACGGCTTCTAAGTGGGATTAGTCCTTCTTGAACAAGATCGTGGTTAAACAACAAAATTAAAAGGACCACGAGTTCTCTAAAGCTGACTTTCTTGATTTGTCTCTCAAGGTAAAAGGAAGGATGCGTCAGTTTCTGACAGATATCCAGATCAAGTACATCACTACTTTATTTGTACTCATCCGCAACAAAATAATCCAACAACGTGTTGAAGATCTCCAGCTCGGGGTCGAAAGTTACTAGAAGCAACTGAACCTTACGGCATCGCTCCTACACTTCAATGAAGTCAACCAAGAACTATAGTATAAACTCTTCCATAAACCAAAATTCGGGTTCGTCTATCGCAGTGAGAATCACCGTATTTGCTTCATGGCGTTCGATGAGATCAACAAGTTCTGTGACGACACTCTAAAGATGGTTCGAGATGGATTGGCTTATCGGTTGAAGGACATTGAGTTGGGGAAAATTAAAAGTAAAAGATGGAATTCTTAGGATCAAAGGGATGTTCGTAGGTTTATCAAGAGGATTAATGAAAGGTTAATTCACCGTGATCAGATGAGGAGGCTGGAAAGCTACGTGGGAGGAAGAACGAGCTTTCATATTCTGATGTTCCAATATCCTCAGTAGTTGGTTTGTGTTGTAAACATTTGATATTCTTGAATATTCTTAACTATTATTTTGTTTGATATATATATATATATATATATATATATATATATATATATATATATATATATATACACACTATAGGTTTACTCATATTATAGTATACAACCCGTAATGGTCAAGAAAGGACCCTGTGGTACGCTTCAGTGCCACAATCCTCATATAAAGAGTGAAAGCCTCATACTTTTGAGTAAAATTAATCAAACTTTCAATACTTTTCATAATTCTGCTCAAAAGAACAAGTATTCCCTCTCGTATTTCAAGACCTCAAAAGTTAATACTACTTGTTTAGGGGGAGTATTTGCAAACGAATTTGTTCAATTCAAAATTTCTTGTGGAAATCTTCCTATAAAACTCAAAATGGTCATATTTTAAATCAATATTTCATCAAAAACGACATCAATATGCCATTTTTTAAGGGGAGAAAAATATATGTGATCAAATATGTTGAAAAGTAAATGAATTCTCTAAGTGCTAGGACTTAACCCATGAATTGACGAACTTTGAAATGTCAGAAATCAAAAAGACTTGTCTTCAAGACATGTTTTAGTAGATCATACAAATTCGAGAAACTCTTGATAGACATGAACTTTCACGGGTTTGACAACCTTTTCAAGGTTTGTTCACATCTTCAAGGTTGTTATTAGAGCTAGTTGTCACCTAAAAGCTGAAAATGGAACTCTTTAACTATACAACGTAACCGTGTCTCGCGGAGAATTGTCTATCAGGAGTCAATCAATTAAAAAGTGCCCGCTCTACCCTTCTTTATCTTGTGATTTGAAATTCAGAACTTATAAGCACATGTGGAGGGAAGTCTTCAAAATACAAATCTCTCAAAGTGTTACAAAACATGTTTCTATTCATATTTCCTTTGCGAGATTTTCATGTGAATGGTTTTATGGCAACATAGGATAGTCATGGAGTAATAAAGTGACTAAGATTAGGAATAAACGTCTTACGATCCGCCAGAGCCGGAGGGATCCACCCAAGGACATCACCAATAGTTAAAACGTAGAAGTCCTTAGGTATGATTGAAAAAAGGAGAATATAAAGCAGAGAAGAAGGTTGAAGAATTAAAAAGAAAAGTTAAGAAAAGGGTGAAGAGAAATAGCCCTCCATATGATTCTGTGGAAAACTAGAAGGGTTGAATATTTGTACCAATTAAAACTTTGTTTTAAACTATTTTGATCGACTTATGTCAATCTATTTGAATGTGTGTTTTGGATGTTGATAGATAAGCATATACTTAAGTAAAGAAAAGATAAAGAGTAAGAAGCACAAAAGCACAACGCGAGTATTTATAGTGGTTCGGCTACAAGGACACCTTCCTTGCCCTATTCCACTCCTCGAGTCACCTACTCGAGAGTTTGTAATCACTACACAACACTAATGCCTTTGACACGACTCCTAGACACCCTTCACTAATGCCTTCGACACGGACTTTCGGCACCCTTCACTAATGCCTTCAATACGGACTTTTGGCACCCTTCACTAATGCCTTTGACATGGATCTTCGGCACCTTTAACTAATGCCTTTGACTTGACCCTTTTGACATCTTTCACTTATGTCTTCAACACAACACTTCTAATGAGAGAGGAAAGAACTATCAACAAGATAACATCAGTAGTCTTGATGATGACTAAGCTTGGCAACCCATGGACTTGAGCTTGCTCGACTTGAGAGGTGGTGATCTCGCCTTTAAGAGGAACCTAGAGAATAACACAAACACAAAACTACATAGAAAGATCCTTTAGATCTGAGGTTAGAGAGTTTACAACACTAAGAGAGAATGTGTGTGAAAAGGGGTAAGTTACAATGAAGAAATGGCTCTCTATTTATAAGCAAAAACATGCTACTGTTTCCCGGATCCCTTACATGAGGGATCCGTGCAGTGTAAACTAGGGGATTCGTAGGACGCTCCTCCTACATGGGTTATGGGTCATGGATCATGGGTCATGGGTTATGGACTTTGGATCATGGTTATCCAAATAGATACAATGTATCTAGAAGATGCAATGTATCTAGTCAATGGGTCATGGATAATACCCATTATGACTTATGCATGATGTCATGCAATGGGTCATGGTTTACGGATCATGCTCCATGGGTATGGGTCGTGGACTTTGGGTTTTACCCAACTACATTCAATGTATTTAGTCAATAGGTCAAATGCTTAGACTTCTTCCTATTATATTACCCATTACAATACATACTAAGGGCCCGCTTGGTTCAAAGTGGGGAAATGGAAAGGGAAAAGGAAAGGTAAATGGAATGCAAAGGAATGAGTGGGGTGGGTAATCAATCCCTTACCCCTCAATTTATTCTATAATGGTTCATTACCCAGTACGGGGTAATCAATCCCTTTGCACTCCCTAACCAAGCACTAAATAATGAGTAGGTGGGCCCTTTTGAATACCTTACCCATTCCACACCCCCTTAACCCCCAACCAAGCACCCCCTAAGTATGTATATATATACCCATTATGTAAACATTAGTTGTTATACATATGCATTACTATAACATGAAAATACTATTACTTGTTTAGTGTTTTATATGAAAATGTAAGTGTGTTAGTAAACTATTGGCTCAAAGCATTTACGTATTTTATTTTTTTCGTTAAAATGATTTTATGTTTGGTATCGACAAAACACTAGAAGATCGTAAAATATAAATAAACATTTTTACGGCTTATTTGTAAAAACAATCCCCCCTTTTTATTGATGCCAAAACATAAGATTATTTTAAGGAAAAACTAAAATTCATAAAAGTTTGAATTGGAGTTTTTACTCTCTTCTTCCCTTTTTTGTCGAAACAAAAAGAGCGTCGAAAAGAAACTAACACATTTTTTTAAGAAAAACATGTGAAAAGTAAAAAATACGAAAAAGATAGAGTAAGGGAAGAGAAGGATTCTCGTCTTAGCTCCCCCTTGACCGGCCCATCCCTTGGTGAGTGCGTCAAGTAAGTAGGAATACTAAGCCAGTGCATTGCAATTATGTTTGCAAATGGTTTCGTCTTTTTGACGAACATGCTCCCCCTTGACGAGTGCTCCTTTGCTAGGAGAACGTCATGTAGTAATGGTAATCCTATGTGAAAGTATTGAAAATGAATTTGCAATTTTTTTGCTTTAACAAGAAATTCCCCCTAGCTAAGGGTGTCAAAGTCTTCATGTGTATATTGAAAATCTACAAAACAAAGGTTAGAAAACAAGTATATGATGCATAATTTCCCGCAAATAAGACTCAAGTTAGTAATAAAAATGTCTTCTGTAGCACGGATCCCACGGTTCCTCCCCTGGAGGGATCCGTCTAGGCTTAAATAAGGGATCCGTCCTCCTGCATACTTAAGATAGCAATGTGGATATAAAAGGTTATGTTAACATCAAAATGTTATATGTATTAAGGCACCAAACATATTCTTTAGACAATATGGCATATAACATGTGGTTTCATTCAATAAAAACACGAGAAATGAAACTACATATATCTATAACTAAGATAATGAGCAATACATGAGTTAAGATTCCTAAACTATCTAAGTTAAGCTTAAGACTAGGACACCACTTGAATCCTTAAGCTCAAGGTTGTTTAGGTTTGTTGACCTCATCGAAACGTTTGAGGAGGTGACAAAACATGAAACGTTGCTATTCACATAATTCATGTATCAAGCCTTCAACATGTTGACAATGATAACAATCTTTGTCATGGCTCGAAAATGGTGGTGGTAGAAATGGAATGGCTTGAGATGGAAGGTTTGGTTGACGTTCCACAAAAGAAGGAAGGGTTTGTGGAGGCACATTTGGAGGTGGTTCAACCAAAGGTGGTGGTGGTGGAATATGTGTCGAGGATGGCGGTAGAGATATATCTATCTCCATGTGATTGGGTGGTTGACTTTGATGATTCCTCATAATCCAAAAGGGACTATTTGAGGGTGATGGAGAAAAGGATGTCGGTGCTAGTGTCGATTCAACACCTTGATTTTGTTGCGCTATTCTCTTTATTGAAGAGAATGTTGGAAGTGGTGGATGATGAGATGGCCTAGAAGGCAAGTCCTCTAAATTGTAGAGGTGTGGTAATGAGAGTTGAGTGGTGAATGATATGGCTCTAGGCACTAATGGTGATGCTTTAGTGGAAATAGGAGTGTTTGGTTTTGAAGGTATAGTGGTGTTTGGCAATGGTAGTTTTGTGGGAACAATCCTTTTAGGGATTGGTTTGATTGGTTGAGTTGGAGGAGGGGACATCCTAGCATTTCTGGATTTAACGGGAGATGATTCGGTTGAAGAAATTTCATGAACAACATGAGCAAGTTTCTTGGGTGGTCCTTTGGGGGATGAGTTAGCACTAGGAGCTTTCCTCATGATGAGATGACAAAAGGTTAGTGAGATAGAGGCTTCTAGTTGTTGAAAATTAAGTTGTGGATGGTGACTAGGAAGTCCTAACAAAGTGGCTTATAAAAGGAAGGATTTAGCAAGTGCATTTAAGGCTTAAACCACTAAGATCCTTTTGTAATGCAATGATTTGCATGCACAAAAGTCAACTTCAGAGTTGCACTGATGAAGGAGGTTAATTAAGGCAAGATGGAGTGTTCAAGTTAGCAAGGAGAGCTTGAAATGATTGTTTTAGCTAGAATTAGCTGAATCTGTCAGCCAGTTCCCACGGTTCCCTACAATGAGGGATCCGTCTAGGCTATTCCTAGGGATCCGGCTCTCAGCAACCAAGAAAAGAGGAAAGTGATGATTTGTGAGGTCTAGTACCTACATATCTTGAGTGTTTCAGTCTTCTTAAGTGTCTTAAATGAAGAGGGTATTAAATGATCAAGGGCAATGAGTGATGGTAGCCAATGATTGCCTTTTATGGAAGAAAATGGGACTTTATGAGCACCAATGGGTGATAAAAGATGACACTAGGAGATTTGAGAGTGTCAAGAGGTGTTAAATGGTCCTAGAGATCAGATGGTAGCTCAAGAAAAATTTGGAAATTTTTTTAAAAATCATGATAAATGAAAAACTAGTTTTTGGCCTATTTTGAGGTAAGGATGACTAAAATCAATTTGCTAAAATTGAGAGAAATATCAAGCTAAGTGTTTTGAGATGTGAGGAACAATGTGTAAGTATTGGAGCTGAAATATGGTGAGTTTAGATGAATTGATAAATCAAAAGTACTTTGAATGTGATCCTAAGTTAGCTATGAGTGATAGTGATTCCTATTGATTTTGAGAAAGACTTAATTGATCCTAAAGATTCATGTTTAGCTAATATGAAGTGGTCTAGGGGAATGTTTTGATGAGTGAAGGTCTGCGAAACCTTTTCTGTTTGTCCGAATCCCACGGTTTCCTAAATGAAGGGATCCGTCTAGTACAAGGTATGGGATCCGGCTCTTGCAAAACATTACCTTCGCAGAAGGTGTGCAAAATTTCCATAAGGTATCGTATACTAAGGCCAGTGATTTCTAAAGAATTTAAACATCTATATAAGTGAGACATCAAACGATAAATGTTTTATTTCATGAGAATGGTCATTTTACAAAGATAAAAGATAAATACTAAGGATTGATCCTAATTGGAAAGAAGACTAGGTTTCTTGAGCGTTTTCACTTGATGGATCGTCAAATGGATGATGAGTATTTTCCGATTCAGGGATGAAGAATGACTTGATGTGAGATGCGTTTAGAGGTTCCATCATCTTATTTACGAGTAGGAACAACGAACTTTAAAATTGAGGATGAAAGTACATGATATGATGATAAAGGCGTGTTAGGAACATTACATATGGGATTAGCTTGTTCTTTTTTCCTCGAAGGTTTACAATTCTTCTTGTAAAGAAATAGGCGAGATTGTATGGTTGTTGGGTTAGCAGACAATACATTGTGTGAGCACAATAAGCGAGAAGAATTTCTCGATTTCCCCTAAGACTCCAAATATTTTCACGTAGAATGACTGCGAGAGGTTTAAGATCATCTCGGATATCACGTGTATAGATTATGTTTGGATCTGAGTAAGGGTAAAAGCCCTAAAATAATAACCTACTTTCTCTAATTTGCCGAGTTGAAGCACTTACTTTTTTATTATCTTACTTCACCAACGTACTTTCAATTTTGATCTGACTTCACCCATATGACTAAAATAAACTTGCGTCGTTAGTCTTTTATACTAACGGCAGTTAGCAAATAACTTAAAATTTGGTTTTCTTACGTTTTCGTCGGTTTATACACGTTTTCGTTCGATTTACACGTTTTCATCCATTTTTGCATGAATGAAAATCGTTTTACACTTTTTTGAATGTTTTAAGCTGTTTTTACAAGTTTAGTCCGTTTTTGCATGTTTTCATCCGTTTTTACACATTTTCGTCTATTTTTTAACACGTTTTCATCTTTTCGTCTGTCGTCTGTTTTTACATGTATTCATCCGTTTTTGCACGTTTTCATGCGTTTTTTACATGTTCCTGCACGTATAAAAACCGTTTTACCGGTTTTCGTCCATGTTTACACGTTTTTGTTTTGTTTTTGCACGGTTTTAGTCCGTTTTTGCAGTTTTCATCCGTTTTTGCATATTCGTCTGCTTTTGCACTTTGCTCTTTTTGCACGTTTTCATCTGTTTTTGCACGCTTTCGTCCCTTTTTGCACAATTCGTCCATTTTTGCACATTTTTGCACATTTTCGTCTATTTTAAAATCGTTTTCGTCCATTTTTGCACGTTAAATTTTGCATGTATAAAACCGTTTTACACGTTTTCGTCGGTTTTATGTATAAAACCATTTTACACGCTGTCGTCCGTTTTTCATTTGTTTTACATGTTTTTGTCTGCTTTTGCATGTATCAAAACCATTTTAACACATTTTCGATCAGTTTTACATGTATAAAAGCCATTTTTACGCGTATAAAAATGGATGAAAGCGTGTAGAAACGGTTTTCATGCGTGTAAAAATAAAGAAAATGTGTAAAAACGGACGAAAACGTGCAAATACGGACTAAAATGTGTAAAAATGAACAAAAAAGTTTAAAAACAGATGAAAACGTGCGAAAATGAAGAAAAATATGAAAAAAACGAGAAAAAATTGTGTAAAAAGGACGAAAGCGTGCAAAAACGATCAAAAACGGTAAAATAGGATAAACCCTTGCAAAGCAGCGAAAACGTGTAAAAACGGACGAAAACATGTAAAAACGGGCGAAAACTTTCAAAAATGGATGAAATCGTGCAAAAACAGATGAAGTCGTGCAAAAACGGACGAAAACGTGTAAAAAGCAACGAAAACGAAAGAAAACCAAATTTTAAGTTA
The DNA here is from genome assembly GCA_910596185.1 of Chrysanthemum makinoi. Lineage (NCBI taxonomy): Eukaryota > Viridiplantae > Streptophyta > Magnoliopsida > Asterales > Asteraceae > Chrysanthemum > Chrysanthemum makinoi. The sequence continues at coordinate 122,519,671 of OU343219.1, forward strand.
TTTGCTAATGGCCGTTAGTATAAGGGACTAACGATGCAAGTTTATTTTAGTCATATGGGTGAAGTCAGATCAAAATTGAAAGTATGTTGGTGAAGTAAGGTAATAAAAAAATAAGTGTTTCAACTCGGCAATTAGAGAAAGTAGGTTGTTATTTTATGGCTTTTACCCTCTGAGTAATAGGATCGAGGTTTGCATAGCATGCGAGTTAATTCTTAAGGGGAAGGTATGTGTGAACAATATGGACTATTTTCTTCACGATAGTTGAAGAGAGAATCAAGAGACCAATCTTCAGTGAAGGCACATTGTCCATGATTTGGAATTCGAAGAATGTGAGCAAATTTCCCAAGAGTTAAAACAAACTTTTGGTTTTTGATCCAAAACCATAACGATAGAGATCGATCCTCGTTACGAACGATTTTGACTTGACGGAAGAACTCCAACATAAACCGTGGACATATTTTCTCGTTAATTCTAAGAAGGCCTTCTAGTCATATGGTTCGGAAAGAGGTATTGATACCTTCTTCGTATAGTAGAGGTGTGTCTACAATACGTCTTTCATGGAAGTGGCGAGTTTCAAGATTATTGAACCCACGGACATGATTGCCAGGAGTGTCGGGCTCAAGGGAGATATTAGGAATGTAGACATAAGTGAGTTGAAAGTCGTACTCATACTCATGAGTCATGATGAGGCCTATGGAAGTGAAATGAATAATTTATATGAGCAAGTTAAGATGAAGAGATCCATCAAAGGAGAAGACATTTGATAGGTGAAAATCATCTCCTAACTTGATTACCCTTATTTTTATTAACAATGACAGTTAACTAACTTAGTACTAACATTCTAGTAGAATCTTCCTTTTATGGTAAGTTTTTATGAGATGGTTTTTTATGTTGCATGAGTTTCTGTTTCCCAGTTCCACGGTTCCCCCAGTTCCCTTTTAAAAGGGATCCGGCTAGTTAAACTTTAGGGATCCGTGGATCTGTAATGAGAAAAAATGATCTTGACGTAAAATAGATTTTTTGGAACTTTTAGGTTTATAAAAGGAGATGTGTTTTAGCCAATATTTACTAGTTAAGCATGCATTGTAGGTTTCAAAAAAAATGTTAAGGTGAAAGATACGAATGAAAAGAAAAAGACAAACACATTATGAGAAATAAACGGGATAAATTAGGATATTAGTAATATTTCATTTCAATACTAAGAGCGATACAAAGGGTTGGATATATGATACTAATGTAGATTAACATCACTGTTAGGTCACCATAGTGTAACACAAGCATCAATGTTTAAGAAATAGATGAAGGAAGGATCGGATGAACACTAAACTCAATATACACGAATGATATAGAAAGGTTTATGCGTATGAAATTAAGTAAAGTGAACAACCAACTCCCAAATGGGAGTTTCCAACATTATTTATAGGGGCAGGGAGCTAGGGCAACAAATCTAGTCCCTTCCTTCCTTATGGACTTGGGCCAAGGCTTATGGGCTTTCTACATAAGCCTTGCCATTAATACTAACTTAAAGGCCTAATTAAGCAACCTTTTACATGTTAATTACAAACACTTGAAATATGTTTTAGGAGTGATTCCAAAAATCTCCCCCTAAGTGTTGGTAATTAATGACTTAAGTAATATTGAAATGTTGTTGGTGCTGATGTAATAGTTGCTTTGACATATTCTGACATTCTTCTTTCTTGTGAGAAGAAGTGCCTTGATTCGAACAATCTCCCCATGTGAGGATCTTGTTTTCTCTGAATTTTTTCAGCTTTACTCTTCATTTCTTTGTTCTTTAATACTTTGTTCTTTGTGGTGGTTGTGATAGTATGTTGTTGTCATTTACAGTCGCTTCGTTGCTCCAGTGTCTCCACTCTTTTCCCCATGCTCACACGCTCATTTTTGACAATGAATTTTCCAGATGTGAAGTAGTTCGAGTCTTATAACTTTGTAGATTCTTTGATTGGATGAAGAATCATTATGACTTTTTGTTGCCTTTAATTTTGAGAGAACATTCTTTTTGTGATGTTGTAATGGGCATGTGGAAATCGGCACTATCTTTTCTCCCGCACGCATCCATCAGCAACATCATCTCGGTACCGCATAACACCAATTAATCATTGTAATCTTTTCATAAAGAATTGATTACTACAATTGTTCTACTGATGAATGTCTTGATTCCATTCACCTTGGTAGGGCGAATCAGCCGTCCGAATCCCGAAAGGACAGTTGGCATTACATTGAACAAGTTCAAGTAATGACCCACATTGTGACAACTCGTATTTTCAGGTCATATTTCAAAACATTATGCATGCTTCATCATTTATCATTTATTGTAAACTAGGTTTACGAATATCAAATTCACGTAACCGTAATGGTTTAGCTGTGAATTCATGAACAATCATCTAGGACATTCCATATAGACTTGGTTTAGTCTACATATCATTATCATCATTGTTATCATATTAGTTCATGCATGGTTTTGCATTTTACATCAAACGTATAATTTCATATTAAATAAACGCTATCGCGTAATTAATTATTTTGAACAATTGATCCGTTACTTTCAAAAATTATCCCAATATATTTTTATACTCATATTAAGTTTATAAAATAATATTATGAGTTTACCCAGTGTTTTAAATTTATTTTGTATCTAAAATGTTATATTTATATAATTGCGACGGTTTTCTTAAAAACTACACGATAATTATTATTTCACTCAAATTTTTCAAGAAATGTATTTTTATAATTTTTAGGACCTCAATATATTTTATCTTGACCCGTTACAATTTATTTTTATCTAACGCTACCCTAAATACTCAAATGTGTATACAACTTACCACATGTCTTCAATTAACTTACACTAAATTACACTTATACATATTTAAAAAAAAAAATTTAAGATATGACTAACACCCCCTTGTTGACACAAGGGGGGTGAGTCACTTAATTTTTCCTAAATATCTTCTAAGTATATCTTATTATACTTCACACATAACATTCACTTCATTATTTCAAAGTAAAAGACCAAACAATTCTCTCTTCCTCTTCTCTCTTGCAACCGGCCACACCAAAGGACCAAGGAAGAATCATCAAAAATTTTCTAGACAAGATTTTAACACTCCAGTCTCACTCTTTATTAAGGTTTTGCAATAAAACCTAGGGTGATTAGGAAAAATCCATTGTCCATAAACCTCATCAAGTTTACTAGTAAGCATCCATATTCATCATCATATTTCATATTCATTGTTATGTCCATTTCATTAAGCTTGAGAAAACATGCAAGTCATATGATGTTTATACCACTTTTTCATTGATTTTAAGAGTTATATATATATGTTTGTCATCCTATAATTACTCCTTGTTATAAATCACTCTTGGTGATGTCTAGGAACCCATGACACCCTAAGAAGGTGTATGGTAGGATTAGAATAGCTTCGGAGTTGTTTTGAATGGGTTAGAATAGGTTTGGCGCGAGAAAAACTCATTTCGACAAGTTTGCAAAAGGGTCTGTCATTTTTTTTGAAATATGGAAAATCCGACAGTAGGTAAAAATTTTTGGCCTAGATATTTAGAAAATACACTTTAAAACGAAAACGTGGCTGCTTGAACGGATTAAAACGGGGCTATAACGAAGAAGTTATGAATTTTTCAAGTTAGGCGACGGAAACTATAATTTTCTGGAAATTTCAGCATGTTATGTTTATTTTGTACGAGTCAAAAATGAAACTTAGGCGTTATAAATTATGTCGACTTATCAAAAATATATTAGTATACTTTGATACAAAGCTAAGTACCTATAAAACGTAGAAAACGGATTTGTAACGATTAAATTATACACGTTTACAAAAAGTTGTCGTAACTTTAATATATAAGAAAAACTATTCAATTTCTAATAGACAAGTTTTACGGCAAACAAAGTGACCATGTTGGAGGTTGTTTTTAACATTGATGTAGAACTTTTTATAAAGTGATGTCTTCTAGTAAAAGTAAGTTCCCCAAGCATATTTTTCCAAAATGTTCGGCCGTTTGTTTAGCGGTTTGTAATGAATTAATTACGGTTACTTAAACTTTGCCGAAACCATCCTTAAACTATATTTTGGGACACAAGTACCATACTTAACCTATATTTTCTTTATATTGAGACCTCTAGGATGGAACCTCATGTACTAAAACTTTGAGATAATGATACAAGCTTCCCAAAACCGTTGAGTCGTTTCTAAGCTCGACGTGCACCATTTTACGACTAGCTTTTAGAGGCCATTTAGTCACTTTCATGACAATTTCAACAACATTATTTTACGACGAAAAGTTATAATTTCTTAATAAATCACTAAATGATTATCGTCGGATATAATTTCAACGTAAATACATGTGGAGTAATTTAAAAATGGTCAAGACGTTAAAAGATTATTTTTCGACGAAAAGTATTATTTTCAAAAATTCATAAGTGGTATAGATATCATCCGAATTGCATGCATAACATTACATCATAACTTATTACTTATCATATCATTGATAATAGGCCAGGTTTTGAGATTCACGCTACATTTAGGTGTACACACTTTTGTCATCGCATCAATTCATCAAGTGAGTTTTCATAGCCCCGTTGTATACGTTTATACTTATTTTCAAACCTACGGGGGAGAATACATTGCACATCATTTTTATTACGATACCAAGTATATCAAATTCATTACATTGCTTAAGTTACCTCATGCCAATTGAATGTCCCCATTATATAACATGAACCGTTAATTTCATAGAATCGAGGGTGAGTGGATAGATCTATCGAGGGTGACTCCTCCATCCGGGTTGGTGGATTCCAACTGGTTAAACGGATGCATTTAATTTAATATCATTATTTGAGTTGTTTGGCAAACACTCTGTTGGGGCGAACATCATGATCAATCTAGTTTCGGTGTCATGGACTTATAGCAATTGTAACATTTTTTTTATGTGGCATGTTTGTCATATATGGTCTATACTTGTGTGGTTGTATAAATTATTTTTCATAAACCTATGATTTCTCACCAACATTATTGTTGACCGTTTTAGCAATGTATTTTCAGGTAACTAGACATTCGCATCATGGCACGAATAAGGAACCCTCATAGTGTCGCGGCGTCGACACATTTCATTGTATATTATGGCATTTTCAAAACATCGTTTGGACTTGTAATAAACTTATTTTCCGCAAACTTTATCAACTTTTGGGACCTATCTTGTAACTCTGAATGTTTTATATAAATATCAAACGATGTGTTTCTAAAACGACACTTTAGGTCGTTCAATATAACTGTGATTGTGATGCTAGGACAGTCAATCCCCAGGAATTCCATTCCGCTGCAAAACAGGTAATTTGGGGGTGTGACAGATTGGCATCAGAGCTTCAGTTATAGAGAACTAGGTTGCATCATTGACCCTAGACTATAACTACATCATCATAGCATCTCATCATTTCATCATGAGTGCATGTTCACTTTACATGCGGATTCATATACATTTTATTCGAGTTATTTACTTTTATTTTACATCGGTTGTCACAGAGATGTCTTCAGATTCCGACACTATCCCTATATCATCTGACACGAACATGGAGGATGTCTCATCCGACACCAACATGAACGATGCCTTATCACACACTGTAGTTTTATCTTCTATTGGCTCTACTTCAGACTTACCACTTATAGTGACTGACACCGAGACCGAACCCTTTGAGGAGGCGAAGTCGCACTACACCACCTGTTAGCCCTATACATGGCCCGATTCACCCACCATCACCACTTTTATCATCATCATCTTCATCATACTATCTTAGGGATCCTATACCTACATTGGACTTGCCGCTCAAAAAGCGTGCACGTTTTGACATCCCTGCATCACCCTCTACAGAGCCCGAACCACCAGCTAGGTTCGAGATAGGTGAGAGCTCAAAGGCTGCTGCTGCTAGACAGCCTTCCACTGAGACATTAGGGGCACGTATAGATAGCCAACAGGTTCAGATAGATAGGATGTTAGGACAGTTGGAGGAATTATCATTGGATCGAGTGGAGACCATTGAGGAGGAGGTTGAAATCCTCGTGATAGGTAGGGTTTCGATTGATATGGCTCACCAGGGTTTAGAGTCTAGACAGTTAGAGAACCGGGGGCATATTTTTGAGTTGAGGCAGGAGATGCCTGATTTATATGACAAAGCCGAGATGGCACAGGACGAACTTCAGCGTCAGGCTCAGGAGTTGGCATTAGCTCGTGAGAGCATGGTTACCGCACAGGGTCAGATTAGCGAGTTGAGGGGTTTGGTTGCTAGTTTGGTTACACAGGTTCGAGATCTACAGGATCGAGCTGGCGGAGCACCAGGAGGTGCCTAGTGTAGACTTTTATCATGTATAGTTTTTATTTACTATTATCCTAGTCACAAGGTGTGTGACATAGTTTAAAGAACTTGTTGTCTTTTTGGTTGTTGTACAAACAAAATATCAAGTGTTGACTCAACTATGTAGGAATGGTTTTACTATCTATGATATCGGTCCATGAAGGCCGAAATTTTCATGTATATTATCCACGTGTGTTGTGATTATATTTGTGATATTTCGTGGTTGTTCCGTTGTGATTTCATTTATATTATGCATGTTGTGGTTGTGGATATATATGTGTAATGTTTGTTTCTACTTACGAATTCTCATAATTGTTTCATCTTATGGTTTTGAAGAGCAATGGCGCCAAAGAAAGCCACACCTGAATTGACACAAGCTGCTATGCAGAAGTATGTGAACGATAGCATAGCCAATGCATTAAGGACTGAGAGAGCATCGGTGGCGGCTGCTGCTGAGGCTGCGGCTACTGCCGAGGCCGCTAGACATGCTGCTGCAGGCATTGCAGGAGGGTCCGGGGTTAGAAGTTGTACGTATAAGGATTTTAAAAGTGGAGATCCCACTAAGTTCAAGGGTACTGAAGGGGCAACTGCCATGGTTAGATGGTTCGAGAAAATGGAGTCCGTGTTTTCGCTATGTAATTCCCGGAGGATAGCAAGGTTAAGTTTGCTACGAGTACACTACTTGATGGGGCAATGTCGTGGTGGAATTCGTATGCTCAACCAATGGGAATGGAAAATGCGTACAAGCTCACCTGGGAGCAATTCAAAAGGTTGCTAACGAGGAAGTATTGTCCGCATACGGAGGTGAAGAAGTTGGAGACCGAATTCTATGAACTGGTAACTATTGGGTATGACATTGATACTTACATTCGAAGGTTCCAAGAATTGGCCGCGTTATGCCCATCTATGGTTTCGGATAATGAAAAGCTACTGGAGGCTTTCATTGGGGGACTTCCCCAGGTTGTTCAAGGAGACGTGATTTCTTTTGATCCGCAAACGATTGAGGAATCTATTCGAGTGACTCAAAAGCTCATGGCACAAGTAGTGAAGAGAAACAACAATACCAACCACCGCTCCAATTTCAACAATAACCGAAACAATTACACCAACTATAACAACAATAACAACAACAAACGGAAGTGGGACAACAACAGAGGTGGAAATGTTACTCAACAACCACCTAAGAGACAAGAGGTGGCAAAGGACTATGTTGCAGGTCCAAAGGAGAAAAGGGGTACACGGGGATTTTGCCTAAGTGTGAGATGTGTTCTAGTCATCACAAGCCGGGACGTTGTCCTGAACCATGCGGAAATTGTAAGAAAGTGGGACATGAAACTAGGGAATGCAAGATGCCAGCTACCGGGGAAAATCAAAAACCACCAGTGACATGTTTTGGTTGCGGAGAAAGGGGACACTACAAGACTGAGTGTCCGAAGGGAAGGAACCAAGGAAACAGGAATCAAGGTGGAATGGCACAAGGAAGAGCCTATGTCATGGGAGGTGGAGAAGCTAGGGAGGACCCGAATGTCGGGTACGTTCTTATCAATAATCGTTATGCATCAGTTTTATTTGATTCGGGAGCCGATAAGAGTTTTGTGTCCACTATATTTGCACCTTTACTCAATATCAAACCAACCACATTAGACACATCATACAACATTCAATTAGCTAATGGTAACTTAATTAGCACCGACACCATTGTCCGTGGTTGTACACTCAATTTTCTAAATCATCCCTTCAATATAGACCTTATGCCCGTAGAACTAGGTAGTTTCGACGTCATCATCGGTATGGATTGGTTATCCAAACATCGTGCAAGAATCATTTGTGATGAAAAAGTTGTTCATCTTCCTTACAACGGCGAAACTTTGATCATTCAGTGGGGAACTTAGTGGAACTAGACTCAATATTATATCATGCATCAAAACGGAGAAGTACATAAAGAAAGGTTGTTTTGCTTTCTTAGCACATATAACCGAGAAGAAGTCGGAGGAGAAGCGACTTGAGAATGTACTGATTGCTCAAGAATTTCCTGAAGTCTTTCCCGAAGACTTGCCAGGACTCCCACCGGTACGTCAAGTAGAATTTCATGTTGACTTAGTGCCCGGAGCTGCACCAATTGCGCGAGCACCTTACCGATTAGCACCATCAGAAATGCAAGAGTTGTCTAATCAGTTGCAAGAACTTTTAGACAAAGGATTCATCAGGCCGAGTTCCGCGCCTTGGGGAGCACCGGTCTTGTTTGTGAAGAAGAAAGATGGATCCTTCAGAATGTGTATAGATTATAGAGAGCTGAACAAGTTAACGGTGAAGAATCGTTACCCACTCCCCAGAATCGACGACTTGTTCGATCAGTTGCAAGGCTCTAGTATCTATTCAAAGATTGACCTAAGGTCAGGTTACCATCAACTTAGAGTGCGGGAGGAGGATATTCCGAAAAAATCGTTTAGAACACGTTATCGACATTATGAGTTTCAAGTGATGTCGTTCGGATTAACTAATGCACCTGCAATATTCATGGATCTCATGAATAGGGTATGCAAACCGTATTTGGACAACTTTGTTATAGTATTCATCGACGACATATTGATTTACTCAAAGAGCAAGGAAGAGCACGAAGGGCATTTGAGAACGATTTTAGGACTACTCAAGAATGAGAAGTTGTATGCCAAATTTTCGAAGTGTGATTTTTGGAATCGCAAAGTACAATTTCTTGGTCATGTCATTGATAGTCAAGGACTACAAGTTGATCCTGCAAAGATTGAAGGCGTAAAATATTGGGCTACTCCAACAAATCCTACAGAAATCCGAAAATTTCTAGGACTTGCCGGGTATTACCGAAGATTCATCGAAGGTTTTTCAAAGATAGCTAATGCTTTGACCAAGTTGACACAGAAAAACAAGAGGTACGAATGGGGAAAGAAACAAGAAGCTGCTTTTCAGTTGTTGAAGCAAAAGCTTTGCAGTGCGCTAATTTTGGCACTACCCGAAGGAATTGAGAACTTCGTTGTATACTGCGATGCTTCACATAAAGGGCTTGGAGTCGTTTTTAATGCAAAGGGAGAAGGTTATAGCTTATGCTTCTCGACAACTCAAGGTTCACGAGGAGAATTACACCACTCATGATCTTGAGTTGGGGCCGGTAGTTTTGCACTCAAGATTGGGAGACACTACCTTTACGGTACAAAGTGCACAGTGTTTACGGACCACAATAGTTTGCAATATGTTCTTGATCAAAAGGAACTTAACATGAGGCAACGTCGTTGGTTGGAATTACTCAGCGATTATGATTGTGAAATCAAGTATCATCCGAAAAGCCAATGTTGTGGCTGATGCTCTTAGCCGGAAAGAAAGACCCAAACCTTTATGAGTTCGATCATTAGGAATGACGATCAGTTCACCTTTACCATCAAAATACTCGAGGCACAAATCGAGGCACTTAAGGAGGAAAACCGACCAGGTGAAAAGCTTTATGGTATGCCTGAAAATGCAAATGGCTTTGTAAAGAGAGCAGATGGAGTATTATGCTTCAAGGATAGAATGTGGGTACCATTTTATGGCGGGATACGAGAATTGATTATGCATGAGTCGCATAAGTCAAAGTATTCTATTCACCCAGGTTCTGATAAGATGTATCAGGATCTCAAGAAACTTTATTGATGGCCGAACATGAAAGCAGAGATTGCCACGTATGTTAAAAGATGCCTTACTTGTTCTAAGGTAAAAGTCGAGTATCAGAAACCTTCAGGATTACTCCAACAACCAGAAATTCCCCAATGGAGATGGGAACGCATTACGATGGACTTTGTCACGAAACTTCCTAAAACATCGGGAGGTTACGATGCTATATGGGTAATCATTGATCGTCTTACCAAATCATCCCATTTCATACCAATTAGAGAGACTTATTCCATGGAACAACTTACTAGACTATATGTCAAGGAAATAGTCTCGAGGCATGGAGCACCAATTTCCATCATTTCTGACAGAGATAGTCGATTCACTTCAAACTTTTGGAAATCATTACAAGATTCATTTGGAACCAAATTAGAGATGAGCACAGCATATCATCCACAAACCGATGGTCAAAGTGAAAGGACCATTCAAACATTAGAAGATATGCTGAGGGCAAGTTTGATTGATTTTGGAAATGGTTGGGCTAATCATTTGCCATTAATCGAATTCTCGTACAACAATAGTTATCACACCAGTATAAAAGCAGCACCATTCGAAGTACTCTATGGTCGAAAATACCGATCACCTGTTTGTTGGGCCGAGGTTGGAGACGCACAACTCACTGGTCCGGAAATGGTACGGGAAACAACAGAAAAGATAGTCCAAATCCGAGATAGACTCAGAACTTCCAGGAGTCGATAGAAAAGTTACGCAGATGTTAGACGCAAACCGTTAGAATTTCAAGTCGGCGACAAAGTGATGTTGAAAGTATCGCCTTGGAAAGGCGTGGTACGATTTGGAAAACGCGGGAAGTTGAACCCGAGGTACATTGGGCCATTCAAAGTTTTGAGCAGAGTTGGCCCTGTAGCTTATCGACTTGATCTTCCGACAGAACTTGGTCACGTACACAACACGTTTCACGTTTCAAATCTGAAGAAATGTCTTTCAGACGAATCACTCGTTATTCCATTGGAAGAAATTCAACTCGACGATAAACTAAATTTCGTGGAGGAACCTGTAGAAATCATGGACCGCGAGGTCAAGCAATTGAAACAAAGTCGTATTCCTATTGTGAAGGTTCACTGGAATTCTCGAAGAGGTCCTGAGTTTACTTGGGAATGGGGAGACCATATGCGCCTCAAATATCCTCATCTTTTCACCGACAACACTGTAGGACCCAACAAGGACTGAATTCAGGGACTTAATTCCTTTTTGGATGGGCCAATGTGACAACTCGTATTTTCAGGTCATATTTCAAAACATTATTCATGCTTCATCATTTATCATTTATTGTAAACTAGGTTTACGAATATCAAATTCACGTAACCGTAATGGTTTAGCTGTGAATTCATGAACAATCATCTAGGACATTCCATATAGACTTGGTTTAGTCTACATATCATTATCATCATGATCATCATATTAGTTCATGCATGGTTTTGCATTTTACATCAAACGTATAATTTCATATTAAATAAACACTATCGCGTAATTAATTATTTTGAACAATTGATCCGTTACATTCAAAAATTATCCCAATATATTTTTATACTCATATTAAGTTTATAAAATAATATTATGAGTTTACCCAGTGTTTTAAATTTATTTTGTATTTAAATTGTTATATTTATATAATTGCGACGGTTTTCTTAAAAACTACACGATAATTATTATTTCACTCAAATTTTTCAAGAAATGTATTTTTATAATTTTTAGGACCTCAATATATTTTATCTTGACCCGTTACAATTTATTTTTATCTAACGCTACCCTAAATACTCAAATGTGTATACAACTTACCACATATCTTCAATTAACTTACACTAAATTACACTTATACATATTTAATTTTTTTTTTAAGATATGACTAACACCCCCTTGTCGACACAAGGGGGGTGAGTCACTTAATTTTGCCTAAATATCTTCTAAGTATATCTTATTATACTTCACACATAACATTCACTTCATTATTTCAAAGTAAAAGACCAAACAATTCTCTCTTCCTCTTCTCTCTTGCAACCGGCCACACCAAAGGACCAAGGAAGAATCATCCAAAAATTTTCTAGTCAAGATTTTAACACTCTAGTCTCACTCTTTATTAAGGTTTTGCAATAAAAACCTAGGGTGATTAGGAAAAATCCTTTGTCCATAAACCTCATCAAGTTTACTAGTAAGCATCCATATTCATCATCATATTTCATATTCATTGTTATGTCCATTTCATTAAGCTTGAGAAAACATGCAAGTCATATGATGTTTATACCACTTTTTCATTGATTTTAAGAGTTATATATATATTTGTCATCCTATAATTACTCCTTGTTATAAATCACTCTTGGTGATGTCTAGGAACCCATGACACCCTAAGAAGGTGTATGGTAGGATTAGAATAGCTTCGGAGTTGTTTTGAATGGGTTAGAATAGGTTTGGCGTTATAAATTATGTCGACTTATCAAAAATATATTAGTATACTTTGATACAAAGCTAAGTACCTATAAAACGTAGAAAACGGATTTGTAACGATTAAATTATACACGTTTACAAAAAGTTGTCGTAACTTTAATATATAAGAAAAACTATTCAATTTCTAATAGACAAGTTTTACGGCAAACAAAGTGACCATGTTAGAGGTTGTTTTTAACATTGATGTAAAACTTTTTATAAAGTGATGTCTTCTAGTAAAAGTAAGTTCGCCAAGCATATTTTCCAAAATGTTCGACCGTTTGTTTAGCAGAGTTGTAATGAATTAATTACGGTTACTTAAACTTTGCCGAAAACCATCCTTAAACTATATTTTGGGACACAAGTACCATACTTAACCTATATTTTTCTTTATATTCGAGACCTCTAGGATGGAAACTCATGTACTAAAACTTTGAGATAATGATACAAGCTTCCCAAAACCGTTGAGTTCGTTTTCTAAAGCTCGACGTGCTTTTAGAGGCCGTTTAGTCACTTTCATGAAAATTTCAACAACATTATTTTACGACGGAAAGTTATAATTTCTTAATAAATTACTAAATGATTATCGTCGGATATCATTTCAACGTAAATACATGTGGAGTAATTTAAAAATGGTCAAGACGTTAAAGGATTATTTTTCGACGAAAAGTATTATTTTCAAAATTCATAAGTGGTATAGATATCATCCGAATTGCATGCATAACATTACATCATAACTTATTACGTATCATATCATTCATAATAGGTCAGGTTTTGAGATTCACGCTACATTTCGGTGTACACACTTTTGTCATCGCATCAATTCATCAAGAGTTTTCATAGCCCGTTGTATACGTTTATACTTATTTTAAACCCGGGGAGAATACATTGTACACCATTTTTATTACGATGCCAAGTATATCAAATTCATTACATTGCTTAGGTTACCTCATGCCAATTGAATGTCCCCATTATATAACATGAACCGTTAATTTTATAGAAGTTTAGGGTGAGTGGATAGATCTATCGAGGGTGACTCCTCCATCCGGTTGGTGGATTCCAACTGGTTAAACGGATGCATTTCATTTAATATCATTATTTGAGTTGTTTGGCAAACACTGTTGGGGCTAACATCATGATCATCTAGTTTCGTGTCATGGACTTATAGCAATTGTAACATTTTTTTATGTGGCATGTTTGTCATATATGGTCTATACTTGTGTGGTTGTATAAATTATTTTTCATAAACCTATGATTTCTCACCAACATTATTGTTGACCGTTTAGCAATGTATTTTCAGGTAACTAAGACATTCGCATCATGGCACGAATAAGGAACCCTCATAGTGTCGCGGCTTCGACACATTTCATTGTATATTATGGCATTTTCAAAACATCGTTTGGACTTGTAATAAACTTATTTTCCGCAAAATTTATCAACTTTTGGGACCTATCTTGTAACTCTGAATGTTTTATATAAATATCAAATGATGTGTTTCTAAAACGACACTTTAGGTCGTTCAATATAACTGTGATTGTGATGCTATGACAGTCAATCCCCAGGAATTCCATTCCGCTGCAAAACAGGTAATTTGGGGGTGTGACACACATATTCAGGACTCGATTCTTGAAAGGAATCTCCTTAGCAGGATTTCCAGCACTTACAAGTTCGAACTTTGAGAGTGTCAACAACCTAATGTGAAAACACATCTCTAATTCTAGCAAAGGCTGTTCCTGAAACCGGATGCCCTCAAGAAGGCTAACATGATATACCGAAGTACATCTACAGTTCGTGAGTCACGAGGTACACCCGAACATCACCCCATGATGTAGACCGTTTGAGACAACACTAAGCGTAACCCACACAGAGTTTCTGAAGGACTACCCGCCAAGTTCTGTTTGATGTTGACCCTGCGGCAGAGTTTTCATTCAATCATTGAGGATCACAGTTGTGAACCCCTCATAAATGTTCTCGACAGATTGCTAAGATCTATGAAGGACTCTAGAATGTATCACTTGCGTCTTTATTATTGAACGACAAGTGATGAAATGTCAAGTGTACCTAAGAGGTATTTTGATGAATCTCGTGGCTTTAGACTCAATAGTGCGCTTTGGTTTTCCTGAGCGGAGACTAGGGAGAGGGTCTTTTTCCTTTTCAAGAATTCTCTCAAGAGAAAGCCAATATTGTACGTAGGGTTCCCTGTGAGAATGAAACAAGCTTCTGTTGAGAGAAACTTGAGTGGCTAAGAAGGTTTAATGCATGCGTCACTGGGTCCATGAAGACTTTAATCTTCAATACCGGTGTCATTAAGTGACAACTAGTACCATATGAGTTGAACCTGGTGTCTGCCCTTAGTTGAATAATCTGAAGGGCTATTTCTTTTCATCCTTTTCTTTACTTTTCTTTTTAATTCTTCAACTCCTACTTTCTCCGATTCTCATTTTCTCCTTTTTATAATCATACCTAAGGACTTCTAAATTCTAACTATTGGTGGTTTCCTTGGGTAGATCCCTCCGGCTCTGGCGGATCATAGGATGATTATTCCTAACTTTAGTCACTTAATAACTCCATGACTAACCTATGTTGCCATAAAAACATTTTCATGAAAATCCCTCAAAGTAGTTATGAGTAAAAACATTTAGTACCACTGTGAATAGTGAACCTCTTCATTATTGTCAGTATCCTCAGAGTCTTGATCATTTAATTTGAGTGCCAGTTGAGGATTAGGACTGGCTCTCTTTGACGAAACTTTTCTTTTGCTGGGAGGATTTCTCTTTGGATACTTTAGGGCACTTCCAGTGCTTGCTATGCTTCCAGCACTGCCCGATCTCCTGGTCTTCTTGACTGGTATAGTGGAAGGCTTTTCATCAATGAAGCCAACTTTGCCTGATGCTACTGCTTCTTGATATCGTGAGTATGATTGAAGTTGCTTGATATCATCAGTGAGAAGGCAGTCAGGCAAAACTGCACCTTGTTTCTTTGTTGTTGAGTCTTTGAATATGACAACATTTAGAGTAGGCTCAAATCATGTCTTCCTAAATCAGACTTGCAAAGTCAATATGCATCTTGTTGACCATGCCCCAGAATATCTGTAGTTCCATGAGCTTAGGATTTGGCAACCGCTATCACGCCCGAAATGATTTGGCAATCATAATGTATAATGTTCTCCATGGCTGAGGGATGTTCTTTAAGTCAACTAAAGAATGTTTAGTGACGATCCCAGCAGCTTCATCATAGCCAATGTTGAACATAAATTGGAGTGTAGCCTCTTCCGATGGAGTGGCAACATAATCGCAGGCGGATGGCAGGGAGCGAAGAATTGCTCTTAAGTCCGCAACAATGATAGTGACTTGTTTGTTGTTAAGAGTCACCATGACCGCATCTTGACCATCAGTCATAGTGTGCCGAACTGATAGATGTAGATTTTTGGTACTGTTGCAGAATTGGTGAGCATGTTGTGGTAGGGATGAGTCTTCAGAATATCCACAACAATACGGCATGAAGACTCAGAGCATGTGAAGTTATCAAAGTCCACTTTGAGGTTATTCTTTCCAATCTTCATATTGCAACCGGTAGGGAAAATATCTTCCATTATGAGTGCGTTTGGTGCGTTAACATTTTCCATTGTGACGTCCATTTTGTTATCTGAAAGATATTGAGCCAAAAGAACTAACATATCGAAAGACATTACGTTAGTCAAAATTTGATTTTATTGTCCAATTATTGAATATGTTATGTTAATGAATGTTACGAGTCCAATGTCACTTGTTAGTCCAATAGTCCAAAGTAGTCATGATAAGTTTCGTGAGTATATTGATTTTGAATTTTAAAGTCCAAATTTCAATCATTCACACAACATTTTAACCATTATAGCTTATTAGTGACATTTTGGCTTTGTGACGTTATGAGTTATTTATCATACCACCCTCGAGGGGCTTGTTTGAGACCGTAGAGAGCCTTGTTCAGTTTGTAGACGTGATTAGTGAACTATGGATCAACAAATCCTTCTGGCTGACTACATATAGACCGTTTCTTCGGTTTACCATTCGAAAGGCAGTTTGACATCCATCTGAAAGATGTGATGTTCATGTGAGCCGCAAATGCTAAAAAATGCATGTCCTCAAGTCTAGCAACCGTGCGAATGATTCCTCATAGTCAATCCTTCTTCTTGTCTATAACCCTTAGCCACCGAGGCGTGACTTATTTCTCGATAACCGTACCTTCAAGATCAATTTGTTTTTCCAAATCCATTTCAGGACCAATAACATAGACCCTGTTTTTTCAACCAATTCTCATACTTCAAGACGTTTAAACTAATTAAGTTCTTCTTGCATGGATTCAATCCAGTTGTCGTAAGTCATTGCTTCTTTAATGTTTTGGGTTCGATTGACAAACGGTGTGGATAAATGCAATGTTCATCGTCGGTCTGGCGGCGTTGTCTAGTTTACGACTAGTTGTTTTGGGTTTCCAATGATGTTCGCAAGAGGATGGTCTTTAGTCCAACGATGTGTGGAGAGTTGATGTTGATATACATTTGCATTGGGAGGATTCAAATGGCTTGTAGATGATTCCCAACTCGGTGGCGTTTATTAGCAAAAGGATTAAAGAACGCATTGGATTACAATCGCGTGTAGGTACTTATTGGTTCGAAGATCATCATTGGTACATCGTCGTTGGATGCGTTTGTTCGGGTTGTTGTTGTAGAATCAATTGGAGGTGCTTTTCAATAGTTGTTGTTGTTTCAGTAATGTATTGATTATTATCAAGTTGAGCAATGAAACATTTGATACATCTAGAGCACGTTGATCAATATCATCACTAAACAGAGGAGCAAATAGTTGTTCCATTTGTTGACGAGTAAGTCGTGAGGTTGGTTCAGCTGATGATGGGGTTTGGGGGAAGTTAAGACGGTTATGTCCGGGGTCCAAGTTGTTTTGCTCAGAAGCCATATTTGTAAGTTCATCGAAATTTGCATGAATCGTTTCCATAAGCTCCCTTGTACGACGATTCCATATCCGATAACCCTTAGAGTTTTCACAGTATCCAACAAAGACTCTGTTAGTGCAAATATTACGATATTTAATCTACAGTCTCGTTTGTTTTGATTGATGACAAACATGTAACTTGTAATACATAACGTAAAATGTACAAGTTACTTGTAATCACACTTTGTCTCAACATACATTCAACTCCTCTCGATGTCTCAAGTCCTCGTATGTTACAACACAGGTTCGTACATGTTTGTTATGTGGCATTATGATCAAACCCAATAACAAATCATTTAGAATGTTTAAAATACGTCTAGAGTCACTAAGTATTTTAATAGGTTAACCATTCTATTTCGAACCTCATTTTACATTTTGTATTCACAAGTATTTCAAAAGGTAACTAGACATTTTATTAACTAGTTACATAATACAATTTACAAGTTTACTTTGATAAACTTTTTGATCTAAAATGGAAATACATATTACATCATGGCATGCATCATCCTTGTAATCTTTACAAGATTTCATAGAATATTTTGTTTAGATTTGACTCTCACATATCTTACACAATCTTAGATGGATTTGGTTGACTTTGGTAAGATTTTGGTAATCTTGCTGTCAGACCCCCACGATACCAAAATGGTACACGGGCGGAACCCTTTTGAGGGTTTCGTGTCCGTGGACGCCCTCTGTCCATTTTGGCTATAAATAGCAAGCCAAACCAAGTTGTTTAACAACCTCGAACACACTTCTCTACCCTTATTGCATCATTTAGATCTGTAGATAACAATGTAGAAACATACATTAATCACCCTCACCATCACATGATCATAATGCTTCTAACATTTATCTTTGTGGTAAGCATACTCTACAGTGATCAACCACAAGCTGAAGATCTATCACAACAAGTTTAGGGAACTTGTGATCTTCATCATGAAGGCTTCCTATCAATGGAAGTTCATTTAGAATTAGTTATTCATATCCATTAGACATTTGTGTCATGGATCATTAGTGTAAACATCATTGCATCATAACAACACTTTCACCAAACCACTTTCACCAAACTAGATTAGATGGTTTATGTGTTTGTGCCATAAAACACAAGGTTTATTATGTTGGGCCATAAAACATATTGGGAGTGGTTGTACCCTTGGAAAGAACTCGACATCTAGCTTAGTGTCAGAAATATTGTATAGGCGACGTTAGGTTGGTTCTACCTCGAACTAGAACCCGGTATTTAGCTTTGTACCGGAAAAAGTGTGAGCGACGATTGTAAGGTTTTCTCCGCCGAGAAGGGAGCTTGTTGATTTAGTGAAGTAACTCTCGAGTTGGGTACTCGGGGAGTGTAGTAGGGCGGAAAGGAGATCCATGACCGAACCACTATAAATCCTCGTGTTCGGTTTGCACTTTCCTTTCTTTATCTCTTTACTTTTATACTTGCACTATACTATTGTTTGTGATGTGGTTTGATGTTCATGATTGTGTGACAACTTGGTCTACCATGCTTTATATTAGTCACAAACAATAATTGGTACTTTCATATTATAACAAGCTTCATAAGCGATTTGATACTAAAGATCTAAAGTTTTTAAGCGGTAACGTAGTCACCCCCCCCCCCTCTACGTTTCCACAATTGGTATCAGAGCCACGTAGCTCTTATTTTCAAAACAAATGGTTTTTAAAATAGAGCACGATCCATGTATCAAATTACCATTGAAGCAAAAAATAATATGAAAAATGCTTTGCTTGTTATACTTAGAAATTTTGTAGTTAAATGTAACTTTGTATACAAGCTTGAAGGTTTTCTTGAAAAATAAAATAAAAGTTTGTTGAAAGAACTAGTAAGTATTGTATTGTGCGCTTATAGAAAATTTACGAAGAAATATGATTTTAAAGGAGTGTTTGGGATAACTATAAATCTTGTTGAAAAATCAACTTTGTAAATGTTTAAGATAAGCTACATAAGTAGATATGTTGTTAAGTATGTGTATTATATGTTTACTATGAAATCTAGTAAGTCACACACGTTTTCTCTATGTCAAATACTAGTTTTGGTGAATCTGTCTCAGAGGACCACGACACCAAATCTTATAAAGGACGGATCCCTTTATTTGGTTCCGTGGAATCCGTCTGTACAGTATGCAGTTTTTTGGGCAACTTCAAAAAATCATAACTAATTAACCGTAAGTCCGTACGAGTCAAGCCACCTATCATTTTAAAGGGAATTGAGTCTAATTTCACTTAAAAATACTTTCATGGCCTGAGTCTAATTTAAATAAGTAAAATAGACCAAATACCACAGTATGTCTAAAATATTAAGTTTCGCTTTAACATAAAAACTCAAATTTTTGAATCAAATAATTTAGGTTGGTATTCTTAGAACTTTGATACAACTTCTTTTGAAACTAATTAATTTGGTAATATGTTTAAAGGAAACTAATCAAGCTTGGTATACATCGTCATATTTAAACACTAAATGACGATAAGTGTTTTTCTTGTCATACTATGCTAAATAACCACTTGTTTATGATTGTTTGCATATATGTTTCTTGATTATTTTCAAATTGTTGTTTATACTTGTTTGTTTGCATAATATAAGTGTCAATCTTGCCATGTTACTTATTCGCTTGCTTGACGATTTCTTGTTTATGCACAATAGGATACTTGCTAGATTTTGTGCACTAAGTTGGAAAATTGTTTTACCATCGCTTATAGAATTAGATCACTTTCTTTGCATATGTTATACTAACATCTCACATAACTTATGAAATGTTGTAACTCGCTTAGCAATAAGTACTAACTAAATTAGTTAAGTACTTTGAAAAATGGAGGTTTTAAGAGAGTGTTTGGTACAAGGACAAAAACAAGGTTGTATGATGTAATTTATGTGTTTTCGCTTCGTAGGATGATTAACTAACTTAAAACATTGATGTATGCTAACCGTTTCATGTGGAGGATAACACACGGGTGCTATCAAATTTTACCCATTTTCACTTATATGTGAAAATCGTTAGCCCTTGGTCAAAGTCTATGCTCTACTATGTTTGTATATGTGTTATTGACTTTTCCTAACTAGAAATGATTATTGTCACATGTTTTAAGCAAAAATTTAGGTTTCGGAAAACTCCCCGACACCTAAAAAAATGGGTCTGTGAAGTTTTCTGGTGTCCACGGATTAGACGGCACCAAAATTTGGTACCGTCTGGTTATAACATTTTGGTACCGCGTTGCTCGTGACAAAGGCGGACCAAAGTGGCACCAAATTAAGGGTTCTGCATGTACAAACAATTGGTGCCGTGGATCCTACAGGCAAGTTGTTGAATTTTACTAAATCCCGCAATCTAATTTACCAAATTTTGTTTCTAGGATAGTTGTTAATGCATATCTTTCATACCTCACTCAACACATCCTCAATGGATTAACTTAGGATGTTTGACATGATTTTAGACACTTCCATCTTATTAGAAACTACCATCTTTGTATGGATTAACATCAAATCCATGAATCCTTAGTTCCATAAATCGACACATTCAGGATGATCATTTTCACACCTTCACTGTTACTTTTCCTCAAGCTTAGCATTTCTTAAAGCAAAGTCAAAATGACTAAATCCTTAACCTCAAATAAGCCACTTAAGAAAACCACTAGGATTAGCATTCGATTTTGTTGCTTCATTAACTTGAACTCTTCATCCTCAGACTCTTCACCTCTCAACATCTCATCACCCATTCAAGATGTGGACTTTTTAAACTTGAGTACTCCAACTCCACCACCAAAATCACCCACCATCATCCAAAACACCTTCACTACCAAAGTCTCCAAAACTTGTACTTTGTGCAAACACCACCAACATCTCCTCACCCGTTTGCGGATGACTTAGATGACTTACCAAGACTAACAAATCCGTACTCATTACTTTCAAAGATATCATACACAAGTCTAACATATGACTTTAGATATTGCTTTGTATCTACATGTATTTCCTCACTTGGTTAAACATGAAAATAATGTGTCATCCTTCAAGACGATAAGTATTTACATAGAGTCATAACTCACACGTATGTTAAAGACATACTATCAAGTCTTGTTATCCTTGAGTTCAATCTAAACTTTATAATCTCAACAAATTAAGATTGACAACTTAAGTATTTCATCCGAAATATTCAAGTATATGCGACTTACGATTGTAGTCATTAAAAGTCATATCCGAAAAATCAACACCCAAGTATTTTAACAACACATGTTAAAACACTTATCCAAAACAAACAACCCACTGTGCCACTTATCCCTCTTTGACACCTACTATCCGTCTTCCATCTTTTGGCACCATTAAGCGTATTGCTCATGAACTTCCAAGAGCATCCTTTAAATCAAACGTGCCCTTTCAAGGTGAACCTATACCTCAACCCCCAAGCTTCATAGACATAACCAAAACTTCAAGCACTTCACCCACTAATTTTAGCAACCAATGAACCATAAGAATTAGTATCCGTACTTTTTGTGTTCAAACATCTATGGACAATCAACCTAAGTACTCCCATAGCACAACAAACTCCTACATCACCACATCCTTATTTAGACACACTAGAAGTCCTACCACCTAGATCAACCAATCCACCATCCTTACCATCATTTGAATTCGTTGAGTGTATTGCTCAAAAAGCTCTTGAGTCCAACACTTGTACAAATCAAATGCATGTTTGAAAAAACTCAACCATCCTTTCCCACATATAAGGACTTAGATAATTCATTACGGGTAGAACCTCAACTATCAAATAAGCATGGTGCTCTTGGTAATTGTTGTCAATTTGCACTAGGTATAAGTAGTACTACCTTCACAAATTATCAAAGTATTAGTAATACTTTGTCGTTAAACTTCTGCATAAATTTCGTTAAACCTCAAATCAACATTTTAACAACATATGTTAAAATGCAATCTCAAAGCCAACATCATACACCCCAACAATGACTCTTGAGGAGTATACATAAGAAACTCGAGTGAATTCCTCTTGTCATCATCTAGTGAATATAATCTTGAGACCAAGTTTATTTAGATGGGACTATCCGATTCAAACACTTTGGCTTCATATCTTCATTTAGGAAAACATGATGTTTCGAAGAACATTATGACTAAGATTCATGCGTCAAGCTTTCATTTTGTTAAAAGGATATTGTATATCCTATGCATCACTCTTGCGACATAAATATTTGTGTTACAAGAGATTTCATTACACCTCATTGGCTAAATGATCTTGAAACAAACATCTACAAGTTCTATGAACTAGCATATCCAATTCATCTTGTCATACTTGTTTTTATAAGCATGATAACTTTATCCCATGGGATAATCTCATTTGTTGAAAGATACTATTTGTATCTATTTCCTTTCAAGCGTACATCATAACCTAACCTTGCTCAAACCGAGTGCACATCCAAGGTTCAAACTACATGTCTTTAGAGCATACACAAGATCTATTGAAGTTGGTAACCTCACTTAGACTCTTGTTCAATAATATTCCAAAGAGCTCTCTTGAGAACGCTCTTAGTTTAACATATTCCATTCTCTAGTCTTAGATGATCAATTCACATTTAAAGTACACACCTCAACTCAACATAAAAGATGTCATCCATTAGATCATACAATTAGCTGTGTAATTTGAACAACTTTAGATTCTAAACACAAGATTCAAACACATTGTTTATCAAACACACCATTGTTAAAATTCATGTGTATAACATGACGTCTTCATCACCTTAGTTATATTGCATATTAGTTGTGTCACATTAACCCAAGTATTGGTAAACTATCATCTTTTATGCACTTTAATAGGCAAAAGTAGGAGTTCCCATCTTTCTAACATGAGAATGACTACTGGAGAACCTATTGCACTAGAAACTCAATTTGACCAAACGGTTGAATTGCTTCCTGAAGAGAAGTTGGGTATGTGGAATCACCCGTAAAAATGGTCGTGTTTAGCCTTAATTGAGCACCGCTAGTAATAGTCTCATATTCATTCTCCAACTTGAAAAATCTGTTTTCCTATACTTGCCTAAAGTAAGTGTTAAAATATTGATAGTTTGCCTCACCTTAGGAAAACTAATCAAACAAGTAGTATATATGACTTTTCTCTTAAAACCACTTGCATTTGACATTATCTTAGTGTTGATTACATGTTCTTGTTTGATACGATAAGTTGATTTGACATTATCTTAGTGTTTGATAACTAGTCAAATGTGTAAACCTTAGTACGGTTTTATCTTCATAATGCTTGTATTCTTGTTTCATGCTACTAAACGTTTAAACCTAAACTTTATTTGCATGATGCTTACTTTTGAATTGTTTTTAGCATAACTAACATGTTACTTATGAACTCATAATATGGCATTCTGATACGTGATAATTTTGATGTGATATATTTGTGTTTGAAAGCTATTAGTTGCCATTCATTACATCGATGTGTAGTACGACCCAAATGATACATGCTCTTGTTTAAAATGATCAATTGTCTTGACATTTTCTTGGTGTTTGATACCTACTTGATTAATTGTCAAATGTGTAAACCCTAGAAAGTTTTTGTGATGCTTTATGCTACTTAATGTTAAGCGTAAACATGATTTGCATGATATTTAAGGTTGAAGAAATTTTTGTCATCTATATAATGTTTCACATGACTAATGTATTATTTGTGAACTCATAATATGTCATTAATGTATCCATGTTTGAAAGCTATTGTCTTTTGTTGACATTCCTTAAATCTATGCACAAGATGGTCTAAATGATACATGCTCTAAATTTTTATGTCTTAAACTTGGCTTGCATGCATCTTTCATCTTGTTTCTTTTGCTTCTTGTCACACTATTTTTTTTGCTACGTGTGCACATATAATATGTCAAAGTACTTTTGGTATGACTACCTTTTAGAAGCCTTTTTATCTTACAAATTAATCACATAGATTATTGTATATCCAAGTATGCTTAAGTATCTAAGTCTAACGACAAAACAATCTCATAATGAAATGTCTTGAATAAAGTCGTATTCTTGCATAATATGATTGTTTTGATGCTATCTTGTGTGGTGATTTCTTGTATACTAAGTGCAATGTGTTGTTTTTGCTTATATAATATGTTATTAGTTGATTTCTATCATGTTAACATCTTTTGTCACTTACAAATTTGTGTTGTAGGTTGATAACAAATTATTTGTTATCTCACTTGGTTCTAACTTTTATATGCTCATTGTGCATAATCCTCTTTATTGCTATGTAGATTAGTACTATGCTTTATGGGACCCCTACACCTGCATATAGTTTAAAAGCATTGAGTTCTAGAGGGCTGGCTTTGCAT
This sequence comes from Chrysanthemum makinoi, assembly GCA_910596185.1. NCBI lineage: Eukaryota > Viridiplantae > Streptophyta > Magnoliopsida > Asterales > Asteraceae > Chrysanthemum > Chrysanthemum makinoi. The sequence goes on from OU343219.1 coordinate 122,544,496, forward strand.
TTTTTCAACCGACCTCTTTGTAAATCTCATTTTTGCTTCCGCTTTCCAAAAATCACCTCCATCATTATTTAGTTATAACAATACTCTAATCCTCTTCACTTCCTGTTAGGAAACCACATGCCTCATCATACGATCATCTCGTATTAATCGAGAAGAGGTACGTGACTTTAAGGATGAAGTTCATTGTATGCTAACCATCATCCAGAAAAACATCACTAAGCTCATCTCTTTCGTTAACCCAAATAACCTCCTAAACACTTTGTTGTCATTCCTTATTTGATACACATTATGTTGGATTTCCACCAATTAAGGGGGAGAGAAATCCATTCACATAATTGTCTTTTGTCAAATTTTATGTCTCTTAGACTCTAAAATACCAACACATAGGCAAACACCACTTAGCTAAAACCAGTTCACGAAACCAGAACTAGTTCAACCTTTTTAACTTTTTATCACAAGTTTGCACCAATACCTCATCAAGTGAAAAACACATCATGTGTTTTACAAACTTCTTCATCTCCACAATCAACGAATCTAGGATTTTCCTTAACCTAGCACCTTACAACTTCACTATCTAGAACACCATCATAGGATCTTATCATTTTCTCGCTTGACATATATCATGCATGTCATTGTCAGTGCAAACGATATATTAATCAAAAGAGCCATTTCCAACACGTTGGTCCATCCAACTCTCACTTATATGATGTCATTCTCATCCTCATATAGGTACTCATTATTATTATTAGTATTTTCCATATTGTCTTCACTTCTTTTCAAAGTAATAATCATCCATGTCGGTCAAAACCATGCTAATACTACCTTTCCCATTGTCACCTAGAATAGGTCATTTTTATAATTCGTGTCAATCAATAAACGAATTTATCTTCATGTTATCACTTTTATATATTCTTAGATAGAACGCATTATTGATTACTCTTGGGTTGAAGCATATGAGAACTTGCTCAAAACAATAGGTTGTTAGCATCAATAAATCATTCAAATCATAACCCTTATGCATCATTGAAATGCAATGTCCATTCATATTTTTTTCTCTTAGCTTTGGTCACTTGACATGACGAAAGGATTGCATGAGTCCATATTTTTTTTATTTGCTATACATATGAGTTTCTAACTCCTTAATAGCTTCCTACCTAATCACCACCACCTTCCATCACCACTTTCACTAATCATCACCACCATGGATTAACGAAAACTTACTTTTGTAAATCTCGAGTCATCTACCATCACCACATGAATCCTACTAGTAAACCGACACCAACACTAGCACCACTAGTGTTACACCCGGTGAGAGACTTCATATCTTCTTTCTAGGAACTATTTTGTAGGCTTTTATCATATTATATTCTCACTTTTCTTATGATTGTAATTAGGAGACTACACTTCATGAGATCTTTGATTATATCATTTATCACATATATACATCTTATTTTTCTTTGTGAAAAAGATGAAATATATTGCACTAATGTTTTTCATTGTAGGTTCATCATCATATACACTCGATTGTATATAACTTACTCATCTAAGGATGAATTTTGCATCAATTATTTTTCTTATTTTAGGTGCTTCTTGACACCCTCGAACAAGGAGGAATATCCTTTAAGGACTCATATTGCATCGTCTATACACTTGTTTGTATATGACATATTTGTCTAAAGACAAAGCTTCTATTATACTAATATTTATTTTGAAGGTTCATCTTGACGACCTAGAGCAAGAGGAGCTTCCGTCAAGAATTTACTGAATGCATCTTATACACACTTTGTTGTATATCACTTACTCGTCCAATGACGAATATAGTTTTGCACTAATATTTGTTTTTTTAGGTTTTTAATCATACCCTGACGCCTCAAACAAGGGGGAGCAACCGTCAAGGGGGAGCATGCACACATTTAGCATCATTCTCACTTTTCAACAAGCATTTGTGCTTCGATTAAAAGTGGAGAAAATAGACTAACCTTGATGTAGGTTAAGCCTCTTTATTTGATCCATGGATCCGCTACCAAACAAGGGACGGATTGAAGTGGGCAATTTAACTTCACTAGGGATGATGCAAGCTCGCCTTTTTGGGGAGAAATGAAGTTAAAACTCCAAGGACACACCCTTTTTGTTTCGACAAAAGGGGGAGAAGAGTGTAAACGGAGAAAGGTAATGTAAAGGGAGTAACGATACAAGTAACTTCTTACATTTTACTTTCTATTACGTTTACATATCTTTGTCATCATCAAAAAGGGGGAGATTTTTAGTGCAAATATTACGATATTTAATCTACAGTCTCGTTTGTTTTGATTGATGACAAACATGTAACTTGTAATACATAACGTAAAATGTACAAGTTACTTGTAATCACACTTTGTCTCAACATACATTCAACTCCTCTCGATGTCTCAAGTCCTCGTATGTTACAACAAAGGTTCGTACATGTTTGTTATGTGGCATTATGATCAAACCCAATAACAAATCATTTAGAATGTTTAAAATACGTCTAGAGTCACTAAGTATTTTAATAGGTTAACCATTCTATTTCGAACCTCATTTTACATTTTGCATTCACAAGTATTTCAAAAAGGTAACTAGACATTTTATTAACTAGTTACATAATACATTTTACAAGTTTACTTTGATAAACTTTTTGATCTAAAATGTAAATACATATTACATCATGGCATGCATCATCCTTGTAATCTTTAGAAGATTTCATAGAATATTTTGTTTAGATTTGGACTCTACATAGCTTACACAATCTTGGATGGTGATTCGCAAATGCCAAACTGTCAAGTTATCTCACACAAGCTAGCCACTTGTGAATGACTAACCGTAAGAAACTTAAAACAGTTCAGAACCAATAATAGAAGAGAAGTGTGTAGTATGTTGGGTAACTCAAACGTATTAGGTTTGAGCACCGAGATCGTTCCGAACGAGGGTTGAATGGAATTTCCAACTCACGTCGCCAAAAATTGATTCACAAAGAAAGACTGTCAAGTTATCTCACACAAGCTAGCCACTTGTGAATGACTAACCGTAAGAAACTTAAAACAGTTCAGAACCAATAATAGAAGAGAAGTTTAGTATGTTGGGTAACTCAAACGTATTAGGTTTGAGCACCGAGATCGTTCCGAACGAGGGTTGAATGGAATTTCCAACTCACGTCTCGATTATCGGGATTTGAATAAGAGAAGGGGATAATATGAAGTTATCTAAACTACGGGGCAAGGAAAGTAAATGGGAATAAAATCTATGGGGAAAACCTAAGAATAAAGGCAAACTACGCAATTCTACACTAAAATGCAAATACGGGATTAAAACGAAACGCGAATAAAATGCAACTACGTCTATTCTAAATCCTAAAAATAACCTAAAATTACTTTTACTCTAGAAATGTAATGTGAAAACTATTTATGAATTAAAACTAATTTTTAGGATTTTTCTTGAATTTTATTAGAATTAAAAACTAAATTTTAACTTTTAAAACTAATTTAAAATTCTAAAAATTATGAAAATCAAAGGGAAAAATATGAAACTATTTTTATAAAATCTAAAATACCATAAGAGAATTTTCAAAATTATTTTTGTATTTTTCTGATTATTTTTCTATTTTCTACTAATTTAAAACTATTTAAATCTAATTTAAATTGTTAAAAATACCAAATAAAAGGGGAAAAATAGGGAAAAATATTTTTTATGCTTTTTATATTTTTCTTAAACTGGGAAAATTGAAAAATTATTTTTTGGAACTTTTTCTGAATTAATTGCAATAAAAGCTATTTTAAAATGATTAAAAACTGTTTTTAATAATGAAAAATGCTAAACAGTGACCAAAAATTATGAAAAACTCAGTAAAATTCTAAATTATTATTCTAAAGCTATGAAAATTATAAAACATGATGCTTATGTGGGAAATTTCAGAGCTGTAGTGTAACTGTATGGGAAATAAGCACTTAAGAATAAGCAAATAAGCTCTAAACAGCACCAACTGATTACAGAAGCTAAATAATACTAAAACTACTCTAAAGCAACCATTTGCAACTACTCCTAACCTCTAAACAGCAGTATACCTAGATATAAGCAATCTGCTACTCTTATCCAAAAGCTACCTGGCCCCTACTGTTTGAGCTGTTGCAATTGCTTATCCAATAAGCTAAAGTGAAAACCAAAAGTGTGGTTCTCAAGTCCACCAACCAGAGATTACATATCTAAAATATCAGCTCATAAAGACTAGTGATGAATAAATTAGAGATCAAAACAAAAGGCTGTTTAGGACTGAGGCTAACTGATGCAGTAACAACATGACAGAGAAGGGCTTATAGCAGGCCTGAATAAGCTACTTAAAAAGCAGCTAAGATTCTATCTAAGGGCAAATGAGTTATATCTAGTCCTAAAGCTACCCTAAGAAGCTATCATTCAGCAATAAAATTGAAAAGATAAACCCAAAATCAACTTGCCTACAAGCTGATATGACAGAAACAGTTATGACAGTATGCTCAGCAGAAGTAGACTAAAACTCAAATGTATTGATATGAGTAGAACAAGGAAATCAGCAAAACAAGCAATCTAAGCAACTCTATATGGCAAATAAGCTACAAACAAATAGACTAGGATCTCCTAAGAACAAGCAAAAGCAATATAAACTGACCTTGAAACTGCTAATGGATATGAAATAAGCTAATGAATAACTAACTTTGGGACAGAACAAGAATGGTGCAGGGGAAAATGACTAAATGACCAACTCCAAGCTACTCAAAAGCTAAATAAGCCTAATGAGGACTACTTGAAACAACTTTTACCTCTGAAACATACTTGATCTCATTGACAAATTACTAAACCAAACACCCTTTCAAGTTCAAAAATGTAATTTAACATGATGACATCAACTAGTATTGACCACAAATGAATTCAGAAACTCAAAAACCACTTAAAACTCAGCTATAAAATGATTTTAGAACAGAAATTAGTCCAAAAACATTTTGACTATAATGTTTGACTTTGTTTGACTATATTGGAAAACTGAAATTGAGAACAAGATCTGAGAAACTTCAAAATCACAGAAGCTTAGATAAGCTTCTGTGAGTCATAACAACTGATAACACAAGCTTTAAAACCAGATTAACAATCAAAAGAGCAATGGCAGAAATTCATTTAACAAACTGAAAAGTAGATTTGCATTAACAAAAGATTGCTTACAACTTCAAAATGAAATTACAACTACTAAAAGATAAAAGAGCAATGACAGAAAATAAATGGTCAAAATCTCTCTAAAGCATAAGAAATTGGACGACTTGATCTTTGTGAAGGAATGGGTATAAATAGCTGAGCTGAGGCCTTCGGATGCTTTTTCAGAAGCTCCTAGATGTCCAATCATAGCCATAGATTCTACATCTTGTCATTCCATCAAATCACATCCGTTGGATCATCTCTATGAGGTGTCTTGACCAATGGTTGTGCTCTATTTTGCCACTCTGGCAATCCCATGTGCTGACAATACTCTGCCATGTCAGAGCCTTCTAGATGGTCACTTAAGTACGGGTTAAAAAGCTGGGAGCAGGGTAAAAGGGATTGAGGGTGAGGAACAGTGAAAATGGGTGGATTACTGTGTTTTGGGCGCGTGTGTTTTTCAGGGTTTATTTTATATTTATTTGACTTTGGGTGTGTTTGTTTGACCGGGTTGTGAGGGATACGGGTTGAGATCAAAACCGGGTATGGTTAGTGGACCGGGTCATGTGTTTAAATATTGGGCCGAATGTAAGTATAAGGATTAAGGATCCGGTTTTATGATTAATGGATAATATGTATTATTTTGCTAAAAACCAAGGACTAAATGTATGATGTTATGAAAGGGTAAGGGTGATTTTGGGATGTTTGGGATAAATGAGAGGTGAGGGGTAAGTTGGGTAAAGTGAGGGGTTAAAAGTGTAATTTTGGGAAACTTGAGGGGTAAAGGTGTGAACTTGATAAAATGAAGGACCAATAGTGAAAATTGTCTATTATGCTCGAAATATTTATTTTGCACTTTGAAGGCTCAGAATCCCATAAACTGAATTCGGCATCGGTTTTTGCAATCTTCTTTCTCTCGTGCTCGGATTTACGTCTGATTTGGCTCCTTTTTGTGTGTTTTTACATATCCGTACCTGCACAAGCACAAACTCAAGAAAACCACAAATATTAGCAATAAACGGCTCTTTCTTGGTTATTTTGGGTCTATTTTGATAATGAAAAGGTATGTGTATTAGCACATACCAAAATACCCCAAACGAAACCATTGTCGTGTCCTCACGCAATGCAATCAACTCACGCTTCTAAAACCAAGTATTTCAATCTCTTTCTACTAAACCTATGAAGAAGTAGCGAAGATTCCTCAAAAGAGATTAAGAAAACCTTAATTCTAAAAACGCCCCGTTTACCTTATATTTCACATGTATAGATATTACGATTAAGCACATTCCGGTTATGAGTGACGGTTTGTTGAACTTTCATGTCGATCAATAACTCCAACATTTTTCAAAAGACACGTTAGGATCACGGAGTAGAAAACACAACACAGCGTGAAGTGACCATACGGATAGAATACATCGTCCCTGATTTTTCACAAGTCCCCAAACTAAGCGTAAAATCGAAATCATTGTTACATATGACTCTAGATGCTAACACTACCCATGGAAGTTACTTGTGTAATTACCTTTTGCTCCCATTTTCCTATTTTCCTCTAGATTTTTTTTATTTTTGTGAGAAATGAATTTCTTCAAATTTCTCGTTTCAATAACTTTTATTCCGATAAAGATATAAAGCTAAGTCGATAATTAGTTATCCGCCTTCTCCCAAGAACCATTGTTCCAAAAATGAGGTCCACATCAAGGAATTTTTATTCACTTATAATTTTGACATTTTCAACATTTTTTCATTTTCATCATTTTTTTATCATCATTTTTTTTTTTTTTTTTTTTTAACTTTTACTTATATGAGCTATGAACTACGGAGCTTCACGGGGTAATTCCAAGACTATAGGCTTCATGAAATGAGGATCCCGGCTGGCTAGGCTAAGACCTCACTCAATCCTGGCTAAAGATCCAAGGGTCCGATCTCGACACCGCAGCTTATAATTTTACTTATTACTTTTCACTTATCAATTATTGCTTATTTATTACGGATCCTTGATGTGTACCTAATTTTTAAAACAAAGATTCTTTTAAGAAGATAGAGAACTAACTATCGCCAAAAACTCAACATCTCTAATTATTTATTAGACAAATATGGGGTGAAACAATTTTGTGGGAACAAAAAGCCATAAGTACCTTCGATGGGCTCTAAAGAGAACCAACTACTCCACGCTTAGCATCTAAACTCATAAGTAACTCTATCATTTCTCGATCTCCGCAAATTTAAAATCCCAAATAATGAGATCCGCGGATGCTTAGCCGATAATTTTTTAAGATTACCTATGGTTAAGGGAACAAGCTAGGGCTCAACACGCCCGGTCAAGTCAGAATTCTATTCCTACCCTCACCAGCGGAAAGTCAACAAGATGTCAAAACATATATTAACTTAGCAAATGCTTTGTCTAATGAAATTAATTCATGCATATTTAAAATCGCTCAGGGAAACTTGCAAAATCTTGGCCTTGTGAGCTAGAATTCGCATTTTATAGCTTCTTGTCTAAGAGACTAGCAAAACTTTTCAATCAAAAAGACTTAACAAAAGCTTACAAAAATTTTTAAATTTTGCTCATTTTTGCACAATTTTTGATTTTCTAAGGAAAAACGGGATTGCGAGAGAAACATGACAAAAATAAGCAAGTGCGGTCAAATCAAATCGAAGATTACCCTACCCCAGACTAGAACGAAACATTGTCCTCAATGTTTAAAGCAAGGGTATCAACGAAAATCTAAAAGCCGTTTATTAAGTATGCTCAAAGATAAACGTTAGTCGATAAGATTTCAGATATAGGATTTCCATCAGCATCGATCATGAAACTCGAGTAGAGAAAAGACAAACTTCGAGCACGAGAGTCTTCATATCGGGAAAATCCTACACAACATCACAAATAACCAAACACGAGAAATCGAAGAGGCTAACCCCTTCACGTCACTTATTAGAAAATAGAAAGAAGTTAGAGATAAGCATGGGGTGCCTCCCACGAAGCGCTACTGTTTTTCTTAAACGAGTCGCTAGCCTAACTCGTCCCCGAATTCATTTGTCCTTGGGGAAGAAAATGGTAGAGATACTAGGGTCAAAAACGGTGTCCTCATTCCCGAAAGAATGAGACTGGGTGGGTTGGGTGGAGAAGAAAATGGGTGGATAAGGCATATGATGTAAGAAGGATCCATCATCCGGTGGTTTTGCGGGCGGACGAAAGGATGACGGATAGAAATGAGAAAACTCCAAGAAAGACGGGAGCTCATGGTAAAGGATAAGAAGTTTAGGCTCACAAATGAAGGCATCCAACCGAGGATCCTTATCTCCAGAAATGATTTTAACAAAAGGCTCATCAATGCATATCCCGGGTTTAAAGATTTTGTCTTCACATGCGGGCTCAACGGGATATGTGATGGTGGACTCGTCAGAGAAAGGTGAGTCAATAAAACCATCAAGAACAACCATATCCCCCTCGGGATCAAAAACAGCATCCTCAATACCCGGTGGTATTGGGTCATCAAAAGTGAGAGATGAATCAGCATTCGCAATGATCGGGTCATTTGTCGGAGTATCGGAAATATCGTTCAAAACCTTGCTCATATCAACCTCGAAGTAGAATCGCTCAAGAATCGGAGGATAAACATCTGCCATAGTGGGACTGCCACTAATCTCTTCATCAAATCGGAAAGTCTCAAGCTCGGGAGAGAAATCACTATCTTTAACGGAGATAGGATGCGAACTCGAATTATCGGTTAAGGCTTCAATTTTAGAAATGAGAAGATGGACATTCGACAATGTTTCACGTAATGCTTCATCCTCGATCTGAATATTATCTAGCTCAATCTCTTCTTCTTCTGGCTCAAAATCGTTTTCTTCTTCTATGTGAACGGGCTCAGAAGGTAAATCGTCGGCGAAATCGATGTCTCCATAAGAATCATCATCGGAATCGGAGAACATCTCATCATGATCGTTCAAATTATCAAGAGAAGGCTCATCACAAATATCAACAACCCCAGACTCTCTTGGGATTGGGATAAGGATCTCAGCATTAGACGATTCCGTTTCCGGAATAATACTAAGATGCTCATCCCCCATTATGAGAGAGTCAACGGGTTCAATAAGGTCCGTAGAAATAGAATCATCGACCTCTTCCAAAAGAACGTCACTTCTCTCAACCGGCGTGATTGAAGGAGAAGAGTCGGAAATGAAAGGCTCAGAAACGAGATAGGGATAAGAATCCGGAGGTGGGACAAGTGGTGTGCTCTTAGAGCTAGCAAGTTCCACCGCTTCCGTTGTGGTCTCCGGTTCTTTCTGTTTAGAAATCGTTTTAAGCTCATAATTTCGTTCCGTTTTGATGTAACTCGACGAACTCGTAACGGCGAATCGTGAAAGATAAGGATCGATTCTAGAATTCTTCGGATTAGAGTCGAGAGTACAAACGGGAATCACCTCGGGTTCAGAAATATGTTCCATCTCCCTCACCGGAGAGGGAGTAGGAATCGAGGGTTCATCAAGATTATATTTCAAAATTTTTGACAAGGCTTCAAGTTTTTCAATGTTGTTAAGAAAAGCACGACGTTCAAAGAAATCGTCTCCGTGACCCTCGGTGGGTTCTTCGGGTAGCTCCGGAATAGTGTGATCGTCTTCCATAACTTGAACGGGTTCCTCATTAACACATTGTCGAGCTTGAATGTGGCTTAATAAAGTTTGAAGCATGTTTTCAATGTTGTTTTGACGTTGCTCAAATCTTTCTTCAAAATCGATGGAAACGTCATTGATAACCCCGGTGGGTTCTTCCAAAGGGCAACACATACAAGATTCGCGATAAAATCCACACCCTTTGCAAAAACAACGTTCACAAATTGAATCATCTCTTAATAAATCTCTACAATTAAAGCAATAAGGTTGAAAGAAATTTTGAGACTCCATGAGAATTAATCATAAAAGAGGGATAAAAGGAAAGAATTATCAAATCAGAGGGTAAAGAAGAATATTTTTTGGTTTTTAGAAAACATAGTTTGAAAAGGAAAATCTTTTTGGTTTTTATAAAAGGTATATTCACAAAAAACAACGATAACTTCTCGGGGAAGGATCTTCAAATGCACGCGAATCGAGAAGGAATACGAAAACTCGCTACAAGCCCTCCCCGGCAGCGGCGCCAAAAATTGATTCGCAAATGCCAAACTGTCAAGTTATCTCACACAAGCTAGCCACTTGTGAATGACTAACCGTAAGAAACTTAAAACAGTTCAGAACCAATAATAGAAGAGAAGTGTGTAGTATGTTGGGTAACTCAAACGTATTAGGTTTGAGCACCGAGATCGTTCCGAACGAGGGTTGAATGGAATTTCCAACTCACGTCGCCAAAAATTGATTCACAAAGAAAGACTGTCAAGTTATCTCACACAAGCTAGCCACTTGTGAATGACTAACCGTAAGAAACTTAAAACAGTTCAGAACCAATAATAGAAGAGAAGTGTGTAGTATGTTGGGTAACTCAAACGTATTAGGTTTGAGCACCGAGATCGTTCCGAACGAGGGTTGAATGGAATTTCCAACTCACGTCTCGATTATCGGGATTTGAATAAGAGAAGGGGATAATATGAAGTTATCTAAACTACGGGATAAGTAAAGTAAATGGGAATAAAATCTATGGGGAAAACCTAAGAATAAAGGCAAACTACGCAATTCTACACTAAAATGCAAATACGGGATTAAAACGAAACGCGAATAAAATGCAACTACGTCTATTCTAAATCCTAAAAAATACCTAAAATTACTTTTACTCTAGAAATGTAATGTGAAAACTATTTATGAATTAAAACTAATTTTTAGGATTTTTCTTGAATTTTATTAGAATTAAAAACTAAATTTTAACTTTTAAAACTAATTTAAAATTCTAAAAATTATGGAAATCAAAGGGAAAAATATGAAACTACTTTTATAAAATCTAAAATACCATAAGAGAATTTTCAAAACTATATTTGTATTTTTCTGATTATTTTTCTATTTTCTACTAATTTAAAACTATTTAAATCTAATTTAAATTGTTAAAAATACCAAATAAAAGGGGAAAAATAGGGAAAAATATTTTTTATGCTTTTTATATTTTTATTAAACTGGGAAAATTGAAAAATTATTTTTTGGAACTTTTTCTGAATTAATTGCAATAAAAGCTATTTTAAAATGATTAAAAACTGTTTTTAATAATGAAAAATGCTAAACAGTGACCAAAAATTATGAAAAACTCAGGAAAATTCTAAATTATTATTCTAAAGCTATGAAAAATATAAAACATGATGCTTATGTGGGAAATTTCAGAGCTGTAGTGTAACTGTATGGGAAATAAGCACTTAAGAATAAGCAAATAAGCTCTAAACAGCACCAACTGATTACAGAAGCTAAATAATACTAAAACTACTCTAAAGCAACCATTTGCAACTACTCCTAACCTCTAAACAGCAGTATACCTAGATATAAGCAATCTGCTACTCTTATCCAAAAGCTACCTGGCCCCTACTGTTTGAGCTGTTGCAATTGCTTATCCAATAAGCTAAAGTGAAAACCAAAAGTGTGGTTCTCAAGTCCACCAACCAGAGATTACATATCTAAAATATCAGCTCATAAAGACTAGTGATGAATAAATTAGAGATCAAAACAAAAGGCTGTTTAGGACTGAGGCTAACTGATGCAGTAACAACATGACAGAGAAGGGCTTATAGCAGGCCTGAATAAGCTACTTAAAAAGCAGCTAGGATTCTATCTAAGGGCATATGAGTTATATCTAGTCCTAAAGCTACCCTAAGAAGCTATCATTCAGCAATAAAATTGAAAAGATAAACCCAAAATCAGCTTGCCTACAAGCTGATATGACAGAAACAGTTATGACAGTATGCTCAGCAGAAGTAGACTAAAACTCAAATGTACTGATATGAGTAGAACAAGGAAATCAGCAAAACAAGCAATCTAAGCAACTCTATATGGCAAATAAGCTACAAACAAATAGACTAGGATCTCCTAAGAACAAGCAAAAGCAATATAAACTGACCTTGAAACTGCTAATGGATATGAAATAAGCTAATGAATAACTAACTTTGGGACAGAACAAGAATGGTGCAGGGGAAAAATGACTAAATGACCAACTCCAAGCTACTCAAAAGCTAAATAAGCCTAATGAGGACTACTTGAAACAGCTTTTACCTCAGAAACATACTTGATCTCATTGACAAATTACTAAACCAAACACCCTTTCAAGTTCAAAAATGTAATTTAACATGATGACATCAACTAGTATTGACCACAAATGAATTCAGAAACTCAAAAACCACTTAAAACTCAGCTATAAAATGATTTTAGAACAGAAATTAGTCCAAAAACATTTTGACTATAATGTTTGACTTTGTTTGACTATATTGGAAAACTGAAATTGAGAACAAGATCTGAGAAACTTCAAAATCACAGAAGCTTAGATAAGCTTCTGTGAGTCTTAACAACTGATAACACAAGCTTTAAAACCAGATTAACAATCAAAAGAGCAATGGCAGAAATTCATTTAACAAACTGAAAAGTAGATTTGCATTAACAAAAGATTGCTTACAACTTCAAAATGAAATTACAACTACTAAAAGATAAAAGAGCAATGACAGAAAATAAATGGTCAAAATCTCTCTAAAGCATAAGAAATTGGACGACTTGATCTTTGTGAAGGAATGGGTATAAATAGCTGAGCTGAGGCCTTGGGATGCTTTTTCAGAAGCTCCTAGATGTCCAATCATAGCCATAGATTCTACATCTTGTCATTCCATCAAATCACATCCGTTGGATCATCTCTATGAGGTGTCTTGACCAATGGTTGTGCTCTATTTTGCCACTCTGGCAATCCCATGTGCTGACAATACTCTGCCATGTCAGAGCCTTCTAGATGGTCACTTAAGTACGGGTTAAAAAGCTGGGAGCAGGGTAAAAGGGATTGAGGGTGAGGAACAGTGAAAATGGGTGGATTACTGTGTTTTGGGCACGTGTGTTTTTCAAGGTTTATTTTATATTTCTTTGATTTTGGGTGTGTTTGTTTGACCGGGTTGTGAGGGATACGGGTTGAGATCAAAACCGGGGTATTGGGTTAGTGGACCGGGTCATGTGTTTAAATATTGGGCCGAATGTAAGTATAAGGATTAAGGATCCGGTTTTATGATTAATGGATAATATGTATTATTTTGCTAAAAACCAAGGACTAAATGTATGATGTTATGAAAGGGTAAGGGTGATTTTGGGATGTTTGGGATAAATGAGAGGTGAGGGGTAAGTTGGGTAAAGTGAGGGGTTAAAAGTGTAATTTTGGGAAACTTGAGGGGTAAAGGTGTGAACTTGATAAAGTGAAGGACCAATAGTGAAAATTCGTCTATTATGCTCAGAAATATTTATTTTGCACTTTGAAGGCTCAGAATCCCATAAACTGAATTCGGCATCGGCTTTTTGCAATCTTCTTTCTCTCGTGCTCGGATTTACGTCTGATTTGGCTCCTTTTTGTGTGTTTTTACATATCCGTACCTGCACAAGCACAAACTCAAGAAAACCACAAATATTAGCAATAAACGGCTCTTTCTTGGTTATTTTGGGTCTATTTTGATAATGAAAAGGTATGTGTATTAGCACATACCAATGGATTTGGTTGACTTTGGTAAGATTTTGGTAATCTTGCTGTCAGACCCCCCACGGTACCAAAATGGTACACGGGCGGAACCCTTTTGAGGGTTCCGTGGTCCGTGGATGCTCCTGTCCATTTTTGGCTATAAATAGCAAGCCAAACCAAGTTGTTTAACAATCCCTCGAACACACTTTCTCTCTACCCTTATTGCATCATTTAGATATGTAGATAACAATGTAGAAACATACATTAATCACCCTCACCATCACATGATCATAATGCTTCTAACATTCATCTTTGTTGTAAGCATACTCTACATTGATCAACCAAGGAAAGCTTGGAGTTTTAGCCATCCCCACTCACCACAAGCTGAAGATCTATCACAACAAGTTTAGGGAACTTGTGATCTTCATCATGAAGGCTTCCTCTCAATGGAAGTTCATTTAGAAGTAGTTATTCATATCCATTAGACATTTGTGTCATGGATCATTAGTGTAAACATCATTGCATCATAACAACACTTTCACCAAACTAGATTAGATGGTTTATGTCTTTGTGCCATAAAACACAAGGTTTATTATGTTGGGCCATAAAACATATTAGGAGTGGTTGTACCCTTGGAAAGAACTCGACATCTAGCTTAGTGTCGGAAATATTGTATAGGCGACGTTAGGTTGGTTCTACCTCGAACTAGAACCCGGTATTTAGCTTTGTACCGGAAAAAATGTAAGCGACGATTGTAAGGTTTTCTCCGCCAAGAAGGGAGCTTGTTGATTTAGTGAAGTAACTCTCGAGTTGGGTACTCGGGGAGTGGAGTATGGCGGAAATGAGATCCGTGACCGAACCACTATAAATCCTCGTGTTCGGTTTGCACTTTCCTTTCTTTATCTCTTTACTTTTATACTTGCACTATACTATTGTTTGTGATGTGGTTTGATGTTCATGATTGTGTGACAACTTGGTCTACCATGCTTTATATTAGTCACAAACAATAATTGGTACTTTCATATTATAACAAGCTTCATAAGCGATTTGATACTAAAGATCTAAAGTTTTTAAGCGGTAACGTATTCACCCCCCCCTCTACGTTTCCACAGACTCCAATCTCAGCTTTGGCTTTGAGCTTACCAAAGTCATCACGATCATTATTTGGGTAACAAAGGGATCCAAATATATGAAAGTGTTTGAGGTTCGGTTTACGGTTGTGGATAAGCTCATATGGTGTTTTGTTGTGGCGTTTGGTAATCATTGAATGGTTCTGAGTGTAGCATGCAGTTGACACGGCTTCAGCCCACAAGTAATCTGGAAGTTTTTCATTTATCAACATCGTTCTTGCAGCTTCCACTAACGTACGGTTTCATCCTTCAACAACTCCGTTTTGTTCTGGTATTCGTGCAATCGATGTTTGATGCTCAATTCCCACTTTCTCTTAATATGCACGAAGAGTTTGATTCACAAATTCAGTCCCTTTGTCTGTTCTGATTAGTCTGACTATCTTCCGGAGCTGAACTTGAATTTTCGTGAGAAAGGTGATGATTATCTGTGGAGCTTGATCTTTAGTTCGAAGAAAATAAACCCAAGTCCATCTTGAGTAGTCATCCACAATTACCAAGATGTAGCATTTGCCATTAATTGTCTGCACACGCATAAGGCCACACAAATCCATGTGAAGAAGATGAAGCACATGCTGTGAGCTGTGTTCCACCTTTGAAGGAAAGTGAGCACAAGTGATTTTCCCTTGTTCATAAGCTGAGCATAGGTGATCTTTAGAATACCAAAATCTTGGGAGACCTTCAACAAGTTTGTAACGTGCAAGATTGGTTATGGTTTGAAAGTTTAAATGTGAAAGACGACGGTTCCATAGCCAAGATTTTGTTGATGTTGCCTTTGAAATTAGACAAATGGGAGATGAAGAAATCATGTCTTGCATTGAGATTGTGTAAAGACTTGATGTGCGTTGACCAGACATAAGATCGTTTCCCTGTAGATTACGAATGAAACAAGTTTTCTCCCTAAAAGCAACTTCCAAATCTCCATCACAAAATTGACCGACTGAAAAAAGATTGTGACCGAGACCTTCCACATAATAAACTCTGCTAATTTCGATGTTCCCATTGATGTAATCTCCGAAGACCATGATAGCCGCTAAGTGATCATTCCCGAATCTGACAGTGCCAATGAACTTTGAAACAAAGTTTGATAACAGTTTAAGATTTCCTGTCATATGTCAGGAACATCCGCTATCAACAACCCAGAGGATGATCTGTATCACCTGCATTACACACAGACGACACAGATGGAATAGAAGTAGATGTGGAACCCGAAGAGTTAGAGGGTTCTGATGCAGTTATAGTTGAAATGTACATGTTTATGATTTTAGGTATCCATTTAAAGCCAAGTGTATTATGTAACCATTTTTGCCAACTCTAACTAGTCTTAGCTTTGGTCTTAGTAAATGCACTAGGTGATAAGTTCTTCCTTGGAGGTGAGGGGGGTTCTATGGGTACATCAATGATCGTAGCCGGAACACTAGAGGGTGGTTTACCTAGCACAGACTTAGAAGCATTAGTGGGCCTAGAGGTATTCCGTTTTCTATTATTCTGCTTACGAGATAAGATAGCATTAGCAACACATTTATCATGACAACCAGAAAACATTCTTTTACGACAACCAACACAAGAAGCTTCAAACATAACATTTAAAGTACTTAAAGGTTCAGCATTTGTTACATCACTTTTTCTGTTACATTTGTCTAACGCAATGTCTAAAGTGGGTGCAACTTGATTCTTATTTAAAGTCCTAAGGTGTTCTTCTACTTCAGAGGTCTTTATTGTTCTTTTCTTACGTCACAACTTCCTATTCTTCCTTGATGTGCTCTTAAGCTGTGAAGTGCTAGCGTTGGGAAAAGAGGCAACTATTCCTGTTTCAGTAGAGGGAAGCACATTAGTTTCTTGTGATGTGTCATTAGGTAGTCTAAGAATTCCTGGTGCAATAACGTTTGTGTTACTATTCCTATCTTTCTTAAGTGTTACCAACTCTGCTTTTAGATCATGGATAGTGTGTAACAAATCTTGATTTTCAGAACGAGTGTTGCCATTTTGTCGTAAAATATCTTTGGTATATGCAAGATGATCATCAATATCTTTTGACGCTTGAGCACGAGTCTTTTTGAGTAAATCAAATATGACGCCATATTCCGTTTTAACTTTTGAAATTTCTTGTTCATATTTTGAAATTTGACACTTCAAAGACACGTTTTCATCATCCAGTTGCTCAAGTTTTGGATTAAGAGTTTTGGTATTCAATTGGTTGATTTTGTTTTGCAAAGCGAGTTCTCGATTTTGACCATCTTTTTGACACCATTGAAGACGACGTTTTGCATTTGAAAGCTCGTTTAACAAATGCTCATTTTCAACTTTTAAAGACTTGATTTGTGACACATTATCGGTATTCTCAACATTTTCAACAGAATCAACAACGATATAATCAAATGCATATGCAACAGAATGAAGTAACACAACATTTATGGTATCAGCACATATAACATCTTCCAAGAATCGATCAACATTATTTCAAAACATTATCTTTTTACGTTTAGTATTTGAAATCGTTGTTTCAGTTTGTTAGAAAACTCTTTTCATAAGTCCAAGCTCCTTGTGAAAATCCCTTTCCCAATATATTGCACACATTTTCAAATTTCAGACATGAGGTAAAATTCTTTTCTTAAAAATATCTCTTTGTGCTCGCGCTTGAGGCGATTGAAAATGTTCAATTTGTATTTCAGAATTGATTTCAATTTCTTGTTCCAAAAGTTTGATGTCCGATAAGAATGTTTCAAAATATTTTTGAACTTGACATTGTTCAGCTAATGGCTTTATTTCGTTAAACGAAGGTAAAGGACCATTAATTTGTGCAGCACTGGAAAGGGGACCATCATTAGAAGACTCAGAAGCAGGTGTGATAACCCAAGGTGTGTTAGAATGATCCTGTTGTGTGACGAAAGTTACGGGTTTTGAATAGTTAAATGGTTTGTTATAAACAACATTTTTAAATTTTGACCGACTCTCGTCATCTGCATCTAATTCCTCCATGCGATTATATTCAACAACACTCATAATTGAATCATCAAATCTATGTTCTGCACTGTAAACTTGAGGATTTGGTTTGAATGCTCTATGTGAAAACTTAGGTTTGTAATCAGCAAGATTCGGTCCATATCCATTTGGATTTGGTTTAAAAGTAAACTTTTGAATAGTTGTAATTGACTCACCATGTTTGTAAACAACATTTCAAAACTCTTTGATTTTGTTTTGTAAGTCGACAATTTCTTCAAGATAGTCATCTATTTGTTTCCTTGAATGCTTTTTGTATTCATAAAACTGTTTTTGACAAGTTAACAACTCAGAGTTGGCTTTTTGAGTTTCTGAAGTGAGAGCGTTAAGTCATTGTTTATGATCATATTTCAGTTATTCTATTTAAGACAACAAAGCATTCTTGGATGCAAATAGATCACATATCTGTTTTTCCAAAGATTTTTCATTTTCGTAAGATTTAGCAAAAGTGACTTCAAAACCTTTTTCACGTTTCTCTTGTGTTTGAAAAATGTTGAGTTGGAACTTTAAGCATTCATTATCCTTAGTCAACAGTGCAATTTTATCGTTTAATTTCTTATTGATGTCTAGGCACATTTCCATTTGAGATTTTTGGGTCTGAATTAAGGTCATGAGCTCAATATCTAGATTAGACACAGGTTCAGCTTGTTCAACGTGAGTCTTAACACGATCATTATTTAGATCCTCAAATATAACCACGGAGTCAACTTGATTATCAATATTAACCATAAGGTCATCTTGATCGTCAAATATAACTACGGGATCTATTTGATTATCATCAGAATGAGATGTAGATGGCTCATGTTGAACACTCTGACCCTTGTCGGATGCAGATGTTGGCGGAGATATCAGATTAGTAATGAATATAGTTTGATCCAGTACCTGAGACAAGTCGTCAGTGTCATACACTGGGCCTGTGTCACTCATGTGGAGCTCTTGCATATTTTCCATTAACTTCACAGCTGCATTAGCCTGCAAGTCCTCCATGTCATCATCCGAATCTTCATTTGCCATGAAGCTCTATTCCTTGTTGGTAAGAGTTCCACTAGCTTCATCCTTGAGAGCCAACAGTAAAGCCTCTTTGTGCTAAGCGCTGCCTCTTGTCCTCGGCTTTGGGCATGCATTAGCCAGATGACCCTTTTCATTACAGTTATAACAACGAAGACCATTAACCCCATTCTGAGCATCTCCCTGTTCTACCACTTAAGCCCGTTGTTGTGGAGCACCCATGTTATTCCTTCCATTAAACCCTTGACCACTTCCCATCTAACGAACATTATCACGATTCTAAACTTCAACACGTCCATTGTTAACAACAACTTGATTCCTTGTGTTGGTTGAGGTACGAATTCGATTGTTGGATTTGTTAGAGTATCGACCGAAGGCTCTTGCAATAATGACAAACCCTTGTTGCAATGCATCGAAAGCTTCTGCATCCTCATTAGATTCGTTGTATAGTGCTTGAGCATTGTTGTTGTTGAATGGAACCAATTGAGTTTCTTGTGATTGTTGTTGCTGTGAGGGATCATATGGTGTGATCTGAGCAGTTGGTTGTGGAGGATTTGTGAAGACAGTTTATAAGGTTGGAAATTGAGGATAACAAGCTTGAGCCCACAGAGCAAGAGTTTTGTTAATACAAATAAACCGTAAAAACGTTTATTAATATTTAGCGATCTCTTTGTGTTTTATTGATAACAAGTATAATGTTATCTTAAGTATAATTATAAGGATACATGTTACTTTTGTTAAGCATTTACATAATAGCCATTTAAGTACAAAAATGTAATAATTAAGCATTTGTTGTAATAGTTTATTAGGATGGGTAAAAACTATAACCCATGGACCATAACCCATGGATCATAATCCATACCAAAGTTGGCAAGATACAATGTATACTTAGATACAATGTATACTTAGATACATTGAATCTAAAGAAAACCCATGGACCAACCCATAACCCATGACCCATAACCAAAAAACCCATGGGCAAAGAGAAGCGGACCACGGATCCCTAGGATTACACTAGCCGGATCCCAAGTGGGAGGGATTCGTGGGATCCGTGGAACAGAGAAGAAATTTGCCTATAAATAGAGAGCCATTTCTTCATTCTAACTCACCCCTCTTCTTACTAAATCTCTCATACACTCTCATTCTCTTCTAACATATAGATCACTTGATCTAGAGAGTTGTTCTTCTTTCTTTCTATTTGTGATCCTCATATAGGTCCTTCTCTAAGGCGAGATCACGAGCATTCTACAAGTCATCCAAGCAAGGGGTCCTTGATTGATTTGTCACTCCGCAAGATTTCTGTAGCGAAGATCTTGTATTTGATATTTCACATATTTGTTGTGTAATAGTTGTGTTGGTTTGGTCCACCGTGCTACGGACTCGGTATCTAGCTTTGTACCGAAAAAGTGTAAGCAACGTTGTGAAGGCTTCTCCGCCAAGTGAAGGAGTTTGTTGACATAGTGCTTAAACTCTCGAGTAGGTGACTCGGGGAGTGGAGTAGGGCAAGGAAGGTGACCTTGTAGCCGAACCACTATAAATCGGTTGTGTCTTTTCTATCCCTTAACTTTATTTATTTGCTTGCATTATCATTAGATCTATACGTTCTCAACATCCATACGATTTCACATAATATCGAATCTAAAGTTTTTGAAATCAACTTAAAATCGGCAAAACTATTCAACCCCCCTTCTAGTTTTCCACAATTGGCATCAAGAGCTAAGTTTATAAAAGTTTTAAAATAAAATTGTATTTTAAAAACTTTTCGATCACTATGGGTTCTGAAAATTATAAGGAAGGGCAATCTATGCAACGACCACCACTATTTGAAACTAATGGTTTTATATATTGGAAAAATAGATTCGAAACATATGTGAAGTCTAAAGATATTGATCTTTGGTACATTATTGTTGAAGGTGATTTTGAGGCTACCTCAAATGATGATAAAGGAAATTTAGTTCACATACCTCATGATAAACTAAACGATGAAATGAAGAAAAAGCTTTCTAAAAATAGTGAAGCAAAAATGGTTTTATATAATGCTTTACTGAAAAAGGAATTCGAAAGAATTTCTATGCTTAAAACCTCTAAAGAGATTTGGAATTCTTTAGTTGTAACTCATCAAGGCAACCAACAAGTTAAAAATAATAAAATTGATTTATTTGTTCAACAATATGAACAATTTTCAATATCGGATGAGGAAACTATAGATCATTCATTTGCTAACTTTAATACTATTATTACATCTTTACAAGCACTTGATGAATCTTTTTCTAGCCGTAACCATGTTAGGAGATATCTAAGGGCACTTCCATCGAAGTGGATATCCAAGGTGACGGCAATCGAAGAGTCAAAATATTTGACAATCCTCACCCTCGATGAACTCATAGTCAACCTAAAAGTCTACGAGCTTGTCCTTGCTAAAGATTCCGAAGCCTCAAAAGTGAAAGAGAAATACAAATCTCTTGCCCTTAAAGCCAAAAAGGCTTCAAGCGATGAGGAGAACTCATCTTCGAGTAGTGACGACGAAGAGTACGCTATGGCGGTAAGGGACTTTAAAAAGTTCTTTAGAAGAAAGGGAAGATACGTCAAACAACCGTATGACGATAAGAAAGGCTTTTAGAAAAGCAAAGAGGACGAGAAGCCGAAGGATGATCGTACTTTCTTTAAGTGTGGGGACCCAAACCACTTTATTAGTAAGTGTCCCAAACGGGATGATCAAAAGGCGTTCGTGAGCGGCACGAGGGGAATGAGCGACGAAGAAGACGAAGAAATTTGTCTCATGGCAAATGACGAGGTGTGCTTAAAGGTCGACCTAGACCCCGATGAATGGGTCAAGGATAGCGGGTGCACGAGGCACATGACCGACAATAGGGATCTATTCTCCACATATGAATCCATAAATGGAGGTAATGTGGTGTTTGGAAATAGCAAAAGTAGAATCATCGGTAAAAGTATGATTTCTAACAAATTCTAACCATTAATGATGTGTGTCACGTAGAAAACCTAAACTTTAATCTCTTAAGTATAGTACAAATATGTGATAAAAAGTGCAACGTACTTTTTACCGAAACCGGTAGTAAGATACTTAAAAATGGCATCACCATAGGAAGAGGAATTAGGAAACATGGAGTCTATGTCATTAAAATCGGTAATGAACCTAAAGACAAACTATGTCTTACCTCTATGGATGATACTTCGACCTTATGGCATCGAAGATTGGGTCACGCCAACATGCGACTTTTTCTATCGCTATCATCCAAAGATCTAGTAAGAGATCTACCTAAGTTAAAATATGAACATCATTTTTGTGATGCTTGTAATGTAGGAAAACAAGCTCATTCGAGTCATAAAGCTAAAAACATGGTGTCCACAACTAGGTGTCTAGAATTACTACATATGGATTTATTTGGTCCATCCGCTATCCAAAGTTATGGAGGCAACTACTACACTTTGGTAATAGTGGATGACTATTCTAGGTATACATGGACAAAATTTTTAAAGAACAAAATGGAAACCTTTAACTATTTTGAAATATTAAGCAAAAAGATCCAAAGACAACTAGGAAGTCCCATAGTGTCTATTAGGACGGATCATGGTAGGGAATTCGATAATGAAGTGCAATTCGAGCTTTTTGTGACGCTAATGGTATTACTCACAACTTCTCGGCTCCACGCACTCCACAATCGAATGGGGTAGTAGAAAGAAAGAATAGAACTCTACAAGAAATGAGTCGAACCATGCTTAATGAACAATCCATACCTCAAAATTTTGGTGTAATGCCGTTGATACTTCAACGTATATACTCAATCGAGTCTTGATTAGACCAATCTTAGGAAAAACTCCATATGAGTTACTTCAGGCAAAAAGCCTACGATAAATCACTTTAGAGTCTTTGGTAGTAAATGTTTTATTCTTAACACTAAAGATTACCTTACAAAATTTGATCCTAAATCAACCGAAGGTATCTTTTTAGGTTATTCGCCAAATAGCAAAGCTTACGCCATATTAAACAAAGAAACAATGAAGGTAGAAGAGTCATTAAATATAAAATTTGATGAAAGTCCACCCAAACCCTCTCCACCTCTTGTCGATGACGAGATTATAGAAAGTGAAGCCATAGTAATAAAGAAAAAGATAAGTGAAGAAGAAGAACCTCTAAGTGATGAAATAATAAACATTAAAGAGTCCAAAGATCACCCCGTAGATAAAGTCATAGGAAAACTAAACGAACGAACATTAAGGTCTCAAGTTCAAAACCAAAGTAGCTTGTTTTGTTTCGTTTCAACCTTAGAACCTAAGAATACACAAGAAGCCATAAAAGATGAAAGTTGGGTAATGGCTATGCAAGAAGAACTAAATCAATTTGTTTCTAATGATGTTTGGACACTTGTCCCTCCACCTAGTAATCAAACCATAATAGGAACCAAATGGGTTTATAAAAACAAATTAGATGCAAACGGAGTAGTGTCTAGGAACAAGGCTAGACTCGTTGCTCAAGGGTATAACCAACAAGAGGGAATAGACTTTGATGAGACCTACGCCCCCGTGGCTAGATTAGAGTCTATAAGAATACTTCTTGCGTATGCTTGTGCTAATGATCTAAAGCTTTATCAAATGGATGTCAAAAGTGCTTTTCTAAATGGTGTCATAAATGAAGAAGTATATGTAGCTCAACCTCCGGGCTTCATTGATTTTGGAAAACCCAAACATGTGTATAAATTAAAGAAAGCCCTTTACGGTCTTAAACAAGCTCCAAAAGCTTGGTATGATAGACTCAAGTCATTTCTAGTTAAACATAACTACACCATGGGGTTAGTTGACAACACACTTTTTACTAAGAAAAGAGAGTCACATATAATCATAGTACAAATATATGTAGATGATATTATATTCGAATCCACTTGTCAAGACATGTGTGATGATTTCTCTAGAATCAAGCATGACGAGTTCGAAATGAGTATGATGGGAGAACTTAGTTTCTTTCTTGGTCTACAAATAAAACAAGTAGAAGATGGTATCTTCTTCAATCAATCTAAATACATCAAGGAGATGTTAAAGAAATTCGGTCTAGAAGAGTCAAAACCAATTAGGACTCCAATGTCATCCGAAACCAAACTCACAAAAGATGAAGACGGAGAATCCATAGATAATACTAAATATCGTGGCATGATAGGTAGCCTTCTCTAGCTCATGGCAAGTAGGCCGGATATCATGTTAAGGGTACAACACAATTAGGATTATGGTATCCTAAGGGCACGGGAGTAGAAACAATTTTATATTCAGATTCTGACCATCCAGGTGATTACGTTGATAGAAAAAGTACAAGTGGGGTATGTACTTTTATGGGATGTTGTTTAACATCATGGTTCTCTAAAAAACAAACGGCACTTGCAATATCAACAACCGAAGCCGAGTATGTCTCTGCCGGCAAAGCATGCCAACAAGCACTATGGATGAAACAAGCGTTAGTATACTACGACATCCATCTAAGCGACATAGCCATCCTATGTGACAACAAAGGTGTCATCGACTTAAGCAAGAATCCGGTATTGCATTCTCGCACAAAGCATATAGAGATTCGTCATCACTTCCTAAGAGACAATGTTCAAAAGGGGAACATCTCTATTGAGAAGGTAGCATCCGAAGACAACATAGCCGACGTCCTCACCAAACCGTTGAAGCGGGAACAATTCAACCTACTTCGTCTTGGTCTTGGTCTAATGGAACAAACGTCGTAACTTAATTGACTCTACAAGGTATGTAAACACTAGCCTTCTTCTTTCTGAGTCTAGGATTTCTATTTCACGCACAACTCACAAACAATACGGAAATTTTCAAAACCCAAGATGAGTCTTCCACTTATAGCTTTCTTATAATTTTTTTTAAAGAAAACCTACTTTCGCAATGTTTTCTAAAAAGATGATACCTTCCAGCATCAATTTCACAAAAGCAATTTCTCACGTCTAGGACAAATCGCTTTTTCATTATTAATACAAAGTAAAAACCCGTTTTCATTGCATCTCATGTCTTTTGAATGCTAAAGGGGACACATAACTAATATGTGTTTTCGGGTACATTCATTTAAGCAACAATGAATTAGGAGCATTGATAACATAAAATTACGTACTCATGTACTAAATATGTGTTTTCGGGTTATCTCAATAGGATGGTTTTATACTTCTAGTTTATTTTCTATTTCTTTTAGGAGTCGAGATAACCGAAACTCCAAATAGTTTGCATATAGGCACACACTAGGCAAAAATGTTTCCAAAAGGAAAATTTTGTGCTGCCTGAATCACCAGACCCACGGATCCCAGCCTTTATGCTGGACGGATCCCTCAAGGGAAGGATCCATGGGATCCGTGAAACAGAAGCTTTTTTCAACTTCTATTTTTTCACTTTGGATGAAAAATCCACATTTGTTTCATTCTTTTGGAGTATGCTCTTTAAGGCTTGTGTTCTCATGATCACATGCCTTGAATTCATATCTAATCATTAGATTTTAATCCACATTTTGGGTCAAGCATTCATTACAATGCTTTGTTTTTCTATATATATATCTCCCAAAATGCTTGCATACTCCATCTCCTTCTCATAAACACACTTCATCATGTCATCCAAAAACCTTTTAGGAGAATCATCTAGTACAAACAATCATGATATCCAAACCTTTGTACTTCCACCATCCAAAATACCACAATCAAATGCTAGGATATCAGCACGGATTAGTATCCGATCTTGTTGTTTAGCAAAACCAACCTCAAATGGTTCATCCTCAACAAATAATTCACCACAAGATGCTTCCATTATAGCACCACCCTCATCACCAATAAGTGCACCAACTTCATCACCACCTAAAATAACTCTTTTGGAACTCCTTAAGACTCCAACAAGATCTAACCAACCTAAAGAAAAAGAATTAGTCTTTTCAACACCACCCACATCTCCAAATACTATATTTCAAGATCTTGAAACATCACCACCATTAGCTCACATCACATTACAAGA
Organism: Chrysanthemum makinoi; assembly: GCA_910596185.1. Taxonomy (NCBI): domain Eukaryota; kingdom Viridiplantae; phylum Streptophyta; class Magnoliopsida; order Asterales; family Asteraceae; genus Chrysanthemum; species Chrysanthemum makinoi. Next base: position 122,570,416 of record OU343219.1, read on the forward strand.
ACATCTAGGTTCCTTTCCACCACCATTTACAAACATTCCGGATTTTGATCCATATTTTCCTATTTTTCCACCACAACTTCCGCATAACTCAAATCAAAACAACCCGAAAACTTCCGCACTCATTACCCACATCATTTACATTGTGAACATTGCCAATCCACTAGGAAAATTGCAATAGAAGTTAGGGAAGAAATGCGCTTCATACTCAACCTCATCCTTGATCGCATCAATACCATTACTCATCAAAACCTCCATCCATAACCTTATGCAAGCATGGAAGGAATCACTACTACTATTTTTTTTAAGTATTATTTTTCTTTTGAAGTCATTTTCAAGAACAAGTCTTGTTCTTATTTTTACATGCTTGTAAGTGGCATACATACCACTACAATTTGTTGTTTTATTACAAGGCCTTGTTTACATACCTTGGCTCCCAATCTTGATTCTCGGCAACCACAAGATTATATAAGCATGTTACTAACCTTTCTTTTGTAGGATTTTTATTTTTCTTCACTTGACGCCCCAAACAAGGGGGAGCTACCGTCAAGGGGAGTTAGAAGTTTGTTTATTTCTTCCAAGGGTTAACTTTTTGTTTCGACAAAAGGGGGAGAAGAAGTAAAACTTAGGGATTTCAAAACTTACATCTATTCTTAAGTTTTACTCATCATAACATTATGTTTTGTCATCAACAAAAAGGGGAGATTGTTAATACAAATAAACCGTAAAAACGTTTATTAATATTTTGCGATCTCTTTGTGTTTTGTTGATAACAAATATAATGTTATCTTAAGTATAATTATAAGGATACATGTTATTTTGTAAAGCATTTACATATAGCCATTTAAATACAAAAATGTAATAATTAAGCATTTGTTGTAATAGTTTATTAGGATGGGTAAAACCATAACCCATGGACCATAACCCATGGATCATAACCATACCCAAGTTGGCTAGATACAATGTATACTTAGATACATTGAATCTAAAGAAAACCCATGGACCAACCCATAACCCATGACCCATAACCAAAAACCCATGGGCAAAGAGGAGCGTACCACGGATCCCTAGGATTACACTAGCCGGATCCCAAGTGGGAGGGATCCGTGGGATCCGTGGAACAGAGAAGAAATTTGCCTATAAATAGAGAGCCATTTCTTCATTCTAACTCACCCTCTTCTTACTAAATCTCTCATACACTCTCATTCTCTTCTAACATATAGATCACTTGATCTAGAGAGTTGTTCTTCTTTCTTTCTATTTGTGATCCTCATATAGGTCCTTCTCTAAGGTGAGATCACGAGCATTCTACAAGTCATCCAAGCAAGGGGTCCTTGATTGATTTGTCACTCCGCAAGATTTCTGTAGCGAAGATCTTGTATTTGATATTTCACATATTTGTTGTGTAATAGTTGTGTTGGTTTGGTCCACCGTGCTACGGACTCGGTATCTAGCTTTGTACCGGAAAAAGTGTAAGCAACGTTGTGAAGGCTTCTCCGCCAAGTGAAGGAGTTTGTTGACATAGTGCTTGAACTCTCGAGTAGGTGACTCGGGGAGTGGAGTAGGGCAAGGAAGGTGACCTTGTAGCCGAACCACTATAAATCGGTTGTGTCTTTTCTATCCCTTAACTTTATTTATTTGCTTGCATTATTATTAGATCTATACGTTCTCAACATCCATACGATTTCACATAATATGGAATCTAAAGTTTTTGAAATCAACTTAAAATCGGCAAAACTATTCAACCCCCCCTTTTAGTTTTCCACAAGTTTGATTATCCAGGAGTGAAGGTGAAACAGGAGCTCCACGGATGACTCTTTCTCTGTCAACTTTCTTTTGGGGACGCTTCAAATAGTCGTACAACAATCCGTGTGTAGCATGATGAAGATTCTTTGCTTGACGGATGAAAATAACATACTTTTCCCAATCAGGTCCAAGACTACTTAGGAACTTAGTGTTGACTACAATTCTTGGCATAATGATATTGTGTTTATCCAAGTCATTGATGATGTTTGAGAACCGATGATGATATGACTCTAATGTCTCCCCTGGTTCAATCATGAAGTGTTCATAGGCTAAGTAGATTTTTGATTCCATGTCTTCTTGATTGAGTTCAGTGCCTTTCATAAGAAGATGAATGTGCTCCCACATTGCTTTAGAAGTCTTTTGAGCATCAACACTACGAAGTATCAGATTGGGTAATCCCAAAAGGATATATTGCATTGCAAGTTCATCAGCTTCTATCAATACCGACAATGTTGGTGATATCATCTCTTGGTGGATTGGCAGTCGGATCTCTGGGTACAGTGATAGTAGGCATCTGAAATGGACCTTCAAGGATGACCTTCTTTAAGAACTTTCCATGTGGCTTCTTTAGATACAAAAACCTAAAGAACCTTATCACCCATTGATCGTAGTTTTCGGGAGTGAGCATTGGAGGTCTGTCAAGGGATCCAGCTTCATGAATGGATTGTTGGCTACTTAAAGCTTCACACATCTTTGCAAACCAAGACGGTTCCTTCAAAGCATACTTGGATGGATGCTGATTTTGAAAGTTTGTGTAAGGTTGTACTTGTAGACTAGGTGGTGGTTGGATCATTTGTGGTGGAATTGCTCCTTGAGGAAATTGTTGTTGAAATTGTTGTTGTTGTTGATAGAGTTGTTGTTGTTGATATAGTTGTTTTTGTTGTTGTTGAGGATACACGTGAGGAAAGTAGCTAGACTATGGTGGTTGAGACATCTTGAAACTTGTGTTGATGATGGATCTTTGTAGATTAATGAAACAATGTTGATGAAGTAAACTTAAGCGTAGAAAACCAGATTATGCGTAGAAAGTATCTTATGCGTAGAAAACCAACTTACGCGTAAAAGAGGGCTTACGCGTAGGATAGCTTATGAGTAAGACTTGAGGAAAACTAAGCTTAAGTGTAAAACTAGAGGCTTAGTCGTAGAATACTTATGCGTAAGACTATCTTATGCGTAAGACAAGCTTAGGCGTAAGAAAAATCTTAGGCGTAAAGAATTCTACGCGTAAGATCTAGCTTATGCGTAAAACTAGGGTTTTGCCCAAAAATCCTTGACACTTATACCAGTGTAAAAGATATCCAAAGTCGAAGTGTTTTCAGGCTTATCCAAGCAAGAAAACACTGAGTAAACCAATAGAACTGAAGATCAAATGATGACAAGCTCATGCGTAGACTTTGAATGCTTTCGAGTAAACTAGGGTTTTACTATGCGTAGGATATACCAAACTTTGCCAAAACTGATTTTTCTGCCCAAAAGTGTTTATAAACCAGATGTTTAGGATGAAATAGCTTCAATATCACCAAAATAACACAAAAGTATGAAACTTGATGATCCAAAACACGTTTTCACCTTACGCGTAGACAATACTATGCGAATCAAAACAAGCTTAAAAATAATGATATACACGTAAAGTTTGAAACTTTTTGCTAAAAACTTAAACTTTAACACCCAATAAACCTTAATGTACAAGAATCTTGATTTTAAAGTGTAAAATTTACAGTTTTAAAGCGTTTGAAAAGTGTATAACCGAAACCCACACGTATAGGTTAAAAACTTCAAAAACAAGAGTTTTTCACCCAACTAGATGGCGAATGATACCACTGTTAGGTCACCACAGTGTAACACAAGCATCAATGTTTAAGAAATAGATGAAGGAATGATCGGATGAATACTAAACTCAATATACAAGAATGATATAGAAAGGTTTATGCGTATGAAATTAAGTAAAGTGAATAACCAACTCCCAAATGGGAGTTTACAACATTATTTATAGGGTAAGGGAGCTAGGGTAACACATCTAGGCTCTTCCTTCCTTATGGGCTTGGGCCAAGGCTTTCTACATAAGCCTTGCCATTAATACTAACTTAAAAGCCTAATTAAGCAACCTATCACACCCCCAGATTACCTGTTTTGCAGCGGAATGGAATTCCTGGGGATTGACTGTCATAGCATCATAGTTACAGATATATTGAACGACCTAAAGTGTCGTTTGGAAAATACATCGTTTGATTTAATAAAATAATCAGAGTTTACAAAGATAGGTCCCCAAATGAATCAACTTGTGCGGAAATATGTTTGTTACAATCCAAACGATGTTTTAAAATGTATAAATCCCATGTGTGACGCGTCGTCACCACGACTCTATGATATGTCCATATGAATGCCATGAAGTGAATGCCTTAGATACCTGAGATAAAACATGCTAAAAAGTGTCAACACAAAGGTTGAGTGAGTTCATAGAGTTTGAGTTGAAATGTAAAGCCTTTCAAAATCGTTTATGCAGCAAAGGCCTTGTAAATCCACCCAGTTCCAAGTTCCGCCCATACAAAACTTGCAACCTGTGTGTTCATAACCCACTGCCGAAATGTGTATAGTTTATGTTCAAACGCATGATGTCAAATGAATTCACATAACAGTACATTACCTAATGTATCAATATTCAATTGATATAACACATATGAGTGCTATTTCAAATAATTCCAAGACCAATTAGTTCAATAATAATCCCAAGACCAATTAGCTCAATGAATATACCAAGACCAATTAGCTCAATGAATATACCAAGACCATCAGTCCAATGATTTATGATATGACAATTCTAAGCATGGCAAATCTGTTACTTCGTATGACTAAACATTCAGTTCAGATAAACATGTAGTTTCAAATAATCATGAATGTCATAAAAGTTGATGAGCATGTATCTCCCCCAAAGAGTTTAATAAAAGCATTATAAGAATTGAAAATGGGGCTATGGAAACTCACCAGTTGCAATGATTATAATGACAAAAGTGGATACACCGTAATGTAGCGTGAATCTCTAAACTTGACCTATTATGAATGATATGGTACATAATAAGTTATGATGTAATGTTATGCATGCAATTCGGATGATATCTATACCACTTGTGAATTTGAAAAATAATATTTCTCGTCGAGAGATAATCTTTTAACGTCTTGACCATTTTTAAATTAGTCCAAAAGTATTTACGTTGAAATGATATCCGACGATAATCATTTAGTGATTTATTAGGAAATTATAACTTTTCGTCGTAAAATAATGTCGTTGAAATTTTCATGAAAGTGACTAAACGGCCTCGAAAAGCTAGTCGTAAAATGATGCACGTCGAGTGTTAGGAAACGAACTCAACGGTTTTGGGAAGCTTGTACCATTATCTCAAAGTTTTAGTGTTTAAGTTTTCGTCCTAGAGGTCTCGATCACAAAGAATAATATAGGTAAAGTATGGTTTTCGGCAAAATTTAAGTGACCGTATCTTACTCGTTACAACTCCACTTGACAAATGGTTTGACATTTTGGAAAATATGCCAGGCGAACTTACTTTTACTAAAAGACATCACTTTATAAAAAGTACTTCGTCATTGTTAAAAACGACCTTCAACATGGTCCTTCGTTGCCGTAGTATGTGTTTTAATAGAAAATGTATTAATTTTGCTAATAGAATAAAGTTACGGCAACTTTTTAAAATGTGAATAACTTTGTCGTTATTAGTCCGTTTTCTACGTTCTTTATATCCACGGAATCTTGTTTACATATACTAATATATTTTTGATAAGTCGACACATTTAACAACGCTTAAGACTCATTTTTGACTCGTAAATAGTGACATTTTCATGCTGAAATTTCTGGAATTATTAGTTTTCGTCGTCAAACTTCAAAAATTCATAACTTCTTCGTTATAGCTCCGTTTTAATCCGTTCAAGCGGCCACGTTTTCGTTTTAAAGTGTATTTTCCAAATATCTAGCCCAAAATATTTTGCTTACTGTCGGATTTTCCAGATTTTCAAAATAAGGACAGACCCTTAATTAGACTTGTCGAAATGAGTTTTTCACGCGCCAAACCTATTCCAACCAATTTAAAACAACTCCGAAGCTATTCTAATCCTACCATACACCTTCTTAGGGTGTCATGGGTTCCTAGGCATCACCAAGAGTGATTTATAACAAGGAGTAATTATAGGATGTCAAATATATATATATAACTCTTAAAAACATGTAAAAGTGGTATAAACATCCATGAAACTTGCATGTTTCTCAAATAAAATGATATGACCATGAAAATAAATATGAAATAAACACATGAATATGGATGCTTACAAGTGATATGATGAGGTTTAAGGACAAAGGGTTTTTCCTAATCACTTGAGGTTTTTATTGCAAAACCTATACAAGAGTGATACTAGGGTAATTAAAACTTTGTCTTGAAAAAAATATGGTGATCCTCCTTGGTATTTAGGTGTTGCCGGTTTTGGAAGAGAGAAAGGAAGAGAGGAATTTGCTTTTTCACTTTGAGATATTAAAATGAATGAGTTTGTTAAATTGTATAATACTTGTACAATGAGATATTTAGGCAAGTTTCATTGTGACTCACCCTCCCCTTGTCGACAAGGGGAGTTAGTCATTCACTTCATATAATTTTTTTTTCTTTTAAACATGTACAAGTAATTAGATGTAAGTAAATTGAGGATATGTGGTAAGTTAAATACACATTTGAGTATTTAGGGTAGCGTTAAATAAAAATAACTTTTAACGGGTCAAGATAAAATATATTAAGGTCATAAAAATTATAAAAATATATTTCTTTCAAAATTTGAGTGAAATAATAACTATCGGGTTGAATTTACAAAAACTGTCGTAATTATATAAACATAACAATTTATATACGAAATAAATTAAAAACATCGGGTAAATTAATAATATAATTTTTATAGTCTTAAAATGAGTATAAAAATATATTAGGAATATTTTTGAAAGTGTCGGATCAAATGTTCAAAATAAATGTTTACGCGATAGCGTTTATTTAATAGGAAAATAAACGTTTAATGAAAAATGCAAAACCATGCATAAATTGATATGATGACAATGATGCCAATAAAATGTAGACTAAACCTAGCCTATATGAAATGCCCTTGATGAAATGTTCATGAATTCATAGCTAAACCACCAAGGTTACGTGAATTTGATGCTCGTAAACTTAGTTTACGATAAATGATAAATTATGAAGCATGAGTAATGTTTTGAAATATGACCTGAAAATACGAGTTGTCACATTCGCCCAACCAAAAAGGAATTCAGTCCCTGAATTCAGTTCGTGTTAGTCTATCGAATTTGAGTTTGTGATGAATAACGAGGAAAGAAGACATGAAGAGATATTGTTACGGTTATCGATGATTTAGAGCGTATAAAACATCATTGTAAAGAAAATATTGGATGAATCTCCCATGAATAACACTTTGACTTTTATGAATATGTGAAAACCCTGCTTGCACTAAGACTTATAAATAATTGCTCCCAACATAACATGATCCCTCCAGAATTAGACATAGTTAGCTAGGCTATGTATAATTAAGGAACGATATCCCTCCGGAATTAGACATAGTTAGCTAGGCTATGTATAATTAAGGAACGATAATGTGACGCTCGGTTTAGTTGTTATAACTCTCGATGTTTACAGAGATCTTAACCTTGTAAATGATAACGAAATCGAAAGAAAAGAAAGTACGCTTATGAGAATATTTTACAACGAGTGGTTTATCAAAAGTAATACATCTTAATTCATAAGATTCGAATACGATGGAAGACATAAACTTAGTACGACATAGTACATAAGTAAAATTAAGACTGTTAGTTTCCGAACATCTTCAGTCTTCCGCATTGTTGAGACCATGACGAGCTTCTCCTCTTTCTAACATGTGTGCATTCCCATGAGCACCTTCAACTTGTTGACCTTGATTTTGAGGACATTGATTTCGATAGTGTCCTTGCTCCCCGCATTCGTAACATGTAACTATGGCTTTGCCTTTACAATTCCTGGCAAGGTGTCTCAGTTTTTGACACTTGTAGCACTTAGTAGGACAGAGACCCTTGTGATGATACTTACATCGATTACATAGTGGGTAGGTTCCAGCATAACTTCTGCTTTCTATTGATGTAGCAACATAACCCATTGCGGTTTCTTTCCCTTTATTCTGTTGTTGATGATGATTAGTGTTACGCTTTTGGTTGTCGTTATCATAACCTCCCTGGTCATTTTCCCATTTCCTTTTGTTGTTGTTAGTTTGGTTGTTGTTGTTGTTGTTGCGGTTATTGTTGATAATGTTTTCCCCCTTCACAACTTGAGCCATGAGTTTTTGAGTTATCCTGATAGTTTCTTCAATTGTTTGTGGTTCGGAAGAAGTTACATCTCCTTGAATACATTGTGGAAGTCCTCCAATGAAATTTTCCAGTATATTCTCATTGTCCGAAACCATTGATGGACATAGTGCAGCCAATTCTTGAAACCTCCTAATATAGGTCTCGATGTCATAACCAACAGTCACTAACTCATAAAATTCCGTTTCTAATTTCTTCACTTCCGTGCGTGGACAATACTTCTTTATCAACAACCTCTTGAATTGATCCCACTTAAGCTTGTAAGCATTTTCGATACCAATAGGTTGCGCATACGAATTCCACCATGACATTGCGCCATCTAAGAGTGTACCAGTGGCGAACTTCGCCTTGTAGTCATCTGGGCAATCGCATAGAAGAAACACAGACTCCATCTTCTCAAACCATCGAACCATAGCAGTGGCTCCTTCTGTGCCTTTGAACTTTGTAGGATCACAGTTCTTAAAGTCCTTGTATGTAATATTTCGAACTCCAGACCCTCCTGCAGCTCCGGTAGCAGTAGCAAGTCTAGCAACTTCAGCAGCAGCCGTGGCCTCAGCAGCAGCAACTACCGTTGCTCGTTCTTTCCTTAGTGCCTCGGCTATACTATCCTCTATATACCTTTGGATAGCAGCTGGTGTCATTGCTGGTGGAGCTTTCTTCGGTGCCATAACTCTTCAAAATGACAGGAAAGGTGAGACGTAGCAAAGTCCTATGTTAAGAATAAGCGCTCTAAAGAGATGTGATGTGAGGTGATAAATTTGAGGTTACTTTTAAAAATAATCGACGGGTTCTAAAAAAAATGGGCTATGAGGTGTCATAAGTGCTTCAAATGTATGATGGTCTAGTGACTTAATGCGTGAATAACGTGTAACTCGACATGTTAGTGGTGAAACAAAGGAGTGAGAACGACTTCGCCCTACTTAAAGGTTTATCTCGGCATTCGATGTTATCGGTGATGAATCAACTGATGTAAAAATTGTGATAAGGAATGGCAAAGCATTCTCCAAATTGGAGTCTAAAGGAAGGATAATAGGATGGGTATTTAAAGGCATCTATGTGACAATCGATTTGAAATGAAAGTAAATAACTCGAAAAAATGTACGTATAAACCGCATGTAAAGTGAACATGCACTTATGATGAAATGATGAGATGCTATAATGATGTAGTTATAGTCTAGGGTCAATGATGCAACCTAGTTCTCTATAACTGAAGCTCTGATGCCATGCTGTCACACCCCCAGATTACCTGTTTTGCAGCGGAATGGAATTCCTGGGGATTGACTGTCATAGCATCATAGTTACAGATATATTGAACGACCTAAAGTGTCGTTTGGAAAATACATCGTTTGATTTAATAAAATAATCAGAGTTTACAAAGATAGGTCCCAAATGAAATCAACTTGTGCGGAAATATGTTTGTTACAATCCAAACGATGTTTTAAAATGTATAAATACCATGTGTGACGCGTCGTCACCACGACTCTATGATATGTCCATATGAATGCCATGAAGTGAATTCCTTAGATACCTGAGATAAAACATGCTAAAAAGTGTCAACACAAAGGTTGAGTGAGTTCATAGAGTTTGAGTTGAAATGTAAAGCCTTTCAAAATCGTTTATGCGGCAAAGGCCTTGTAAATCCACCCAGTTCCAAGTTCCGCCCATACAAAACTTGCAACTTGTGCGTTCACAACCCACTGTCGAAATGTGTATAGTTTATGTTCAAACGCATGATGTCAAATGAATTCACATAATAGTACATTACCTAATGTATCAATATTCAATTGATATAACACATATGAGTGCTATTTCAAATAATTCCAAGACCAATTAGTTCAATAATAATCCCAAGACCAATTAGCTCGATGAATATACCAAGACCAATTAGCTCAATGAATATACCAAGACCAATTAGCTCAATGAATATACCAAGACCAATTAGCTCAATGAATATACCAAAACCATCAGTCCAATGATTTATGATATGACAATTCTAAGCATGGCAAATCTGTTACTTCGTATGACTAAACATTCAGTTCAGATAAACATGTAGTTTCAAATAATCATGAATGTCATAAAAGTTGATGAGCATGTATCTCCCCGAAAGAGTTTAATAAAAGCATTAAAACAATTGGAAATGGGGCTATGGAAACTCACCTGTTGCAATGATTATAATGACAAAAGTGGATACACCGTAAGGTAGCGTGAATCTCTAAACTTGACCTATTATGAATGATATGGTACATAATAAGTTATGATGTAATGTTATGCATGCAATTCGGATGATATCTATACCACTTGTGAATTTGTGAAAATAATATTTCTCGTCGAGAGATAATCTTTTAACGTCTTGACCATTTTTAAATTACTCCAAAAGTATTTACGTTGAAATGATATCCGACGATAATCATTTAGTGATTTATTAGGAAATTATAACTCTTCGTCGTAAAATAATGTCGTTGAAATTTTCATGAAAGTGACTAAACGGCCTCGAAAAGCTAGTCGTAAAATGATGCACGCCGAGTGTTAGGAAACGAACTCAACGGTTTTGGGAAGCTTGTACCATTATCTCAAAGTTTTAGTGTTTAAGTTTTCGTCCTAGAGGTCTCGATCACAAAGAATAATATAGGTAAAGTATGGTTTTCGGCAAAATTTAAGTGACCGTATCTTACTCGTTACAACTCCACTTGACAAATTGTTTGACATTTTGGAAAATATGCCAGGCGAACTTACTTTTACTAGAAGACATCACTTTATAAAAAGTACTTCGTCATTGTTAAAAACGACCTTCAACATGGTCCTTCGTTGCCGTAGTATGTGTTTTAATAGAAAATGTATTAATTTTGCTAATAGAATAAAGTTACGGCAACTTTTTAAAATGTGAATAACTTTGTCGTTATTAGTCCGTTTTCTACGTTCTTTATATCCACGGAATCGTGTTAACATATACTAATAATTTTTTGATAAGTCGACACATTTAACAACGCTTAAGACTCAATTAAGTTTGGGGTCAAAATCAAGTTTAAAAAGTGAAATTTGTCTCTTAAGTGAGTGTCTGGTTTTGGGTTTTAGCCGTAGCAACAATTTGTTTTGATTTGTTTTGGTCATTAGTTTAGTTTTTATAGGCAGTAATCTAGACCCTTTAGTAGTTTTTAAGAGGTTTTAAAGTTTTATTACCTAGATTGATAGTCCTTTCATTGTTTTTCTAAGTTCATAGTCATAAATCAGTTTTATCAAGCTTAATTAGTCAAAAATATAAAAAGGACTTTTTAAATGTTGATTTTGTGTTAAGATAAAACTAAAAAGGTTGTTTTATTGTTTTAGTTTAGTGTCAAGAAGGTTTAAGGATATTTAGTCTGTTTTCAAGTATTTATAAAAGCAAAATCTAATTAAAGCTGTCTCATCAGCCCTCATTCAGCTTAATTTTTTTAGCTTATCTATTAGTTAGTTTGCTTAATTTTTGGGTTTAATTTGATCTCTAGTAGCCTTACTTTAACTGTTTTCAGCTTTTATAGTCTAGAATTGTCATTAGCTAGTTTTTATGTTCGCTCAAATCTTCTTGGTTATAACTGAATTTGATAAGGTTTAAAACGGGTAAAAACAGTTTGTGCAACCCATAGTTTTTAAGCTCATTTTATACGCTCAAACAAGCTCCTTATTAGCTCAAGTTTGATATATTAGTTCTTTCCTAGCTTATGTATGTTGATTTGGTGTTTGAAACTTCTAGCTTGTAGGAAACAAGCTTATGCATTTCCTTTAAGTAGGCCTTATAGACTGATTGGATTGCTTGAAGCTGTTAAGAGTTTATTTGTGATTTGACTTATTTGGTTTTTATAGCTGCCCAATTTTACTTAGAATTGCCTAATAGATCAAGTTTTTTAAGTCCCTTAGATTCTTAGAGGTCTGCACAAGCTATTTCAAGCTTATGTAGTTGCTAGTTTGCTTATTAAGCTTAGTTTGTCATTTCCTTGTGCTCAACTGTCTTACTCAGATTTTTCTCTGCTCAAAAGTAGATTAGAGTAGCTTAGTTGCTTTCCTTGAAGTCTGGGTAGTTCAATAGTAGCAACTTTAAGCTTGTTTTAAGCTTATGCCTTGAAATCTGTTAGGAAGTGTTTCGATTTTAACTTATTTTGAAATTGTAAACTTATAACTGCTTATTTCTAACTTAATATGAGTTTTCAAAACTTTTGTCTTTTCAAATATTTATTATTTCAATCAATTAAACAAGTTTCAAAACCAAACGTGCCTTGGGACTTTTGCGTTATGATATATGACTTTATTTCTTTTATGTCCTATTTTCACTTTTAGCTTTTAACTCAATTTTTCTTAATAACTACTTTTTCAGATTAGATTTTTGCTTCAACTTATTTTTCCTAGGTTTAGTATAACATTAAGTAATTTAACAAAAAAAATCAGATTTTCTCATTTCATTTACTATTTTTCATAATATTTTTAGTCTAAATTTGTTTTTAATTCATAATAAATAAAATAAAAGCAGTGTTGCAAAAATCAGCCGATTAATCGCCGATTAATCGGCCATACACCTTGTAGAATTTTGAAAATCGGTCAAAAAATCGGCCATATAAAAAAATCGGCCAAAACTCGGTGGAAAATCGGCCGAATCGGTCAAAAATCGGCCGAATCGGTCAACTTTAAAAAATCATAATTTCAGTTATGACGCAAAATCGAGATCGTTTATTTCACTTATAACGCATAATGGGTCTCATAATCAGAATTGTAGCCTTTTATTGAGGTTTGGAAACATAGTATGCTTGGAATCAGTTAAGATCTTTAGTTTGGTCTCAAGAAATACCCAAAACTTGCAGGAAATGCCAATCTGATTAATCACCAATTAAACCCGCCTTGACCGATTACTCGCTACAGGGTGGTCGAACCGACTACCGATTCGCGATTTTTGCAACATTGAATAAAAGTCAAAAAAATATAAATCTTTTTTCTAAAATTTTCTTTTATTATTTAGGATTTTTTGAAATTACAATTTTACTTCTAACTTTAAAATTTCAAAATTAGGTTTTAGAACGCGTTTTTAGAATCTCGTTGTTGCATTTTTAAGTTTAGATTGTGGTTAGGATTATTCGTGCTTTTCTTGTTTTATATTCTTTTTATTTGCTTTCTTATTTATGTTTTTATTTTAAGTATCAAAAACCCAAATTTCATTATCCCATTCAAATTGCCCGATCTTGTAATGACGAATCAATTTTCCATTGCACCGTCATTGGGAGAACGACCCGGGAGTTCCGTACTTCCGGTAATTTATACTACTAAAAAAAACAGAAATAAAAAATGGTGCCGTTGCCGGGGAAGTGTGTTAGCGACCATCGTTTCGGAATTTGAAGTTTGGTGTTTGAAGACCCTCCCCCGTGGAGTTTCCTTGCTTTTGTAAATATTTTTATACAAAAACAAAATAATCATAAACAATCTTCCTAAATTGTTTAAAAATACCAAAAAAAAATTTAAAAAGCAACCAAATACAAAAATAAAATAAATTGTTTTTCATTGTATTTTCCGATAAACATTAAAACCCAAAAATATTTGTTTTTCAAATTTTCAAAATTATAAAAATAAAAAAAATATATATATATTTTTCTTCTTATTTTACTATCTTTTAAAAATGTTGATAATTTCAAAAATATTTTTCATTCTATTTTTCTTTTCTTTTATATATAACAAAAATCGTTAAAAAAAATCTTCGTTATCCTCTTAAGTGTTTTGGTCTTATCTCTTTACCCTCTCTAATTGTTTAATTCTTCACAATGATCGATTCTTCACCATATCATCCCGATGATCCTTGGACCATGGAGGATTTTTATCGTCCGTCAATTATCGGTAGAGGAGTCGCTCCGACATCCGTTCCGGGAACCAATTTTAAATTGAAAAATCATATGGTTCGACTGCTTCGACAACATTGCCAATTCTGTGGACTTCGAGACGAAGATGCAAACAAGCACTTGAACAAGTACTTATCTATCACTCAATCCATGAAGCAAAATGGCGTTTCTCAAGATAGCATCCATTTGAATCTCTTTCCATTCTCTTTAACCCACGAAGCTGAATCTAGGTTTTACACTCTTAAAACTCATTCAATTCATACTTGGGAAGAGATGTTCCTCAAGTTTCTTTCAAAATACTTTCCATATTCTAGAACGATGCAGCTGATGAAAGACATTCGAAATTTCCAGCAATTACCCAAGGATTCAATATTCAAAGCTTGGGAAAGATTCAAATCATTATTGCAGAAATTTCTTGATCTAAGAATTTTGCTTCTTGATCAAATCCTAACCTTTTAACATGGCATAACTACGACTGATCGAGACAAAATCATGTTGGCTGCTAGTGGAAATCTCATGCGCAAAATGCCACAAGAAGTTTATGATTTGATCGAGGATTCAACACAACATCATTATCAGTGAGATGTTGAAGTTCATTACGACTCTACCACTATGTTGAGTGATCATTATTCCGAGAAAATTTCCATTATAAGTGCACAAACTGAGGTCCTTGGCAAGCAAGAATAATATATAAGACAACATTAACAATAAGGGCCAGGCTATCCATACACCTTTTACTATTCCGACTCAGAATAAGTGATGAGGATGAACCGTTTGAAGTAGAGAACTCAAAGATCAATCCGCTCATTAAGGAACCTTTGGATACCTTTTTCATGGGGGACAAGGAACTCGAATGCCATCCTCTTGAGAATATTGATGACCTTATTCCAATCCCAAGGGTATTTGAGACACCTTTCGATTCGATTTCAGAAAAATTCAAAATAACTATCACGAATCCTTTGTTTGACATCGATTCAGAATGTACTCTCAATTTTGACAATCAAATCTTTGATATTTCAAACGAGGACAGTGATGAGTCCGAAATGGAGACCATAATGGAAGAGGTGCAAATTTATAGCTCACAAAGTACCGCACAAATCCTACCTCCGTTTATCTCGCTTGAAGAAATTAAAGAATTAGAACCGTCTAATGGAAATCCTTCGGAGGCCGAGCTCAAGGATTCATCTCTTGATTTACTTCTCGAGGAGTTCGCCGATGAACTCGCTCGCATCGATCCTCTTCCACCGGGAATTGAGGACGATGACTTTGATTATGAAGCTGACTTAAGAAAGATATAAAGTTTGTTGAATAAAGATCCATTAACTGAGCCACCACAAAAAAATGATTATCTCGAGGATTATTCCGGTGAACTCGCTCTCACGGACTCGATTCCTTTGAAATATGATTTTAAAATTTTGGAAAGACCTGTTAAGGATTTAAAAACTTCAATCAATGAGCTTCTTAAGGATTTAATCTCATTCCTTTCTGAGGATAAAGTTTTTAATCACGGTATAGTACTTTTCAGAAGAGTTCACTCTAAAAGAACTCGAATTCGGAATTTTGAAGATTTGTCTCCCAATATATACGATGATGATTACTTCTTCTTTGAGGATTTCTTCAAACTTGAAACTATGCTATCCTTTCCTTCTAAAAGTGAGTACAAAATATTTGACCCGGTATTTCTCATGGTTGATGAATTCAACACTTTTGTGAGATAGTTTCATTGCTTCCCCAAGCAGAAATAAATTCAGGGCAGGTCAAGCTAACGAATCAATAAAAAAACAAGCGTTTCTATCTTCTTTCTATTTTCTAATAAGTGACGTGAGGGGGTTCACCTCTTCTATTTCTCGTGTCTCGTGTTTTTGATGTTTATGTCCAGGATTTGCCAGAATGATGAAGAATCTGGTGCTCGTGGTTTTGTTTTCTCTCCACTCGAGTTTCATGTTTCGATGATTATATGGGAAATCCGATATCCTAAATCATATTGACTAACGTTTATCTTTTATCATACTTAATAAACAGCTTTAGTTTTCCGTTGAGAACCCTTAACTTTAAACATTGAGGACAATGTTTCATTTTAGTCTGGGGGGTATTCTTTTGATTTGATTTGACCGTACTTGTTTTTTGCCTTACACTCGCTACCCCGTTTTTCCTAAAAAAATGCACAAAAAAATGAAAAAATAATGATGAAAAAGTGAGAAATTTTAAATTTTTTAAAGCTTTTGCGAGTCTTATGATTAAAAAGTCTTTGCGAGTCTCTTAGAAATTACTTTAAATATGCGATTCTTGAATAGTCTTTGCTAGTTGCTTAGACAAGAAGCTATAAAAAGCGAATTCTAGCTCAGAAGGCCAAGAATTTGTAAGCTACCCTAAGTGATTTTAAATATGTGAAGTTTTAAAAATGCGAGACTTGAGGTTATTTGATGAAGCATTTGTAAAATAATATATGTTTTGACACCTTGTTGATTTTCTGCTGGTGAGAGTAGGAATAGAATTTTGACTTGACCGAGCGTGTTGAGCCCTAGCTTGTCCCCTTAACCTTTATAATTCAAAACTTTCGCTATTCTTTCATACAAGGAGCTATAAAATACAAATTCTAGCTTGAAAGAGCCAAGAGTTTGCAAGTTCCCATGATTGACTTTAATTTGCAAAGCTAAATTATTTGGCTAAGCATTCGCGGATCTTATTACTTAAGATTTTAAATTTGCGGTGATCGAGAAATGATAGAGTTATATAGAAGTTAGATGCTAAGCGTGGAGTAGTTGGATCTCTTTAGAGATCACAGAGGTTACTTGTTTCTTTTTGCTCCCAGCAGCTAAATAAACCCAAAAATAAAAATTTAAAAATAAATAAAGGTGTTTGGTTTGTGCGATACTTAGTTTTCAATCATTCTTTAGAGAATCCTTTCTTATGAGAGTTGGGTACACATCAAGGTACTGCCAGTGTTACGGTGTAATAAACAACTGATTCCTGATAGTACGTGCTATTCTTTCTATTGTTATAAAGACCGTAAGACTCAGACTTTGGCAATTAATTAATGTGAAATAATTCTCAAATGCATAAATATAAAAATCTAAAGCCATAAAATTTTTCTATGTTCGACGGTACCCCCATTGTCATGGATTTCAAAATGGTTGAGGAAAAATTCCAAACTCATAATAAGACTTCTAATAAAACGGTAATCCCGTTGAATTGGTTGTTTAAAAGACCGAGGACAAATGTGCTTAATAAATGTTAAATAATCCAAGCTTCGACTTCGGGGATGTCCTAATAAAAAGCTTCCGTCTCGGATCTCAAACATGGGATGTTTCGGTCAAAAATAAAAAGGATGTCCCCCTAAATCGTGTTAAATTAGGACCTTGATGTGGAACTCATTTTGTGAGAAACGGTTCTCAAGGGAAGGTTTGGAAACTTCTTAGTGTCTAAACTCGATGGTTTTACCGGACTAAAAATCTATTGAAACAAGAAGACAAAAACAAAAAAATTATCGATTTTCAAAATAAAATCCTTAGAGGAACTAGGATTATAGGAGAGAGAAGTACCTAAGCATACACAAGTAGCATCTATGGGTAGTGTTAGCATCTAATTTCTGTATAACTGTAATTTCGTTTTTTAAGCTTAGTTTGGGGACTCGTGAAAAATCAAAGACGATGAATTCTATCCGTATGGTCACTTCTTTATGAATTGTGTTTCCTACTCCGTGATCCTAAAATTATTTATCAAAAATATGTGAGATTTATTGATAGATAAGAAAGTTAACAAACCGACAAACATAAAGGAAAGTGCTTAAAGTTATATCTATACATAATTTAAATGGTTTAGCGAGGCGTTTTTAGAGCTAAAGATTTCTTAATCTCTTTTGAGGAACGCTTTGCTACTTTTCATATCTTTAGTACAAAAGAAGTTGAAATCTTTGGTTTTAGAAGCGTGACTTGATGACATTGCGCGAGGACATGGCAATACCTTAGTCTGAGGGATTTTGGTATGTGTGAAAACACATACCTTTTATTTATCAAAATCAGACCCAATTGACCAAAAACGGACCATTAAATGCCAAATATATGTTGTTTTTGTGTTTTTGCTTGTGCAGGTACCGGATATGTAAATTTGTCAAAGAGAAAAGATAAAACAAATGAAACCGAGCACGAGATTGGAAAAGTGCGTGGAAAGCCGATGCCGGGAAATATTTCTATATTTCGATCATGTTTTATCACTAAAGTTACCAAAATCAATCCTCAACTTTAATAATTTTACACCTTTAGTCCCTAAAATAATTTTACCCAAAGTCCTAATCCATTTCAAACTAAGTCCTTAAAATATTTGCAAAGTTAGTCCTAATTAACTTTGCTAACTTTCACTAAAAATCCTTTCACATAAATAATCCAAAACCACGCAAATCCAATCCATATCCTGGCTCATTCCACTTAAAGCAACCTGGTCGATCACCATTACACCCACTAACCCGACCATCCTTTCATCCCAACCCGGTCAAACCCCCAAACCAAGTCAAACAAATATTAATAATTACCCCCCGCCAATTTTTAACCTAATACTCCTTCCTCCCAATTCACCTTTACTCTGATCAAACTCTTCTAGAAACCTCTGACATGGCAGAGGAATGTGTCACAAATTGTACACCTTGGAAATCCCAAGGCCTGCTATTGGTTTAAGAGTCGTGGAGGTGATCTATGGATTACTTATGATTGATATGATTTGATGGAAGGCTGAGATTAAAAGTGAGAGAGCATCCAATGAATCTAGAAGCTTCACTATCCGGCAATAAAAGCCCTCACTCACTCACAGTGGAAGACTAATTAGGAATTAGGAGTAGGATTAAAGTAGTGTAGTTTTAGCTTGTTCTTATTTGCTTTTTAGCATTCATTAAGCTTTTGAATTCCATTTCACCCATGTAATCTTTGTTAAGTCTTCAATTAAATTTAGCTTTAATTTATGGTTTTATACTTTTTATTAAAACTGCTTTTTGAAAACTGCTTATTCCTTTGTTTGCTTATTGCTTTTAAACAACTTATTTATGTCCTATGTTAGCCTAATCTTCTATTTGTTGTTAGTAGTTGTTTAATTTCTGTTCTAATAGTCACTTGTTCTATCTTTTCATAAAAACTCTAAAAATACCAAAAAAAATGTCAAAAATCAGTCCATCTTATTTTTTGCTTATTTTTATCGAAATTTACTTTCTATTAGTAATTAAGTCTTAATGAGTCTATTAGAGTCCAAATCAATTAAGTTTGGGGTCAAAATCAAGTTTAAAAAGTGAAATTTGTCTCTTAAAGGAGTGTTTGGTTTTGGGTTTTAACCATAGCAACAATCTGTTTTGATTAGTTTTGGTCATTAGTTTAGTTTTTATAAGCGGTAATCTAGACCATTTAGTAGTTTTTAAGAGGTTTTAAAGTTTTATTACCTAGATCGATAGTCCTTTCATTGTTTTTCTAAGTTCATAGTCATAAATCAATTTTATCAAGCTTAGTTAGTCAAAAATATAAAAAGGTCTTTTTAAATGTTGATTTTGTGTTAAGATAAAACTAAAATGCTTGTTTTGTTGTTTTGGTTTAGTGTCAAGAACCTTTAAGGTTAATTAGTCTGTTTTCAAGTCTTTATAAAAGCAAAATCTAATTAAAGCTGTCTTATCAGCCTTCATTCAGCTTAATTTTCTATCTTATCTATTAGTTAGTTTGCTTAATTTTTGGGTTTAATTTGATCTCTTGTAGCCTTACTTTAACTGTTTTCAGCTTTTATAGCCTAGAATTGTCATTAGGTAGTTTTTATGTTAGCTCAAAGTTGCTTGGTTATAACTGAATTTCATAAGGTTTAAAAAGGGTCAATACAGTTTGTGTAACCCACAGTTTTTAAGCTCATTTTATAAGCTCAAACAGAACTGATTGGTTGCTTGTTGTGACAGACAAGGTCTGAACATTGTCCCACTTCCCTCATCGGGTTCCTCTATGTTCATCATGGGGTTGTTGGGATAAAGGTGGGCTTGAGACGTGCGGGTACTCTTGATGAAGCTCCTTATTAGCTCAAGTTTGATCTATTAGTTCTTTGCTAGCTTTTATATGTTAATTTGGTTTTTTAAACTTCTAGCTTGCAAGAAACTAGCTTATGTATTGCCTTGAAGTAGGCCTTATAGACTGATTGGATTGCTTGAAGCTCTTAAGAGCATATTTGTGATTTCACATTTTTGGTTTTTATAGCTGCCCAATTTTACTTAGAATGGCCTAATAGATCAAGTTTTTTTAAGTCCCTTAGATTCCTAGAGGTCAGCACAAGCTATTTCAAGCTTATGTAGTTGCTAGTTTCCTTATTAAGCTTAGTTTGTCATTTGCTTGTGCTCAACTGTCTTACTCAGCTTTTTCTCTGCTCAAAACTAGATTAGAGTAGCTTAATTGCTTTCCTTTAAGTCTGGCTAGTACAATAGTAGCAACTTTAAGTTTGTTTTAAGCTTATGCTTTGAAATATGTTCGGCAGTGTTTCGATTTTAGCTTATTTTGAAACTGTCAACTTATAATTGCTTATTTCGAGCTTAATCTGAGTTTTCAAAACTTTTGTATTTTCAAATATTTATTATTTCAATCTATTAAACAAGTTTCCAAAGAAAATTTTTCATAAAAATATAAAAAGGGGATTTCAGGGGTGAGCTTGGCTCGAACCCCTGACCTCACCCTTAGCAAAGCCGTAACACAAACACAGCCTAACCAAACGTACCCTTGGGGCTTTTGCGTTAGGATATATGACTTTATTTCTTTTATATCCTCTATTTACTTTTAGCTTATAACTCAATTTTGCTTAATAACTGCTTTTTCAGATTATATTTTTTCTTCAACTTATTTTTCCTAGGTTTAGTATAGCATTATGTAATTTTACAAAAGTTTCAGATTTTTCTCATTTCATTTACTATTTTTCATAATATTTTTAGTCTAAATTATTTTTTAATTCATAATAAATAAAATAAAAGTCAAAAAAATATAAATCTTTTTTCTAATTTTTTTTATTATTTAGGATTTTTAGAAATTAAAAGTTTACTTCTAGGGTTTAAATTTCAAGTTAGGTTTTAGAACTCGTTTTTAGAATCTCGAAGTTGAGTTTTTAAGTTTTGATTGTGTTTAGGATTAGTCGTGCTTTTCTTACTTGTTTTATATGCTTTTTATTTTCTTTCTAATTTACGTTTTCTATTTTAGGTATAAAAAACCTAAAATATCTTTATCCCATTCAAATCGCCCGACTTTGAAACGACTAGTCAATTTTCCATTGCACCCTCGTTGGGAGAACAACCCGGGAGGTCCGTACTTCCGGTGAATTATACTATACTAAAAAAAACTGAAATCAAACCACATCTTTAGTTGCTTTGAGCTCCTCCAACTTGTCTTCTTCCACTCTGTCCTTCCTGAGCGCTTTTTCAACCTGTAGTAACAAACTAAAGAAAATTGGAAATTCATTAGTAGCATCAACGTATGATTCATAAATTGGTTCCTCAATAACAATTATGGCTTTGACATGGTCCCTAGGGTTAACTTCTTTATTGCTTGGTAGAGTCCCAATAAACCTTTTTTAAAGAACCTTAGATAACTGCCCTATTTGATTTTCAAGTGCATAGATGGCAGCCCATTGATTTCTGAATTCCCTTCCACCCATGATGTCGTTAATTATTCGTGTAGTCTCTTCATGCCTTTTGGCAGATTCAACCATGAACTTGTTTAAAGTCTCTTCCAAAGTGGAATGCTTCTCCTGATAACCAAACTTGTTGTCTTCTCTCTCATAGAAACCTGGTCCATTAGCTCTATATATTCCAGGTCCAGGGAATGGCACCCTAAACTGTGTGAAGTAGGCTTCTTCAAGAGTCTTCCCTTCTTCCTTAGAATGGCAATTCTTAGATAGATGATTTCCATGGCAGATTTCACATCCTACTTCTAATGAATGTACCTTTTCAGTTATCTTCTTCAGATCCCTTCCAAGATTAGCAATTTGGACCTTAAGTGCATTCAGACTATCCGAACTATCTTCACTCCTCCACTTAGTAGATGCTCCATCATGCTACATCTGAGAGTGATCAGCCATTTTCTGAATTAATGTCTTAGCATCTTCAAGGCTCATCTTAGTAATTGGACCTTGAGAGTCCAACATCCGCCTTGTAGCTACATCCAACCTTTTGTAGAAGATGATCACAATTTGTACCGTAGTCAAGTCATGTTGGGGACACTTCAAGAGTAGTTCATTAAAAATGTCCCATGCCTTGTAGAGTGTTTCTCATGGTTCTTAATTAAAGTTGTTGATCTCTTCCATCTTTTTTTGTAGTCCTAGAGGGTGAAAAATACTTGCTTAAAATATTTGTTTTTAATTCAACCCAATTTGTTATGCTTCCAGCAGGTATAGTCTTAATCCATCGACTTGCATGACCAGTAAGTGTCTTAGGGAAGACTCGCAGCATTACGTGGTCTAGACTCACATCGAATGAGTGAAACAAATCGATAATCTCGAGCACTTTCTCCACGTGCTCATTAGCATTTTCAAATTCAGAACTGCTGAAGATGTTCCCGAAGCTCCTTGAGAACTGTCCCTTCAGCTTAAATGAGATATTTTGTCCAAAATTTGGTCTTATGATTCCAAGACCAGCGTTGTACCGAATCTGCGCCATATACTCCTCAATTGTTTAAGTCATCTCGTACCTGAAATCAAACAAAAGGTATTAGTAGATACGTATACAAAACTAGAAAACTAAACCTAAATACGAAAAATAAAATATTTTTGGTATTACAGTTCACCTAATATGCCGTATACAGAAAAGTGTATACGCCGTATACAATCTTAAAATAATAGGCAGTATCCCAATTTCTCAGAATACGAATACTAAAATTAAAATCAATATACCGTATCAAAATTAATTAATACGCCGTAGAGATAATTGATAAAGATTTAAAAAATTATGTTTTTTTAGAAAAAATTTAATAAAATAAAAATAAACAAACTACTAAATTAAAACTAAAAGCTAAAAATAAGAAAAAGAAAAATGAAATTTAAACTACACAAATTAATCTGTATCAGTAACAAATACGCCGTATAATGTAAAGCAATATGTTGTATCCAAGTATCAAGTAATACGTCGTATCCAATTGAAGTGTATACGCTGTATACCTAATCTGAGACAGAAAACAGTTAACAACAAACAGAAAACCCAAAATACTAAAAACACAAATAAAAACTAACTAAACTAAGAAAAATACAAAACGCACTAAATTAATCCTAAAACTAAACTATTTCCCAGCAGCGGCGCCAAACTTGATGTGTGTTTCGTTTTAGGTATTTTTAATTCAACTTTTAAATTTATATTTTTCCAGACTTATACCTTAAGGGACATACTTTCGTGGGCAATATATCCGATCAAATGTAGACAGTTGGGTAAGTACGAGGTCGATCTCATGAAGAATATGCTTAGACTTAACCTAGTGAGTTTTACAGATTTAAAAGGATTTTTTATTTGAGATTAATTATGCTACTAAAACAATAAAGTAAATTAAACTAAACTAATTAACTATGTGTGTTGTGATCAATAAGAGAAAGTAGTACTAGCCATGTTAATCCTATTACATTTTAGTTATTCGTCTATTAGTGCAATGATCTAATTGTAAAGTATTGGTGACATCAGGATGTATGGGAAGTATCTTCTTGGTCTAGATAATACCTCCATACTCCTTGCATCTAGCCTCTTCACATGTAAGCTCCTAGGCCATTTGGTCCGTGTACCTATCGGACTACAAGCATGCATTAAGTCATGTAAGCTAATCTATGTGATTTATCTATAGTACCTACTTGGTCCATGCGATACCTACTCTTCCCCACTTGGTCCATGCGAGAAGAGCATTATGCTAACTTAAGTGTTCTTATAATATACATCTAGTACCCACTTGGTCCATGCGACAGCTAGACTTAAATAACTCAAACATATAAACAAGCACAGATTGAACGATAAACACATAAACTAAAGAACTAAACATTAAATCAAAATAAATGGAAATAACTATCATACACTATTCGTAAACATGGCTAACACCCAAGTGTATTAGCCTATAATGTATGTAAAAGCACAGGAAGATAATTCAAATGAAGAGCAAATAGATATCACGATGAAATCGATATGCAAATTGAATGATTAAACCTAATGTGATGATGCGAGACCTTCTCTTGTTGATCTCCTAACTATTGGGACTGATCATTGGGCCTTGTAATGGTAAAATTTGGCTGTGGTTGAGAGTGGTGAGTGGATGATATCAAAAAATCCCGTATAGGGTTTGTATTTATAGTCTTTGTCAGGGCTAGAATACGGTGTATTCTGGATATATTAATTGCTGATGAAGAAAGTATATTTCAAGCATATTCTAGGTATCTTTTAAATACGGCGTATTTCCAGATTTAAATACGTCGTATACCTTCAAATCTTGATACACTTGGACTAGGGATAAGATCTTCAATACGGCATATGGCCAGAGTTTCATACGCCGTATGCCTTCAATGGTAGACTTGGGCTTTGACTGCAAAACTTTCTAATACGGCGTATTGCCAGAGTTAATTACGTTCTATGATTCAATACTTGGTGAATTCTTTAGATATCAATACGGTGTATGGACATAGTTTCATACGCCATATGCTCTTTTATAGATTGCATACAAAATCATCAAAAACTTTTCTAAATCATGTCTTTTTCCGTATCTTTTGTAGTATTGCTCAATAATCACTGAAATTGGAAAACTAAGGCAATTAAGTATCAACTCAGATATAAACACGCAATATATGAGCAATAATCATGTGATAAATATTCAATAATTTAGGACTTATCTATTAACATCCTTGAATACGAAGGCCTAATGGTAAAATGGCTTGTGACTATCACTCTATAATGTGTGAGGTCTCCAGTTCAATTCATGCTAGGTGAAAACAACTTTAAGTGACCATGCCAACTTCTTGAAAATGGAGGGTTTTAACTGGTTTGAGTGTGTGTGATGGTGGGTTCAAGCCCGTGTATACGAAGTCTGAACAAAGGTCAGCAACCTCAACAACAAAGGATCAAACTTTACTTTTATTATTTATTCTTTGTTATAATTAACATTGTAAGAAGACGTTTTATTTGCTCACTTACATCTAAAAATTACTCAGGATATTTGTATACTCAAATAGGGGGAGATTATTGGGTCAAAATTTGACCTAATTGTCTTTGAAGAATATTTGAACATAAAATAGCCTGAGTTATTCATTGAAAACGAGTGAGTATTATACTCCCTGATAAGAATCAGTGAGTAAGTTATTCTCTCATGAAAATCAGAGGGTAATTCACTCTTTGATAACAATCATCAAGTAAGTCACACTATGAGAATCAAAGACTATGTCACTCTCTGATAACAATAAGAAAGTGTTGTTTATAGCCAACTGCAAGCTTCTGGGACATCGAAGACCAACTACAAACTCTTTAACTCTATGATTCGGTGTGAGTGAGTAAAGTACCTAAGCTCAAATAACATCAAGTTCACTGAGATCTGACAAAGTCTCCTTAACCCTGAAGACTCTATTTCCGAAAATAACATGAAATATGGGCGGGAACTTTCTTAAGTAGATAAGCTAAAAGCGACTAAAATAATGTTAAATAAGTATGAGGCGTTATTATAAAGGTGGAACAGTTGTCAACATTGTTCCTAAAATATGGTTGTTACCTTTCTAAGAATGGAAGCACCACTGCATACAAGACATATCTCAAAAACCACACATTTTACCCTCGTATCACCAACTATATAAGAGAATGCTTGTAATAAAGATAGATAGAGATTCTAAAAAACCACAAAATAATACAAATGTATTATAGTTGATAGAGTCCTCCTTTCCTAAGAACACACTAAGCTAAGCTAACATGCTTATATTGTTCATATTAGGAGAGTTTCATTTGTCACTCAACTAGGATAGTTGTAGATCGGGATAGTGTTCCGTAACTATCCCTTTTAATTCTTTGATTCATTTCTATTAAAAACTATAAATGTTGAAAAGTAAAAATGGTGTTATTAGTTGCCAAATTGGTATTTGGTAAAACTTGTTGTTGACTTCTTTAAAATATTCATGTTTTACCAAAATCTTTGGACCAACAAAGTTATTATCGATCTTGTACATTGACATATAAGAGTTGTCCCAAATAGAGCTTCGTAATTGAGATTTCTAATTGATACACCCTAAATAGACAAGACTTTGATCGATACACTTATGTGGCTGATTAAAGAGTTCGTCTACTCAGAAATTAAGAACCGAACGTTAATTGATAAGGATTTAAAACGTACGCTTTTAAGGGGTCATTTAAACCCTAAATCGACCAATTTTATATCCGTTACTGCTTAATTTCATTCATTTTCACTTTTTAGGTCTTATGGAAGCAAAATGCTGGAATGAAGCGCATTTGGCCGAAAAGGAGCAAATACATGAAGTAAATGGCAAAGTCAAGATCGAAGCCACTCAAAGCTGATCAACAGTACCTGACGGCATCCTAACTAAAGGGCGACACCATCCCTCTATGAAGACTTGATCAAATCATGCACGCGACGGCTCAACGAAAATTCTGGTCTTATGGCCTGACGGCGTCACGCTTTAAATAAGGAGGGCGTCACTCACAGTTTTCATCTCAGACGAACCAGATCTAGAATCCAGACGATGTCCTAACTGAAGACCGACGGCGTCACAACTCTAAGGTGACGCCGTCCCATCGATGATGATATGGTCTATGGATGAGTTATCCTAGGCTTGCCGACTTCGTAGGTCATATACGAGAGATAACCTCAAAGAACTAGGGGGCACGCATACCCTACGACCTTTAGGAATACAACGCGTTAAGATAAGGACGTGACAACTCAACCGACCAATAAAATATAACCAGGGAGTAATAGTATCTAGGTAAACACATTTTTAATCATCATATGAGCACACCTCAATTAGACATAAGCGACTCGTAGTAACTAGATAGTTAGATAATTAGATAAGTAGAGTAATCAGTAGAAGTACCACCCCCAACCAATTGCCCCGATATATTTACCTTAGCTTTCTAAAAACCCATAAAAAAGATAAGAAAGAATCATCCTCAACCCTGACCTTCTCGTCATACATTTCTTACTAGCATTCCTATTCCCCTAGAGAACGATATCAATCCTCGAGGCTTACCCAATACTACACTACAATGAATAGGTACACTGACTAGGAGGTTGAAAAACTTGCTCGACGAAAAGGAAGTTTCCTTCACCTCAAACGCGCCTTCCGCGTGCATCAAGTTTTTGGCGCCTCTACCGGGGAATAGAATAGCTAGTTAGATTTATATCTCGTTTAGATTCCCTTGCTTGATTCCTATCAAGTAAGATTTTTTTTCTCCTTTTCATTAGCCTCCTTGTAGTCTATCCCCCTTCTTCATGTCTTTGTTCATAGCCTCATCACTTTTCATCATAGAAGGTGATAATCCACCAAATCAACCACTTCCCATCAAACCACAACCAATTGACCAACACCCTTCCAACCCTCGTCGCAACCGAACTTTTAGTAGATTCAATGAGCTTCAAGACTTGCGTGGGGTATTTGAGAGTACAATTAGGGACGTTGTTGAAAAAGCGGTTAGCGCCTCAATTGTTGGCTCCATGATTAGCAATAGCTTCGGTAACAATTTAGTAAATGAAAGTGAGAATGAGGAGACTAGTGCCTATTTCAATTGTCATCCCACTAAGGAAGAAGTTGCATACCACAAATACATAATCGACAATCCTCGATCACCCATCATTAGAATATGCCCAAAGATTAGGAGAGGAAATCCTTGGAACATCAAGATCCCTTGTATGATTGTGTATAGGAATGTCGAGCACGCTTACATAGATACGGACTCTCCCATTAATGTGATGTCATTAGCTGTTTACGATGAGATAATGAATGCGCGACTTAAGATTAGGAGGGACCCTAAGTATCCCGGTGGGATTTTCAATTTTGTGGGAAGGGTCAAGGAAAGTATCCCAGTGGGATTTGCATTTTTGTTGGAAGGGTCAAGGATGTACACGTCTTTGTAGGAAATTTTACCTACTTAGTTGGTTTTATGGTCCTAGAAGATATAGGATGTGTCATCGACTATAGCTTGTCCCAAGTTGTGTTAGGAAAACCGTTTGTTGAAAAATCTAAGTTAAGCTATAAGAAGTCTGAGGGAACGATAAAATTTGCGGAAGGGGACGATGACATTACATATAGGATGCCTTGGAAGGTGAACGGTTATGGCCCTCTATCCATCTATGAACGAGATAACATTAGAGCTTTTGAGGAAAAGAGCAAAGAAGATGTTGAAAAAGGCTTGAACTTTATGTGGGAGAAAATGAGGCTCTACTATAAGGATTGTTTGACCCTAGGACCTAGGTATAGAGTAGATGAGAATTTTGTTAATATGATAGAGTTTTCATTGAGGATGAAAAATGATACAACGTAGGAGCATGACTTCGAGTCTAGCTACGAGACTCATACGAGACTCATAAATAAAGAAAAGCGTTTCGTGGGAGGCAACCCATGCTTAATTGTTTTCTTGTTTTTGTGTGTCTTATATCTTTTTCATTGTTGTTTATTCTCATGTTAGACTTTGTGAAAATGCTTTATTTTATCTTTAACCTCGTCTTAATTACATATAAAGGTATTTTACAAAAAGATAAGTGTAGGGAAGATCACATACCTTTTTGAAGAACATGAACATGCGAATTAAAATTAGTAAAATTGATATACATGCGTGTTTGTTAAAGTCAAATGCTTGTATCGAGTCATAATGGATGTGATGTTTGCCCAAACCGTCAAGTTATCTCACACAAGCTAGCCACTTGTGAATGACTAACCGTAAGAAACTTAAAACAGTTCAGACAAACCAATAATAATAGAAGTTGTGTATAGTATACGGGTAACTCAAACGTGTTAGGTTTGAGCACCGAGATCGTTCCGAACGAGGGTTGAATGGAATTTCCAACTCACGTCTCGATTTTTGTGATTTGAATAAGAGAAGGGGATAAAATGATGATATCTAAACTACGGGATAAGGAAAGCATATAGGATTAAAATCTAAGGGGAAAACCTAAGAACTAAGGCAAACTACGCAAATACGAGATTAAAATGAAACGTGAATAAAATGCAACTACGTCTAATCTAAATCCTAAAAATAACCTAAAATTACTTTTACTCTAAAAAATGATATTAGAAAACTATTAATGAATTAAAACTAATATTTAGGATTTTTATTGATTTTTTTCTAGAATTAAAAACTAATTATTAACTTTAAAAATAAGACTAAATAACTAAAAATTATAAAAACAAAGGGGAAAATTATGAAACTAATTTTACAAAATCTAAAATATCCTAAGAGAATTTTTAAAACTTATTTTTGTATTTTCTGATTATTTTTCCATTTTCTATGAATTTAATACTATTTAAACCTAATTTAAATTGTGAAAAACACTAAATAAAAGGGGAAAAATAAGGAAAAATATTTTTTATGCTTTTTATATTTTTCTTAAACTGGGAAAATTGAAAAATTATTTTTTGGAACTTTTTCTTAATTATTTGCAATTAAAGCTATTTAAAAAGGATTAAAAACTAATTTTAATAAAGAAAAATAGTGAACAGTGACCAAAAATTATGAAAATCTCAGGAAAATTCTAATTTATTATTCTAAAGCTATGAAAAATATAAAAACTTGGGATTATGTGAGAGATATTGAAGCTGCAATGTAAATGAACCTAAATAAGCTACTTTAAAATAAGCAAATAAGCAATAGATGACACCAATTGATTACAGAAGCTAGGTAATATTAAAACTACTCTAAGGCAACTAATTGCATCTACTCCTAACTGCTAATGTACTGATTACCAAGGATTAATGCAAACTGCAACTATAAGCAAAACAACTTCCTGGCCCTACTGTTTAAGCTACTGCACGAGCTAATCTAAAGCTTAAAACAGAAAACCAGAAATGTGGGACTCAAGCCCACCTAGCAAAGAGTTTATAAACCAAATTTGAGCTTCTAATTATAAAAGATAAGCATTGTGCAAGACCTGCAAGTTTTGATAAAAAACTGTTTTTGAGCAACTTTGACTTTCTGAGACAGATATGAAATGTTGACCAAATTGAGTTTTAAATCCAAATGAAGAACTGATTATGATGTAATTAGCTAAAGTACAACTGAAATAAGCTATTTTAACTACTTAACAACTGGTATGCAAGATCTAATCCTAACTGTATTGAAAATGAGAGCAGATTACATTCTAGTTTGACTGTGAGTGTGTATTGATGCAAAATTATGACTGATATGAGATAATGGAACCTAAACAAACTTAAACCAACCAAACTTAAACAACAAACTAGCCTTCAATACAAACTTGAGCACTAATTTAAACACCCTATAATGAGCAGATATGCAAGCTACTACCAACAACCATCAAACTTAACCCAAGCTATCTATCAAGTCAGATCCTAATTTCACTATAACAACAGATTAATGCAAGATCTACACATCTGTAACTACTAATGATGATGATGCAGATTTGAGCTTGATTTGTGCAGACTAAAAACAGTAATGTTGCAGGCAACAGAACTAGTGTATAAATGCTACTAAAGGAAAACAACTAAATCCTAATCCTAGAGACTAACTAAAAGGGCAAAGTGCAACCATTCAGTGAATCAAAATAAGCTAAAATTTCAGCTTAAGCAACAGCTGATAAGGGGACAGAACAGATAACTTCAGAAAACAGGAACAAATGACACATAAATTCTATCAAAGTGCTTCACATCCTTAGAATTAAGACTGCAATAATATTGAAACAAGTATTAAAACTGAGATACCTTAAATCCAAATGAAGAAATCCTTTTAAAACTCAAATTAATCTCATTCCCAAACATCCCTTAGTTGAACTAAAATGCATTTTAAACTTTGAAAACTGATGAATTATGACAGAAGATGAATTGATTTTTACAAACAATCACTAAACTCAATCTTAAAAAAACTTTGACCCAGAAATTAACCTCAACTGATTTGACTTTCCAAATTTGAACCGTGTTGACTATTGTTGACTTTTTAAGAAAACTTGAAATTTAGAATAAGTAGGAACACTAATAAGCTCACATAAGCTTTATCAAGCTTATGTGAGCTTGAATTAACAGGACTGAAAGCTTTTCAAACACAGTAACAACTATTTAAAGTAACAAGGATTTAAAATGAAGAAGGTAAATTGCATTTGTTAAAAGTGAACTTACAAATTAAAAAATGAAATTACAAGCTTAACTAATTAACTGCTGGAATTAAAATCGACAGAAATAAAGTGGCCAAAGTTTTCTAAAGACATGAAAAACTGGACGAATTCTACATTGTGACTGAAGGGCTTTATATAGCCTAGCTGAGGAGAGCTTGGGATGCTTTCAGAAGCTTCATGAATGTCTAATATCAACCATTGATTCATCATCTTGTCACTCATTCTAATCTCAGCCATAGGATCATTAGGGTGAGGTGTTAGGACCAATGAGAAGGCTCCATTTTGCCACTGTGGCAGTCCTGTGACACATCTGACACGTCAGAGGTTCTAGAAGCTCTTGGGAAAGATGCTTAGTACGAGGTTTAAGGATTGGGATAAATGGTGGGTGGGCGTTTGGATTGGGGAAGATAGAGACACTGTTTGGGCGCGTTTGTGGGTTGGGGTGTTTGTTTATATTTATTTGATTCTTGGTGGGTTTGACCGGGTCTAGTGGTGTTTTGACCGGGGTCCGAATTGGGTAATGGGTAAGTGGGATAATTAACCGGGTATAAGATAATAACCCGGGTTGATTGGGTTGGCTGGGTTTAGATATTGGGCCGTGTATAGTGTTGGATAATGGATTGGATTATGGATTTAAAATGAACTCATTAGCCATAGTAAGGACTAAAGTTGTATATGCTTAAATTCCAAGGACCAAGCATGTAAATTCTGAAAGTATCCTCAAAGGACTGAATTTGTCAATCTTCAAATAAACCAAGGTTGAATTTGCAACATTTGAATCTTCAAGGGCCATTTCTGCCAAAAACTCAAAGTTGAGGGGCCATTTTTGCCAATTCTTCTAACTTGATTATTTCTTCCAAAAATCATCCTCGGAGAATAAAATCTTCATAAATGCTCAATTTTGCTCTTCCGGCTCGGCTTAAGCTCTCTTAATCTCCCGTGCTCGGATTTATGTCTGATTTGGCTCCTTTTTGCGTGTTTTTACATATCCGTACCTGCACAAGCACCAACTCAAGAAAACCACAAATATTAGCAATAAACGGCTCTTTCTTGGTTGTTTTGGGTCTATTTTGATAATGAAAAGGTATGTGTTTTAGCACATACCAAAATACCCCAGACGAAACCATTGTCGTGTCCTCACACAATGCAATCAACTCACGCTTCTAAAACCAAGGATTTCAATCTCTTCCTACTAAACCTATGAAGAAGTAGCAAAGATTCCTCAAAAGAGATTAAGAACCCTTAATTCTAAAAACGCCCCGTTTACCTCTTAATACACATATATATATTATGATTAAGCACATTCCAATTATGAGTGACGGTTTGTTGAACTTTCATGTCGATCAATAACTCCAACATTTTTCAAACGACACGTTAGGATCACGGAGTAGGAAACACAACACAGCGTGAAGTGACCATACGGATAGAATACATCGTCCCTGATTTTTCACAAGTCCCAAACTAAGCGTAAAATCGAAATCATTGTTACATATGACTCTAGATGCTAACACTACCCATGGAAGTTACTTTTGTACTTACCTTTCGTTCCCATTTTCCTATTTTCCTCTAGAATTTTTTATTTTTATGAGAAATGAATTTCTTCAAGTTTCTCGTTTCGATAACTTTTATTCCGATAAAGATACAAAGCTAAGTCGATAGTTAGTTATCCGCCTTCTCTCAAGAACCATTGTCGTAAAAATGAGGTCCACATCAAGGAATTTTTATTAACTTATACTTTTGATTTTTCATTTTCATTTTTCAATTTTTTTTTTTTTTTTTTTTATATTTGAAATAGAACTTAGACTTTTACGTGTATGAGCTATGAACCACGGAGCTTCACGGGGTAATTCCAAGACTATAGGCTTCATGAAATGAGGATCCCGGCTGGCTAGGCTAAGACCTCACTCAATCCCGGCTAAAGATCCAAGGGTCCGATCTCGACACCGCAGCTCACAACTTTACTTATTACTTTTCACATATCAATTATTTCTTTATTTATTACGGATCCTTGATGTGTACCCAATTTTTAAAACAAATATTCTTTTAAGAAGATAAAGAACTAACTATCGTCAAAAACTCAACATCTCTAATTATTATTAGACAGATATGGGGTGAAACAATTTTGTGGGAACAAAAAGCCATAAGTACCTTCGATGGGCTCTAAAGAGAACCAACTACTCCACGTTTAGCATCTAAACTCATAAGTAACTCTATCATTTCTCGATCTCCGCAAATTTAAAATCCCAAATAATGAGATCCGCGGATGCTTAGCCGATAATTTTTAGATTACCTATGGTTAAGGGAACAAGCTAGGGCTCAACACGCCCGGTCAAGTCAGAATTCTATTCCTACTCTCACCAGCGGAAAGTCAACAAGGTGTCAAAACATATATTAACTTAGCAAATGCTTCGTCTAATGAAATCAATTTATGCATATTTAAAGTCACTCAGGGAAACTTGCAAATCCTTGGCCTTGTGAGCTAGAATTCGCATTTTATAGCTTCTTGTCTAAGAGACTAGCAAAACTTTTCAATCAAAAAGACTTAACAAAAGCTTAAAAAAATTTTAAATTTTGCTCATTTTTGCACAATTTTTCATTTTCTAAGGAAAAACGGGGTCGCGAGAGTACACGACAAAAAGTAAGCAAGTGCGGTCAAATCAAATCGAAGATTACCCTACCCCAGACTAGAACGAAACATTGTCCTCAATGTTTAAAAGCAAGGGTATCAACGAAAATCTAAAAGCCGTTTATTAATTATGCTCAAAGATAAACGTTAGTCGATAAGATTAGGATATCGGATTTCCATTAGCATCGATCATGAAACTCGAGTGGAGAAATGACAAACTTCGAGCACGAGAGTCTTCATATCGGGAACATCCTAAACACAACATCACAAACAACCAAACACGAGAAATCGAAGAGGCAGACCCCTTCCCGTCACTTATTAGAAAAAAGAAAGAAGAGAGAAGGATAAGCATGGGGTGCCTCCCACGAAGCGCTACTTTTTTTCTTAAACGAGTCGCTAGCTTGACTCGTCCCCGAATTCATTTGTCCTTGGGGAAGAAAGTGGTAGAGATACCAGGGTCAAAAACGGTGTCCTCATTCCCGAAGGAATGAGACTGGGTGGGTTGGGTGGAGAAGAAAATGGGTGGATAAGGCATATGATGTAAGAAGGATCCATCATCCGATGGTTTTCTTGGGTGGACGAAAGGATGATGGATAGAAATGAGAAAACTTCAAGAAAGACGGGAGCTCATGGTAAAAGATAAGAGATTTAGGCTCACAAATGAAGGCATCAAGAAAGGATCCTTATATCCAGAAATGATTTTAACAAAAGGCTCATCAATGTATATTCCGGGTTTAAAGATTTTGTCTTCACATGTCGGCTCAACGGGATAAAGGATGGTCGACTCAATAGAGAGAGGAGAGTCAAGAAGTCCATCAAGAAACATCATATCCCCTTCGGGATCATTCATAACAACATCCTCAATACCCGGTGGTATCAAGTCATCAAGAGCAACAAATGAGTCGGCTTCCTCAATGATCAGGTCATTTGTCGAATTATTGGAAATATCGTTCAAAACCTTGCTCATATCAACCTTGAAGTAGAATCACTCAAGAATCGGAGGATAAACATCGACAATAGTGGGACTGCCACTAATCTCTTCATCAAATCGGAAAGTCTCAAGTTCGGGAGAGAAATCACTATCTTTAACGGAGATAGGAGGCGAACTTGATTTATCGTTCAAAGCTTCAATCTTAGAAATGAGAAGATAAACATTCGAC
This sequence comes from Chrysanthemum makinoi, assembly GCA_910596185.1. NCBI lineage: Eukaryota > Viridiplantae > Streptophyta > Magnoliopsida > Asterales > Asteraceae > Chrysanthemum > Chrysanthemum makinoi. The sequence continues at coordinate 122,605,524 of OU343219.1, forward strand.
AATGTTTCTCGTAATGCTTCATCCTCGATCTCAATATTATCGGGCTCAATCTCTTCTTCTTCTGGCTCAAAATCATTTACTTCTTCTATGTGAACGGGCTCAGAAGGTAAATCGTTGACAAAATCGATGTCTCCATAAGAATCATCATCGGAATCGGAGAACATCTCATCATGATCATTCAAATTATCAAGAGAAGGCTCATCACAAATATCAGCAACCCCAGACTCTCTTGGGATTGGGATAAAGATCTCAGCACTAGACGATTCCGTTTCCGGAATAATACTAAGATGCTCATCCCCATTATGAGAGAGTCAATGGGTTCAATAATGTCCCTAGAAATAGAATCATCGACCTCTTCCAAAATGTCACTTCTCTCAACCGGCGTGAGAGAAGGGGAAGGGTCGGAAATGAAAGGCTCAGAAACGAGAGAGGGATAAGAATCCGGAGGTGGGACAAGTGGTGTGCTCTGAGAGCTAGCAAGTTCCACCACTTCCGTTGTGGTCTCGGTTCATGTTTAGAAATCGTTTTAAGCTCATAATTTCGTTCTGTTTTGTTGTAACTCGACAAACTCGTAATAGCGAATCGTGAAAGAGGAGGATCGATTCTAGAATTCTTCGGATTAGAGTCGAGAGTACAAACGGGAATCACCTTGGGTTCAGAAATATGTTCCATCTCCCTCACCGGAGAGGGAGTAGGAATCGAGGGTTCATCAAGCTTACATTTCAAATTTTTTGATAATGCTTCAAGTTTTTCAATGTTGTTAAGAAAAGCACGACGTTCAAAGAAATCGTCTCCGTGACCCTCGGTGGGTTCTTTGGGTAGCTCCGGAATAGTGTGATCGTCTTCCATAACTTGAACGGGTTCCTCATTAACACATTGTCGAGCTTGAATGTGGCTTAATAAAGTTTGAAGCATGCTTTCAATGTGGTTTTGACGTCGCTCAAATCTTTCTTCAAAATTGATGGAAACGTCATTGATAACCCCGGTGGGTTCTTCAAAAGGGCGACACATACAAGATTCGCGATAAAATCCACACCCTTTGCAAAAACAACGTTCACAAAGTGAATCATCTCTTAATAAATCTCTACAATTAAAGCAATAGGGTGGAAAGAAATTTTGAGAATCCATGAGAATTAATCATAAAAGAGGGATAAGAGGAGAGAATTATCAAATCAGAGGGTAAACAAGAATATTTTTGGGTTTTTAGAAAACATATTTTGAAAAGGAAAATCTTTTTGGGTTTTTATAAAAGGGATATTCACAAAAATAACGATAACTTCACTCGGGGAAGGATCTTCAAATGCACGCGATTCGAGACGGAATACGAAAACTCGCTACAAGCCCTCCCCGGCAGCGGCGCCAAAAATTGATGTTTGCCCAAACCGTCAAGTTATCTCACACAAGCTAGCCACTTGTGAATGACTAACCGTAAGAAACTTAAAACAGTTCAGACAAACCAATAATAATAGAAGTTGTGTATAGTATACGGGTAACTCAAACGTGTTAGGTTTGAGCTCCGAGATCGTTCCGAACGAGGGTTGAATGGAATTTCCAACTCACGTCTCGATTTTTGTGATTTGAATAAGAGAAGGGGATAAAATGATGATATCTAAACTACGGGATAAGGAAAGCATATAGGATTAAAATCTAAGGGGAAAACCTAAGAACTAAGGCAAACTACGCAAATACGAGATTAAAACGAAACGTGAATAAAATGCAACTACGTCTAATCTAAATCCTAAAAATAACCTAAAATTACTTTTACTCTAAAAAATGATATTAGAAAACTATTAATGAATTAAAACCAATTTTTAGGATTTTTATTGATTTTTTTCTAGAATTAAAAACTAATTATTAACTTTAAAAATATGACTAAATAACTAAAACTTATAAAAACAAAGGGGAAAATTATGTAACTAATTTTACAAAATCTAAAATATCCTAAGAGAATTTTTAAAACTTATTTTTGTATTTTTCTGATTATTTTTCCATTTTATATGAATTTAATACTATTTAAACCTAATTTAAATTGTGAAAAATACCAAATAAAAGGGGAAAAATAAGGAAAAATATTTTTTATGCTTTTTATATTTTTCTTAAACTGGGAAAATTGAAAAATTATTTTTTGGAACTTTTTCTTAATTATTTGCAATTAAAGCTATTTAAAAAGGATTAAAAACTAATTTTAATAAAGAAAAATAGTGAACAGTGACCAAAAATTATGAAAATCTCAGGAAAATTCTAATTTATTATTCTAAAGCTATGAAAAATATAAAAACTTGGGATTATGTGAGAGATATTGAAGCTGCAATGTAAATGAACCTAAATAAGCTACTTTAAAATAAGCAAATAAGCAATAGATGACACCAATTGATTACAGAAGCTAGGTAATATTAAAACTACTCTAAGGCAACTAATTGCATCTACTCCTAACTGCTAATGTACTGATTACCAAGGATTAATGCAAACTGCAACTATAAGCAAAACAACTTCCTGGCCCTACTGTTTAAGCTACTGCACGAGCTAATCTAAAGCTTAAAACTGAAAACCAGAAATGTGGGACTCAAGCCCACCTAGCAAAGAGTTTATAAACCAAATTTGAGCTTCTAATTATAAAAGATAAGCACTGTGCAAGACCTGCAAGTTTTGATAAAAAACTGTTTTTGAGCAACTTTGACTTTCTGAGACAGATATGAAATGTTGACCAAATTGAGTTTTAAATCCAAATGAAGAACTGATTATGATGTAATTAGCTAAAGTACAACTGAAATAGGCTATTTTAACTACTTAACAACTGGTATGCAAGATCTAATCCTAACTGTATTGAAAATGAGAGCAGATTACATTCTAGTTTGACTGTGAGTGTGTATTGATGCAAAATTATGACTGATATGAGATAATGGAACCTAAACAAACTTAAACCAACCAAACTTAAACAGCAAACTAGCCTTCAATACAAACTTGAGCACTAATCTAAACACCCTATAATGAGCAGATATGCAAGCTACTACCAACAACCATCAAACTCAACCCAAGCTATCTATCAAGTCAGATCCTAATTTCACAATAACAACAGATTAATGCAAGATCTACACATCTGTAACTACTAATGATGATGATGCAGATTTGAGCTTGATTTGTGCAGACTAAAAACAGTAATGTTGCAGGCAACAGAACTAGTGTATAAATGCTACTAAAGGAAAACAACTAAATCCTAATCCTAGAGACTAACTAAAAGGGCAAAGTGCAACCATTCAGTGAATCAAAATAAGCTAAAATTTCAGCTTAAGCAACAGCTGATAAGGGGACAGAACAGATAACTTCAGAAAACAGGAACAAATGACACATAAATTCTATCAAAGTGCTTCACATCCTTAGAATTAAGACTGCAATAATATTGAAACAAGTATTAAAACTGAGATACCTTAAATCCAAATGAAGAAATCCTTTTAAAACTCAAATTAATCTCATTCCCAAACATCCCTTAGTTGAACTAAAATGCATTTTAAACTTTGAAAACTGATGAATTATGACAGAAGATGAATTGATTTTTACAAACAATCACTAAACTCAATCTTAAAACAACTTTGACCCAGAAATTAACCTCAACTGATTTGACTTTGCAAATTTGAACCGTGTTGACTATTGTTGACTTTTTAAGAAAACTTGAAATTTAGAATAAGTAGGAACACTAATAAGCTCACATAAGCTTTATCAAGCTTATGTGAGCTTGAATTAACAGGACTGAAAGCTTTTCAAACACAGTAACAACTATTTAAAGTTACAAGGATTTAAAATGAAGAAGGTAAATTGCATTTGTTAAAAGTGAACTTACAAATTAAAAAATGAAATTACAAGCTTAACTAATTAACTGCTGGAATTAAAATCGACAGAAATAAAGTGGCCAAAGTTTTCTAAAGACATGAAAAACTAGACGAATTCTACATTGTGACTGAAGGGCTTTATATAGCCTAGCTGAGGAGAGCTTGGGATGCTTTTAGAAGCTTCATGAATGTCTAATATCAACCATTGATTCATCATCTTGTCACTCATTCTAATCTCAGCCATAGGATCATTAGGGTGAGGTGTTAGGACCAATGAGAAGGCTCCATTTTGCCCTTTGTGGCAGTCCTGTGACACATCTGACACGTCAGAGGTTCTAGAAGCTCTTGGGAAAGATGCTTAGTACGAGGTTTAAGGATTGGGATAAATGGTTGGTGGGCGTTTGGATTGGGGAAGATAGAGACACTGTTTGGGCGCGTTTGTGGGTTGGGGTGTTTGTTTATATTTATTTGATTCTTGGTGGGTTTGACCGGGTCTAGTGGTGTTTTGACCGGGGTCCGAATTGGGTAATGGGTAAGTGGGATAATAAACCGGGTATAAGATAATAACCCGGGTAAGAGTATTGGGTTGGCTGGGTTTAGATATTGGGCCGTGTATAGTGTTGGATAATGGATTGGATTATGGATTTAAAATGAACTCATTAGCCATAGTAAGGACTAAAGTTGTATATGCTTAAATTCCAAGGACCAAGCATGTAAATTCTGAAAGTATCCTCAAAGGACTGAATTTGTCAATCTTCAAATAAACCAAGGTTGAATTTGCAACATTTGAATCTTCAGGGGCCATTTCGCCAAAACTCAAAGTTGAGGGGCCATTTTTGCCAATTCTTCTAACTTGATTATTTCTTCCAAAAATCATCCTCGGAGAATAAAATCTTCATAAATGCTCAATTTTGCTCTTCCGGCTCGGCTTAAGCTCTCTTAATCTCCCGTGCTCGGATTTATGTCTGATTTGGCTCCTTTTTGCGTGTTTTTACATATCCGTACCTGCACAAGCACAAACTCAAGAAAACCACAAATATTAGCAATAAACGGCTCTTTCTTGGTTGTTTTGGGTCTATTTTGATAATGAAAAGGTATGTGTTTTAGCACATACCAGGATGTTTTGCAGGAATTTTTCCAGATTTTAAAGATGTAATTTTTCCAGAAAAACGCAGCAGACCACTTTCTATCAGGGCAACCTAATAGCTTCAGGAATAAAGCCTGATGACGTTAGGCTATGCAGAAACAGATTATCAGTTTTTTGTTTTCTGTGCTACTTAAAAATTTTTGGAAATTCCCAGGTCCTAATTTTCAAGAAAAACTGCAAACATCCATTCCACAAGCATTATAACTTACTTGCTTTCTAGTGTAGTTGTGTCATATATAGTTTACCGCCAATTTTATGCGAAGGTTTTGTTTATTTTCTTATAAGTGTGCAGGTTATATTTGGCAAGAAGAAGAAACACAAATTGGATGAAGTTTATTACTCATGCATTATTCTTGGAAAATAAATTAACTGCAACTTCACACGGATCCTAACGAGCTAATCAGGGGAGTACTAGTTTCTTTTCCTTACTTACCTTCCTTTATCATAACTTTGATAATTTCAGGGAACATTGGGGACAATGTTCAGTTTAAGTATAGGGAGGGAGAATAAAACGGGGAACTTAGAAACTATTCACTCACTTGATTATTTGTCTTGTCCTTGGTAATTCGTGTACTAAACTATGAGAAATATTCGTTAGGGCAATTTTTGCGCAAAATTTAATTTTTTTTATGACATGTACGAGCTAAACTTTAATCTTAATAAAGCGTCTCATGGATAGGAATTATATGACTAGCACAAAAAAAGCGTTTACCTCTCAAATTCTACCCCAAAAATGTTAGGTTCGCCCCTAGATCTTTAGGAATAAAAGCATTCACCTTTAATGCTTAGAGAGTGTACCGTATACCACTCAAATTCTACCCAAAAATGTGATGTTCGCCCTAGATAATTAGGAATAAAATCATTCATCTTTAATGCTTAGTGAGTGTACCGGTGGTATAATAGATTCTAGAACTTGTTTTGTGATGCATTCCGAGATCGCTAGTGAGACTACACTTGTGTAGTTAGGAATAACTAAATGAATAGAGGCATTAGGATAACCCTTATTTGAAACATGTATTATAATTACTCCTTCCACATCGGCAGAGTAATTACCCCACAACCTTGTGATTTACTCATCTTTAGTACACGATACCCCTAGTTAACCCCTCAGAGCTTATCCTTTTCGCGGTTCTCATGATGTTTCGGTTTTCCGGAATATCAATGAAGAGCATTGTTTACAATCCACGCCCAAATGTACACCCAAATCGCCTTAGCCTACCATGTATGCACTCATCTTTAGTGCATTATTGTTATCATTAATTAACCCTTAGTTTAAATATCTAGTTACTTGCATAGCTGCTAAGTCGAGTCATATCTATTGTACACAGTGTTGGGACGATTAGGACTTATGGGTAAAAGTAATATTTTATGGAGTAACGGGAAAGAATGATAAATTCAAATTCCCTTTGTCTACGTAATTAAATACTCCAAGTGTTTTGATCTTTTAAAATCGGGTCAATTAGTGTTAGAAAAATAAAAACTCAAGTGTAGGGATGCTCCTATAAATCTCTTATATTTTGATGTTATCGCAGATGATGGTAGAGTAAAAAGGTATGAAAAAAAAATTTCGAAAACAAATAGAGTGTTCGAAAAAAAAATAAAAAAAATAAAAAAAATGAAAAAAAACATACGGGCTACCATCCTACATATATCTTTATGTTTATGTTTTAAAATTTATGTTTGTTTGTTTCAAGTTATCTAGAGTTAGTGAGTCGAGTCTTGGCTTAGCAACGCCACGCTTTTCATGCTTGTAACAAAAGATTTTTGACTTGCCACTACTAAATATCCCCTATCCAACAAAACCCTTTGTTTCCCTACCGTAAGCCTAACGTTACAACACTTGTAAAGACCTCTTAGATAGTTGTTCCTAGATGCTTACACCAAAGCGGTGGAGGTTTGATCTAGTCTCAAGCTTATAGTAATCTATATACTATGCCAGGTAATGAGTGTTTATCTTCCATTTCCATTTATTATATTTCATATAAACCCGAGAGATGAGAGAATCCAAACACCACTTGTGAGGTGCTAGTATATAATTTCCGTGCTTGCTATGACTATTGTGGCGCTTTTACTTATAATGAACTATTTTAAACCAATGCTTCATGCCCTCTAACTTATAAATTGATTGGTCAAAGCACATTTTCTTGAGGACAAGCAAATACCAAGTGTAGGGATATTTGATAAGGATTTAAAACGTACTCTTTTAGGGGGTCATTTAAACCCTAAATCGACCAAGTTTATATTCGTTACTGCTTAATTTTGTTCCTTTTCACTTTTTAGGTCTTTTGGAAGCAAAATGCTAGAATGAAGCGCATTTGGACGAAAAAGAGCAAATACATGAAGAAAATGGCAAATTCAAGATCCAAGCCACTCAAAGATGATCAACATGACGGCGTCCCGACTAAAGGGCGACGCCATCCCTCTATGAAGACTTGATCAAATCATGCATGCGACGGCTCAGTGAAAATTTTGGTCAAATAACCTGACGGCGTCACGCTTTAAATAAGGAGGGCGTCACTCACAGTTTGCATCTCAGACGGTCCAGATCTAGAATCCAGACGACGTCCTAACTAAAGACCGACGGTGTCACAACTCTAAGGTGACGTCGTCCCATCGATGACTTGGCCCAGACGAAACCCTAATGACGGCGAGCTGACGGCGTCCCATGCAAAAGGTGACGCCTTCACAGTTGTAAATCTGTATATAGAATTTGATTTTTCTGTATTTTGAGAGTTAGACTTTTGGAGAAAAAACCCTAAATCGTTTGTAGTCCGAATTGGATAGTATCTTAGGGTCCCATACCCTATTTTACACATCGAGATAAGTATTTTAATCCAAAGTATCATTATGTCTATCCCGTATTCGATTGATTGTGTGTATGCTTGTTTGTTTACCATGTCTAGCTAAATTTCTTGTGTGTTTACTTAGATCTATGAAACCTAGTTATTGATTATTGTTAGGTTGTTTCTTATATTAATTGAAATTCTCTTAGGAGTGCAACTAGGCATCTTCGTTGTATTTAATGCTTGAGTATGCTTTATAATGATATGGTTAATGGATGAAATAGCTTAGGCTTGCCGGCTTCGTAGGTCATATATGAGAGACAACCTCAAAGAACTAGGGGGCACGCATACCCTACGACCTTTAGGAATACAACGCGTTAAGATAATGACATGCCAACTCAACCGACCAATAAAAAATAACTAGGGAGTAATAGTATCTAGGTAAACACATTTTTAATCATCATACGAGCACACCTCAATTAGGCATAAGCTACCTGTAGTAACTAGATAATTAGATAATTAGATAAGTAGAGTAATCGGTAGAAGTACCACCCCCAACCAATTGCCCGAGATATTTACTTTAGCTATCTAAAAAAACATAAAAAAGATAAAAAAGAATCATCCTCAACCCCCACCTTCTCGTCATACATTTCTTACTAGAATTCCCATTCCCCTAGAGAACGATATCAATCCCCAAAGCTTACCCAATACTACACTACAACAATTAGGTTCCTTTGCTAGGAGGTTGAAAAACGTGCTCGACGAAAAGGAAGTTTCCTTCACCCCGAACGCGCCTTCCGCGCGCATCATTAATCAACTTGATGTCAGTATCAATCTAGGAACAAGTCTATTAAAGGATTTTTCAATAGATGAAATAGAGTTTGACAGTGACATAAAGATGCTTTTAAATTTTTGCAAAGTGTTTGAAAAATGAAGCAACCTTAGGGAAAATTTTGTTTAGAATCTTAGAAACTCAATGGAATACAATGTGTTAGTTTTTTCAAGAGTTTCTCTTTTCTTGGTTAGTTATAATATCTCAAGTTTTAGAGCCTAGAGAAAGAACGTGGTCGTGTATAAACCAAAGAAACATCGATTCTCTAAACAAGTACAAGATTCTAAGTCAACTTAGAATATTTTGATTCGAGAGACAACAAAACTTAGCTTTCTATAAGCAAGTAATAAGCATCATAGTTTAACATGGAGTTTCGAAATATACATAAACTTAAAGACATTGTGAATAAAAAGAATTAAGCATTTATGTATAAAAACTTAAGAACATTAAATCATTATTTTGGTTTCATGAAATTGAAGTTATTTAAGACATTTGATCATTGACCAAGTTACTTTTGTCGTTTGACCATTGACTTCTAATCTAAGTTGATTTGGTCATTGTCCACATAACATAGTTAACTCAGTTGTTAACCTTTGACTTATTTAACTCAGTTGTGTACAAGAAAGTGTTACTTTGGTCATCTGACCTTGACTTTTGAAAGTTAGTTACTTTGGTCATTTGACCAAGTTACTTCGGTTGTTGACTTTGTGTGGTTAAATGAAGTTATCGTGGGTGTTCATGTTCTTTGGCCGAAATAACTCATACCCAACTTACAAAAATCAACAAAAAACTTCGTAATTGCTAAACAATTAAACCACAAAAAATTCAATAGTGCACTAACAAGATTCAAAGATATTCTTAAGGGAATATCAATTAACGAACATATTTAACCAATAAAGCACAAATTATTGAAATAAGTAATAAACCCTAAAAATTCAAATTTGGAAAATTTTGTGATGTTTATGTTAAATCAAGCATGGGCGAGTGATTCTAACACTATTCTAAGCAAAAGCCCTAAATTAATTTCAAAAAACAAACACTTATTATTCATGAATGCGTATAAACAACCAAACCTTAACCTAGAAAGATATACAATACCTTGTTTATTATAGAACAAAAGGATATATAATTTTTGTCCCAGTGTATATGGATGACATCATCTTTGGATCTACATATAACCAAATTTGGAAACAGTTTGAAGAACTGATGACAAATAAATATAAAATGAGTATGATGGGTGAACTCACTTACTTCCTTGGACTTCAAATCAAACAATCTGAAAAAAGGATCACCATCAGTCAAGGAAAGTACACTAGAGACCTACTGAAAAAGAATGAAATCTCTTATGTTCATTAGTGAAAAATCCAATGGTTCCTCCAAACAATTTATGTCCTGACCTTAATGGAAAGTCAGTGAATCAGACTCTATACAATGGAATAATAGGATTACTGATGTATCTAACTGCAATGAGACCTCATATTCAATTTACAACATGTCCATGTGCAAGATATCAGTCTGATCCTAAAGAATTACACCTCATTGCAACAAAACGAATCCTTAGATATCTGAAGGGTACTCTTAATCTAGGTCAGTTCTACCCTATATGTTCAGGATTTAATCTCAAAGGGTATTCAGACTTCGATTATGCAGGTTGAGATATGGACAGAAAAACCACCCTAGGTGCATTTCAATTGTTTGGTGGAAAGTTGGTATGTTAGAGAGTAAAGAAATAGCAGTTAATAGCCATATCTTCTTCTGAGGCTGAATATGTTGTTGTTGATGGGTGTTGTGCAAATGTACTTTGAAAGAAAAGTGTCACACCTCCAAAATATCGCATCCAAAAGGTAATCAGAGGTATAACCTTTATAGCACAAAGTCATCAGATATAAAGAAGGACCTCTACATTGTATAACCTTTATATACATTCGATAAACTAAATAAGTTTTAACAAGTTAAAGTTTTACGAGTACACATCTCTAATGAAAAGTGTTTTAAGTTAGCATCGAATGTCCAAGCAATATTAAATCCCTCCATGATGGGGTAACTACAAGTTGTGACTCTATGAATGATGCTCCAATGCAACGAAAGCTAATGAAACTAAACACTTGAGAAATACACGCTAAAATGTCAATATAAAGTTGGTGACTTCATAGGTTTAAGTATTTGTAAAATTAGATCATAAGATTTAACATTCGTTTGACTGGTACATTAAGTCATAAATGTATATTGTTTGACCGGTGCATTCGGTCATGTATGTACATAATTGTTTGATTAGAACATGTGTCCATAAGTAGAAACAAGCAATGTATTTTCACCCCGAGCATTTAAAAAATAAGTACAAACATGGAAAAATGAGGCTATGAAAACTCACCTCAAGTGATCAAAGTAATCGAGAAAGTATTACGTAGAGTAATGGCACGGAAATCCCAAAAGCGACCTAGAATAATAAGTCGTTTTAGGGAAAATAAAACATGTACTAAATGCGTATGAGTTTTACAAACTTTTATCACCCTTATGTACTAGTATTGAGGTTTTATAAAGTTACGTAAGTCGGTCGTTGAAGAAATATATTCAAAATGCGTTTTAATACTTTAAAAACCCTAAAAATAGTTTTGTTAACTTTTAAGTTTATCCCAACTTCATTTGAAAAATGTTTAGCCTGTTTTTCTTCGTTAAACTCTCTAAACATTCTTTGGACGGGTGTCTACTTTCATTATTTCAAAGTCCTGGTTCATGAAAATAAGTTTTGGGTGTCGTTTTATATTAAAATACTTTGTAAACCGCAGTTACTCAATTTCATAAAATACTTTGAGTCTATTTTCCAAAAGTGTAAACCACTCATCTCAGTTTCTCACCAATTATGTTAAGATTCAGAATAGTTGACATATCTTTCCGAGGTCCTATCTCCTTTGATATTTATCATCATGACTCGATTCAACTCTCTACGGTTAGGTCTAAGTAACCCCTACAATATCTATTCACATAATTTTTACTCAAGTAGGCCTTAAGGTGGTCGTTTTCTCAATTTACAAATGGTCTCAGTTTCGTGTTGGTATTGACTAACATTTTCGTATGTTATTAAAATAACCAAATCAACTCCAAAAAAGTTATGAAAAAATTCTGAGAACAACTTAAGATATATATATATATATATATATATATATATATATATATATATATATATATATATATATATATATATATATATATATATATTTATTTATATAAGTTCAAAAAAATTGGCAAGGTCTAGAAAAACATTTAATATAGATTTTTATGTCAAAATATACTACTATAAATTTAGGACAGAAACTTTTATTCATAACTTAACTTTATTTCAATTTCCTCAACACCACAAGTATATATAAGTGATAATATGTACATAGCATGTCATAAATGTAAATATAAGTATGTAAATATTTTCGTGATGCTTACTTGATGTTTGTGAGTGATTAGAGTAAAAGAACCAAAAGAAACTTAACCAAAACCCAAAATCAAAAACCAAAACCCTAGCTTTAAATCAACCCTTAACCAATGCTTTTTCAAAACCCAAATAATTGTTCCTTGTGGTGTTTGCAGCCAAAATCCTTAGAGAGAAAATAATGGAATATTTTGTGTTTAGTTGTGGTGAAATGAAGAGGTTAGGAGGTGTTATTTATAGGGAAAAAGAGTAAACTAACTAGCAATTTTGCTTAGTTGGTATTTAGTTGGTTCATGGGAAAAATAAGTGGAAGCAAGGTACCATAGTGACTTCATATTGGAAGCCATGGGGCATGGGTTTAGGGAGTTCCAAGGGGGGGGGGGGGCAAGACTTGGTTGGGGATCCATTGGTTCTTAGTTACGTACAAGGTTTAGTAGTGAAGTCAATGGAGACATGAAATGAGCAATTTGAAGTGTATAAGAGTACCTAGAGGTGGGGCGGTTTTAGGATGAGAAGGGGGAGGTATTAGTTAACTTTTGATGTATTATGTATTAAGTATAAGTATTAGTATGATGTGATAAGGTGGTGAATAGTTATGCATATATGTAAGAGCTTAAATGCAAAACGTATGTGTTTTACGTAAAACTTGTAAAACTAAATGTTTAGACTTATAAAATATTCTTGTAAAATTCATATGACACATGTTTGATGTAGACTAAACTTAGTCTAGTACCGGTTTATGTTAAATGTTGTTTTCCGCTTTACGCCATTTAACCTAACGGATATACGTAAAATTAAATTTGTAAATATTCAGAGTAAATAGATTTGAGTTTATAGGCAAGTAAAGACTTGGAAAATACGAGTTGTTACAGTCTTCCCCCATTAAAGGAATTTCGTCCCGAAATTCAGTTTGTGTTGTCTGCTGGAGTGGTGTCATTGAAGAGGGTACTTGCGGCGAATCAGGTCTTCTCGTTCCCATTTGTATTCAGGACCTCTCCTAGAATTCCATTGAACTTTGATGATTGGGATACGACTCTGATTTGGTCGATAAACTTCTCGGTTCATAATTTATGACTTGTACGTCTACAGGGCCTTAATCGTATGACAAAATCACTAATCGTTACCATACTGGTCAGTGGGTTGTTCCTAGGATGTCTAGTGATGTAATTTGACCAGTCGGCTTAGAATACGGTGTAGAATGAGGCTGAACCTAAGGTTGGCATAGAAGTCTACATGGTTATTGTGCTTAATAATATGAATGCCTATGAACTATTTATACGCACACAAAGCTTTACTTTTCAAGGATTTAAGTGAAAAGTTAATTTTAGACAGAATTTAAAGGTAACTATTCTCATCATTACATGATCCTTCCTGAATTAAAAATACGTGATCAGGCTATGTATAAATTAGGATTAATGATGCAATACTCGGTTTAGTCAAAATAGTATTATGTTTCTTAATGTTAAACAGTATAAACCATTATGTCTAGAAGATAGTAGCCGAAAATAGTTTACAAAGAAACAAAATAGTTTGTAAGATGATAGAAAAATAGTTTGTAACGGATTGGAAATTTAACGGATTGGAAGTGTAACGGATTGGAAATTTTAATAACAGCTTGATATAAAATAATGTAGAATTAAAAATGAAAGGAAAATCCACACAATACAAAGGCATTCATAGGAAAGTACTGATACAAATTTCTGAAGGAATACAACCCAACAGTGCCTAGACTTAGGTGTTATTATGTAAAGCAAGAAACTCTCTCCTTAAACATTATCATTACCCGTAACGTTGTTAGGGTCCTGGTAAGCTTTTCCTTTGTCCTGATTCTTCAGCTCTGGGAAGTCACTCCTAAGATGCACTTTTACTCTACATTCAAAGCATGTCACCGTGACGTTCCAGTTTGTCACGTGGGTGGGAGTCCTGCATTCTCTTTCTTGGTGACCGATCTTCCTACAATTACCACAATGAGGGTGGCAGGGTTTATTGTGGTGGAATTGGCACTTGTTGCACTTGCGTAAAGTTCTAGCATACCCTTTCTTGTCACTTGGCCAAGCAACATTGGCCCTGACCACCTCTTGTCTCTTGTTTTCTTCTTTGAACGTGATCATATCCCTGATTGTCATCTCACTTCCTTTTCTTGTTGTTGCTAGCATCTCGAGCAGCTTTAGTTCACACAACCTGATCCATTAAGTTATGAGACATCCGGATCACATCCTATAGTGTGTTTGGCTTTGATGAGGTCGCATTCCCCTGAATTCTTGGTGAGAGTCCCTAGATGTACCTCTTAATCTTCTTGTAGCTAGGTGTGACCATGGCTGAGAAAAGTATTGCGAGTTCCCGGAATCATTTTGTGTAGGTTGTGATGTTAACCCCTTTGTGGAAAACTAGAAGGGGGGTTGAATAGTTTTGTTAACTAAATCTTTCTTTTAATTAATTTAGATCGACTAACGTCAATCTATTTGGATGTGTGTTGGATGTTGATAAACAAACATATAAAATTATGCAGTGAAAAGATAAGAGTAAGAAGCACAAAACCACAACGTGAGAATTTATAGTGGTTCGGCTACAAGGACACCTTCCTTTACCTACTCCACTCCCCGAGTCACCTACTCAAGAGTTTGTAATCACTACACGACACCAACTCCTTATGGTGGAGAAACCTTCACAACGTTGCCTACTCTTTTTCCAGTACTAGGCTAACAAACGGGTTCTTTCACTCCAAGGTGAACCACACCTAACACAACGTCGCCTACCCTTTATCCGGCACTAGGCTAGATACCGAGTTCAATTAACATGGAGGAACTACTACCCAACACTACACCAACGACTAATCCCAAAGGAGATCAACTCCTTTTTACAACATCATCAAGGATATCAATATCCTTGGATCTAATGCTAATCTATCTTGTACATCGAAACACACCATATCGAATGTACATCTAAGGCACCTTTCACTAATTCCTTTAGTTAGATCTTCAAGTCACTCTTCACCAATATCTTGTGACTTGACTTCTAGGCACCCTTCACTAATGCCTATAGTATGGACAATCGACACCTTTCACTAATGTCTTCGTCTTGACACTTGAGACATCTTTCACTAATGTCTCCAACATTACACTTCTTAGAAGAAAGAAAAGAATCATCAACAAGAGGACTTCAGTAGTCTTGATGATGAGGAAGCATGGCAACTCATGGACTTGAGCTTGCTCGACTTCAAAGGTGGTGATCTTGCCTTTAAGAGGAACCTAGAAGATCACACAAAAACAAAACTACAAACATAGATCTCTTGGATCTGTGGTTAGAGAGTTTTTAACTCAAAGGGAAAGTATGTTAGAAAGGGGGTGAGCAACAATGAAGAAATGGCTCACTATTTATAGAGGAAAAATTCTACTGTTCCCCGGATCCCACGGATCCCTCCCACAAGGGATCCGTCTAGCGTAAAGCTAGGGATCCGTGGGACGCTCCTCTTTACCCATGGGTATTTTGGTTATGGGTCATGGGTCATGGGTTGATCCATGGGTCTTTAGCTAGATACAATGTATCTTTTGAGTGCAATACACCTAGTCCTGGTTCATGAAAATAAGTTTTGGGTGTCGTTTTATATTAAAATACTTTGTAAACCGCAGTTACTCAATTTCATAAAATACTTTGAGTCTATTTTCCAAAAGTGTAAACCACTCATCTCAGTTTCTCACCAATTATGTTAAGATTCAGAATAGTTGACATATCTTTCCGAGGTCCTATCTCCTTTGATATTTATCATCATGACTCGATTCAACTCTCTACGGTTAGGTCTAAGTAACCCCTACAATATCTATTCACATAATTTTTACTCAAGTAGGCCTTAAGGTGGTCGTTTTCTCAATTTACAAATGGTCTCGTTTTAGGTTGGTATTGACTAACATTTTCGTATGTTATTAAAATAACCAAATCAACTCCAAAAAGTTATGAAAAAATTGAGAACAACTTAAGATATATATATATATATATATATATATATATATATATATATATATATATATATATATATATTTATATAAGTTCAAAAATTGGCAAGGTCTAGAAAAACATTTAATATAGATTTTTATGTCAAAATATACTACTATAAATTTAGGACAGAAACTTTTATTCATAACTTAACTTTATTTCAATTTCCTCAACACCACAAGTATATATAAGTGATAATATGTACATAGCATGTCATAAATGTAAATATAAGTATGTAAATATTTTCGTGATGCTTACTTGATGTTTGTGAGTGATTAGAGTAAAAGAACCAAAAGAAACTTAACCAAAACCCAAAATCAAAAACCAAAACCCTAGCTTTAAATCAACCCTTAACCAATGCTTTTTCAAAACCCAAATAATTGTTCCTTGTGGTGTTTGCAGCCAAAATCCTTAGAGAGAAAATAATGGAATATTTTGTGTTTAGTTGTGGTGAAATGAAGAGGTTAGGAGGTGTTATTTATAGGGAAAAAGAGTAAACTAACTAGCAATTTTGCTTAGTTGGTATTTAGTTGGTTCATGGGAAAAATAAGTGGAAGCAAGGTACCATAGTGACTTCATATTGGAAGCCATGGGGCATGGGTTTAGGGAGTTCCAAGGGGGCAAGACTTGGTTGGGGATCCATTGGTTCTTAGTTACATTACAAGGTTTAGTAGTGAAGTCAATGGAGACATGAAATGAGCAATTTGAAGTGTATAAGAGTACCTAGAGGTGGGGCGGTTTTAGGATGAGAAGGGGGAGGTATTAGTTAACTTTTGATGTATTATGTATTAAGTATAAGTATTAGTATGATGTGATAAGGTGGTGAATAGTTATGCATATATGTAAGAGCTTAAATGCAAAAGCGTATGTGTTTTCACGTAAAACTTGTAAAACTAAATGTTTAGACTTATAAAATATTCTTGTAAAATTCATATGACACATGTTTGATGTAGACTAAACTTAGTCTAGTACCGGTTTATGTTAAATGTTGTTTTCGCTTTCGCATACATTTAACCTAACGGATATACGTAAAATTAAATTTGTAAATATTCAGAGTAAATAGATTTGAGTTTATAGGCAAGTAAAGACTTGGAAAATACGAGTTGTTCTGATCTTCCCCGTTAAAGGAATTTCGTCGAAATTCAGTTTGTGTTGTCTGCTTGGAGTGGTGTCATTGAAGAGGGTACTTGGCGAATCGAGTCTTCCGTTCCCATTTGTATTCAGGACCTCTCCTAGAATTCCATTGAACTTTGATGATTGGGATACGACTCTGATTTGGTCGATAAACTTCTCGGTTCATAATTTATGACTTGTACGTCTGAGGGCCTTAATCGTATGACAAAATCACTAATCGTTACCATCTTGGTCGGTGGGTTGTTCCTAGGATGTCTAGTGATGTAATTTGACCAGGTCGGCTTAGAATAATGTGTAGAATGAGGTGAACCTAAGGTTGGCATAGAAGTCTACATGGTTATTGTGCTTAATAATATGAATGCCTATGAACTATTTATACGCACACAAAGCTTTACTTTTCAAGGATTTAAGTGAAAAGTTAATTTTAGACAGAATTTAAAGGTAACTATTCTCATCATTACATGATCCTTCTGAATTAAAAATACATTGATCGGGCTATGTATAAATTAGGATTAATGATGCAATACTCGGTTTAGTCAAAATAGTATTATGTTTCTTAATGTTAAACAGTATAAACCATTATGTCTAGAAGATAGTAGCCGAAAATAGTTTACAAAGAAACAAAATAGTTTGTAAGATGATAGAAAAATAGTTTGTAACGGATTGGAAATTTAACGGATTGGAAGTGTAACGGATTGGAAATTTTAATAACAGCTTGATATAAAATAATGTAGAATTAAAAATGAAAGGAAAATCCACACAATACAAAGGCATTCATAGGAAAGTACTGATACAAATTTCTGAAGGAATACAACCCAACAGTGCCTAGACTTAGGTGTTATTATGTAAAGCAAGAAACTCTCTCCTTAAACATTATCATTACCCGTAACGTCGTTAGGGTCCTGGTAAGCTTTTCCTTTGTCCTGATTCTTCAGCTCTGGGAAGTCACTCCTAAGATGCACTTTTACTCTACATTCAAAGCATGTCACCGTGACGTTCCAGTTTGTCACGTGGGTGGGAGTCCTGCATTCTCTTTCTTGGTGACCGATCTTCCTACAATTACCACAATGAGGGTGGCAGGGTTTATTATGGTGGAATTGGCACTTGTTGCACTTGCGTAAAGTTCTAGCATACCCTTTCTTGTTACTTGGCCAAGCAACATTGGCCCTGACCACCTCTTGTCTCTTGTTTTCTTGCTAAACGTGATCATATCCCTGATTGTCATCTCACTTCCTTTTGTTGTTGTTGCTAGCATCTCGAGCGGCTTTAGTTCACACAACCTGATCCATTAAGTTATGAGACATCCGGATCACATCCTATAGTGTGTTTGGCTTTGATGAGGTCGCATTCCCCTGAATTCTTGGTGAGAGTCCCTAGATGTACCTCTTAATCTTCTTGTAGCTAGGTGTGACCATGGCTGAGAAAAGTATTGCGAGTTCCCGGAATCATTTTGTGTAGGTTGTGATGTTAACCCCTTTGTGGAAAACTAGAAGGGGGGTTGAATAGTTTTGTCAACTAAATCTTTCTTTTAATTAATTTAGATCAACTAACATCAATCTATTTGGATGTGTGTTGGATGTTGATAAACAAACATATAAAATTATGCAGTGAAAAGATAAGAGTAAGAAGCACAAAACCACAACGTGAGAATTTATAGTGGTTCGGCTACAAGGACACCTTCCTTTCCCTACTCCACTCCCGAGTCACCTACTCGAGAGTTTGTAATCACTACACGACACCAACTCCTTATGGTGGAGAAACCATCACAACGTTTCCTACTCTTTTTCGGTACTAGGCTAACCACCGGGTTCTTTCACTCCAAGGTGAACCACACCTAACACAACGTCGCCTACCCTTTATCCGGCACTAGGCTAGATACCGAGTTCAATTAACATGGAGGAACTACTACCCAACACTACACCAACGACTAATCCCAAAGGAGATCAACTCCTTTTTACAACATCATCAAGGATATCAATATCCTTGGATCTAATGCTAATCTATCTTGTACATCGAAACACACCATATCGAATGTACATCTAAGGCACCTTTCACTAATTCCTTTAGTTAGATCTTCAAGTCACTCTTCACCAATATCTTGTGACTTGACTTCTAGGCACCCTTCACTAATGCCTATAGTATGGACAATCGACACCTTTCACTAATGTCTTCGTCTTGACACTTGAGACATCTTTCACTAATGTCTCCAACATTACACATCTTAGAAGAAAGAAAAGAATCATCAACAAGAGGACTTCAGTAGTCTTGATGATGAGGAAGCATGGCAACTCGTGGACTTGAGCTTGCTCGACTTCAAAGGTGGTGATCTTGCCTTTAAGAGGAACCTAGAAGATCACACAAAAACAAAACTACAAACATAGATCTCTTGGATCTGTGGTTAGAGAGTTTTTAACTCAAAGGGAAAGTATGTTAGAAAGGGGTGAGCAACAATGAAGAAATGGCTCACTATTTATAGAGGAAAAATTCTACTGTTCCCGGATCCCACGGATCCCTCCCACAAGGATCCGTCTAGCGTAAGCTAGGGATCCGTGGACGCCCTCTTACCCATGGGTATTTTGGGTATGGGTCATGGGTCATGGGTCATGGGTTGATCCATGGGTCTTTAGCTAGATACAATGTATCTTTTGAGTGCAATGCACCTAGTCACATGGGTTTGGGTCAATACCATGTGTTATGGATATTATCCATATATGATATAAGCATGATGTCATGCAATGGGTTATGGATCAAGCTTCATGGGTCAAGGGCTTTGGGTTGTACCCAACTACATTCAATGTATTTGGTCAATGGGTTATGATACTTAAGTTTCTCCCCATTTATATTACCCAATATACTACATACTAGTTATGTGTATATTTTACCCAAATATTTAAACACTAGTTGATGTACATATGTAATATTAAATCATAAAATTACTTATACTTGTTTTAGTGTTTTATGTGAAAATGTGAATATGTTAGAAACTATTAGTTCAAACCATTTACGTATTTTATTTTTTTCGTTAAAATGATTTTACATTTGTTATCGACAAAAATTAGAAGATCGTAAAATATAAATAAACGTTTTTACGGATTATTTTTATTAACACCCTTTGACAGCCAAGTTCCATAACTCAACCTCCATCTTCTATACCTCGTTCCTGGGGCATTACTCTTCTGTCATCATCTTCCTCCTTTCCTTCCAAGATGTTTCGTATGCAGCCTCAAGCTCGACAAACTGGGCGTATGCATTCCACCAAGTCAGTGTACCATCCAGCAGGGTGCATGTAGCATACTTCACTTTATAATCCTCTACATAGTTATCGATGAGGAATATAGATTCCAACTTCTCGAACCATCGAGTCAACTCGACAGCTCCCTTAGTCCTCATGAAATTTTGGGGCTTGCAGTTCATGAACTCCTTATAGGAGCAACCACGAGTCATGGGCTCCACTCTTCCAACAATACCACTTGCTTTATCGATTCCACTATTACCGCTGGTGCAATTTGCTTCATACTCTGCAATGGCATCAAAAACTCATTGGGCCACAAGTTGTTCGATAACAGCTGAACTCATGGTCTGTCGCATTGGCGACATTTTCTTCAAAATAAGAAAAGAAGAGTGAGGCATAGTAATATGTGTCCTAAAAGTAGGTACTCTTAGTTGGCATGTTATAAGCTGATAGGTTAAAGTCATGTTTAGATTAATCGATATATTTCTAACCGATGAGATATGAGGCATCGTAGGTGTCTAAAGTATGGAACAAGTGTTCAAACAAGACTTCAGACAGTTAGTAAGGTAATTGGGGGAATCGAAAGACTGTGACGGGTTTTAATGACATGTAAAACAATGTTATGTAGTTATATAAATTTTTTAGAGACCATTTAACGTTTGCGATTGCAAGTTAAATTACTTTAATAATCTGGACGGAATATTTAGGTTGTCAAACCTACTTGGAGGAGTATTAGGTTTGTATCTAACCTTTCCTAGAAAAATGAGTGGATTATTTGAAAGAGAGCGAGATGATGATTAAGGAGATGTGTGCATGAAGAATTTGTGAAATTTAAGATCACTTTTCGACTATTATGACCTTTTGTGGCACTAGAGACCAAATAAATATTCTAGTGTAAGGAGATATATGCCTAGATGCATAAGACTCATATATTTAAGTATGTAAGCGCATTTAAGCATGCATTGACATAATAATCAAAGAGATTAAGGTGTAAGACTATATGACATCTAAGAGGTTATCATGATAGACATACCTAGTCCCTTTATATATCAAACTAACATAGTGTGGAAGCACAAATAACATGTAAGTCATGTAGAGAGATGCATATGAAGCATGATTACTTTAAATGCAAACATTAAGTAAAACATAGTGACATTTAGCACATAAGAGCATGTATTGTGGATATATATATCTAGAGATATAATATTAGAATAGCTAATAAAAAGAAAAAAATTTCTAATAAACATGCATTCAATAATTGAGCAAGTAATCATTTAGCATTTAAGAGAGCATGAAGACATTTAATCATATCTCACAAGAACAAATTGTCATTTTGAAACTTCAAAAACACATATTTGAGATGAAAGTAATCTAGATTCGCTAAGAAGAATCCTAGTTATTACTTGTTCAAAAAGAAATCCTAATGGGAAACAAAGTTCACTGATGTAAACTATCTTTAGTAAAATTTAGGAATGAAAATTTTTCAAGTTAGAGAATGGATATGAGACTATCACTAGTGGTGGTCAATTAAGGTTAAATACGGCCATTTTTATGGGTTTACCACAATCCCAACTTCTCTCTTGGAAGCAATTCAACCGTTAGGTCAAATTGAATTTCTAGTGCGCTAGGTTCTCTATTAGTCATTCTCATATTAGAAAAAGTCAAATTCCTATATAGTCCTATCGAAGTGTACCAAAGATGATATTAGCTAATTATACTAGTACATGTTCTAATGTATCTCAACTAACCATATTTTAAAATCCGGTTAATGAATATGACATGTCTCACACAAAATCCTAACAAAGGAAAGCACGGTATTTTAATTGATTTAGAGGTTATTTGGTTTAGATAGTGCATTACATGATCTCATGGATGACATCTTTGTTTGTTGAGTTGTTATTTTAACTCATTTTGGTTTTCTAGATCCAAGAAATGTGCTCATGTGAAAAAGTGAATAATATGCTCTAGAGAGTCTTTCAAGAATATTCCTCAGTATATCTTGAGAAAAAGAGTCTATTTGAGGTTACTTACCTTGATAGATCTTTAAAGTGTTTTACGATGTATCATTGAGACAAGACATGTTATATCATTCAACAAATATACTTATCTAAAAGGATAAAATTTTCACTCTTATGAATTGCTTAGGAAAATAAGTATTTTTGTGTATAATGTGATGAACGAATTTTACTTTTTTTATTCAATTACACACGTTGTATTGGATTATTTTCCAAATCTAATATCCTATATTTTTCTAAACAAGATATAATGTATTCTCTTCTAGCATAACCAATCATGATACAAAAAAAATGAGATGCTAATATATATATATATATATAGAGTTAGGATCAAATAAGAAGATTACTTAAAATAAGAAGGAATAAGAAGAACTATAACCGCAAATCCGAGATGCACCGACCTAAATTAGATGCATTCCTATAATCTTAGATGCACTATAACGCACCATAGTGTGTTTTCTAGCTTTTAATCAAATGCATATACGTATATTAGATGCATTTCTTGATTTTTCTTGTTTTTGTTCCTCTGCAGGTGCCGAAATCATGAAAATCAATTTGCACCATCTATACATCATATTAACTTTCGAAACTCAAGATGTTGCATCTATATGAATAAAAATGCATCTAATGCAAGTCATTGCATCTCAAATGCGTGATTTTGGTCACTTCTCACCATTTCTTATTTTAATTTACTTCTCACTGGATCCCTACTATATATATATTTATATATTATAACTCTTGCTTATCATATGATTTTGAGTGTTGAGTCATTCATGAGCAAAGTTTACATATGTTGTCAATCCTATTTGCAAAATAAATTGCTTGAATACTTTGGATGAAACATCCAAGTTGTCAATCCTACTCCGTTGTGTATTTTATGCATCTTTTAAACATATTACTTTAATATTTGAAACACAACCATCGGACAAGATGACTCAATATGACATCATCAACACAAGTGTGAGTGATGATCCAATGTATATGCTTTTTGTCATTGAGGAGGACGTCATTATTTTCATAACAATCGAGTGTGATTGAGTATGTAGATTCAAGATGTTATATTTTGATTTAATCTTGGGCTAGGAAAATTATGAATCCAATTTCATGTCCATACTCGAAAACTTGTCAATTAGATTTTATAATGTTATCAATTATAATTTAAACAGTGGATCGAGATACATTCGAAATCTTTCTTGACCCTCACGACCATTCTTTTTAAAGATAATAATTAAAGATTAATGAAATGTGTTCCATTAAGTCTAATACTGTAGTAAGTTTGAAGTTAATAGGAACGACATGTTAGCTTACTATTTTATGATTGTCATTTATTTTGTATGTGCGAAAAACTATTTATTATTAGGTGTAATTTGCATAGTTTTTGATATTTCACGAGTATAGACATAATTATCCTAACTATTTTTATGCGACATGCAACTCTTGTAAAATATTATATGTTTAATGTAAGCATAAGTAAAGTTCAAAAATACATTTTCTTTTACTTAAATACTAATGTATTTGAATCTCCTTTTATCTTGTTTAGACAACTTATGATCAAGCAAGATAGGAAGTTTTAATGATTTAGAGATTATGTTAAAATTTATGAAGGTGTTAACTAATGTGAGGTGACATATTTTAACACTTGATCATTTTAAAAGATAATTATGTAAGACAATATATTTCGAAACACACGATCAATCAAGTTAGTTTTCACTTTTAAAAAGGTTACTAAAGCATTTTAAAAATTGCATGATATCGAAAACATATAGGCAAGAAAAGTGATATATGCCTATATGAAATGTGATGCAGGTTTTCTGAACAAGTTTTAATATTTAGAAAGTCTCGTTTACCTATGGTCCACCTTATTCACCCACGGAAAGTGTACCCGGTCGTGTGTAGTGTAGTAATCGGTAAAACCGAGGTCGTCCCAAGAGCTATGTGAGCGAATTCTAATTAAGTCTATGTGTCACTTGTTTTAATTGTTTTTAGGATTGAAATGATTAATATAACTAATTAACAAGAAATAAATGTGAAAAGTAAATAGTGGTTGTGTTCAATAGAGGTAAAGTGTGCTAATCTAGTTACTAATCCTATCATGTGATGTTCACGCTTTACTACTTCCAATTGATTCATGGTGGGGGTTTAAGTCGCTAGGATAGCATTTGGTCAGTTCGTCCTAACCTATCAGCAAAGGCTTCCACCAAAGATTAAGCTTACCCTTGAAAGTCGAGTTGTTTTTAGTCCCCTAAGACAAGTCATTAAGTACCTCTACATGCAAGATTCGAAATAATGAGTGTCCGGGCGCTAGCATCTTTGACACTCATCCCTAACTTCATAAGTTCATCCAAACGACCGGTGATCATTTGGTCAGTTCGCACAAGTGAGGAAGGGTCGTCAGTTGGTCAATTCTTACCCTCCCCTAATCAACCTAACTACTTATGGTCAGTTGGTCAATTCTCCTAAGCAACTAGATACGATCGCCATTCAAAACTACCGAAGCTAGGGTAACTACCATTGAACTATGCATGCATACACAAGAAACAATTATACGGAAGCATGAAAACGTAAACAAAACATTTAAGGAATCATAACTAGGCTAGCACCAAAGGTGCTTAGCCGATCATATTAAAAGAAACTAAAGATTCAATGTTTGACATAATGAAATACATGAATCAAGAGTAAAAGATAAAATAAACGCTAATGCTTATCGTTAGTGAGTGATTTCTCCCTTGGAGATGGCTCCGTATGCTCTCCAAGATCTGCCTTTGGACCCCTCTTGATGTTCTCTGCTTTTTGGTATGAAGTGAATGATGTAAAATACAGAAATTAGGGCTGGTATTTATAGGCCCAATCTAGTTACGGCGTAACTTGAGTTGAGAGTTACACTGTAACTTCAAATTTTCCTCAAATAGGCTCTCGGTAAGCTGGTTACGGCGTAACACTTAGGAAGGGTTACGCCGTATCTTTAATATAGGTTACATTTGGTATGATTAAGCCTTAGTCCTTGGAAGGAGTTATGGCGTATCTGATGGCGGCGTGAAACATTTCTTGACCTAGTTGGTTACGGCGTAACCTTAGTCGGGAGTTACGCCGTAATTGATTCTGAGTTGGTCTTCTGAGCAACGCGCTAGCTACGACATAATGTGAGAGATGAAGTTACGCTGTAGCTTCTTCACAGTAGGCATACTATCATAAATCTTTAAGAAAATCTCCAAATCCGCGTCTCATTAGCTCCAATGCTTGTTATTTACCTGAAAGTAAAATATAAAGTAAAACAAGAGTAAATCCATATAAATGATATAAAATATGAGCATTATCGGGGGAAATTGACACTTAATATTCAGGACTTTTTGTTGTTATCAAATACCCCCCACTTGAACTCTACTTGCTCTCAAGTAGACCTTATTAGAAAATTTTCTAAAAAGATATCTCCCATTACCTGGAAAAATATGAGTTTAAAAATCCCTTATGCTAGAATAAATCAAAGCCGAACACCTCACGAAATGGGAACAAAAAACTCAAATTCTCTCAGCTAGTCTAAGTGTCAATTTCGGGGTGATCATTCAAAGCACAGTCATAGCATGTATTCTATCATAAGCTTGGCGGTTACACAAATCTCCACCACTAGAGTTAAGGACTAAACAATTCTTGAAGGCAATATGGGTAGACACGACATGGGTTAAGGGTGAATTGTCATTACTAACTTGTCACGGAAAAGTGGACAAAATCAATGATACATGACCAAATCCATGGCCAAGACACCAAAGATTGCTCGCTTCATCACCTAGACATGCTTCATGACTAAAGGGTAGGATAAGACATGGGATTTAATTGGTGTAAAGTAAAAATAACGAAGCAAATAGTCTTAACCAATAACCAAGTCATCACCGCTTACCGTTCATCCAAAGTTCAAGTTTTAAGGCGAAGAAACCAGATCCTGATATACCAAGTAGATGTGCCATTAGCGGACGTCATGATGGGCACATTCCCTGTTCTTCAAATATTGGTGCAATAATTACCAACTCAATTCTTCAAATGTGACCGAGGTGGCCTCCTCGATGCTAAATCTTTGATGAGCTCCAAACATAGTGCTTATAACATTGCATTTTACAATAAACTAATATATATATATATATATATATATATATATATATATATATATATATATATATATATATATATATATATATATATATATATATATATATATAAAACATGTGTGTTTACCACTTAGGCAACAAGTTTTTTTGAATATTATGTTGCATATTATAATCTATAAATGCCTAAAATTATATTGGATTCCTATACTAAATACAATTCTTAGAAATCTATATTCTAATAGAATCGTGTATGTGTTTTGATTTTTACTTAAAATAATAATAGGATAACTTTGGTATGTATTCATTGTTATCTTAACTCTTTCCTTAATGTTTAACATAATCTCATACTATATACACCCTTATTTAGAGAGGTATATCACAATTACAACTTCGCTTCAGTATACACACTAACATGCAGCCCCAGAGATTCTCAAAGAGGCTTTCAACAGCAAACCAGAATAAAAGTTTTGAGAAAGCAGAAGCAGCTAAGGCAATGAGGAAGAAAGATTCAGGTTGTTTGGGCGTTAACATATAGCAGGCTTTTGTTTTAAGATTGTTTATGTGTTTACTATATATGTTTTGTATTTTTGCAGGAACAAATCTGCAAGAAAAAACAAATAGGCGTATGGAATCAGCATGTAAGTTGCTTATTAATGATTAAGTATTCATTGTTAGTAGATTCCATTAGACAATATATTACATGTTATTTAGAATTAAACAATATAATGGATTGTTATTGTTTATGATTTTACAGCAACAAAGAATGCAAAGAACAAGACACTACAATTCATGCACCAGGTACAGGTTGTTTGTTTATTAAATATATAACATGTTGATGTTGTCACACAATAGTTTGTTTATGTTTATGATGTTACAGCAACAAATAATCCTGAGTTTAAAAAGAATGCAGAAAAGAAAGACACTACAATTGATGCACCATGTACAGGTTGTTTGTTTATTAACAACATAATATGTTTATGTTTTTGCACAATAGTTTGTTTATGTTGATGATTTTACAGCAAGAAAGAATCATGAGAAGAAAGACAGTACAATGAATTCACAAGGACCAGGTTTTTTGTTTATTAACTATTTTTTAGATAAATAAACTAAGTATCATACTATGCTGACATGTTGCATGATGTGTTTGTGTTGTTTATTAATTAAATTGGTGGTTTTTTTTATGTTGATGTTTGTTTATATCAGAAAAATTGTATTGTTATCACTTACATGATGTCTTCTATGTTGATGTGTTTTAGTTGGTGAATTATTATTATGAAAAAAGGATTAGGATAGTTTTTTAGAATATTGTGTTACATAATTCATACATGTTTATGATTTGTGATCATGAAATCATCCAGATAAGAGGAAGAGAAGAATTGACACAAGCACAATTAAAGTTCCTTCTACAGGTATTTAATCCGAAAGTAATATAGTATACATATTTTTGTTGTATTTAAAATTGAATCGAAAACATAATACAATTTTTGTACCTGTTTCCACCAGTTGTGGCACCATTAAGTGACAACAGTGTCATCGATATGTCGGTGCTTGAAAGTGACAAACCTGGGAAAATATCTGGAACCCATGTTCAGAATTTAACAATGGCATCAAAAGGTAAAGTTGATTTTAATTAGTATATTGTAGAGTGTTTACTCAATTTGATTATGTACGTGTTTTATGCTGAGTTATTTTTTGTAGTTAAACCTGCGTCAACAAGAAATTTCGGGAAGCAAGTATCATATTTTAAGTCTCATGTAGCTTATGATAGCTCTCAGAGTGACACACCTGCGAATAAATCTATATCTAACATTGTTGATTTTGGAAGATCAGCAAAAGGTACCATAGCTTTTGTATTTGAAGCACATATTACATTCAGAAATATTAGTTACTAACATATACTATAAATCTGTTAGCGGGTAAAACAGGTTCAATTGATTACAGTACGGTTGAATCTAAAAGAATGTCATACATCACGAACCAGGAAAAAGATCCGAGATGTGCATCTTATTTGAAATTAGGATCTAAAGCAAAAGGTATAACTCATATAAAATAGTACATTCTAGTTTGTTTTATGAATTGTTTTTACAACTATAATATTTTTTGTAAATGTTGCTATGCAAAACACCAATAAACAAAAGTTTAAGATAGAAATCATACTCTTTTGCAGGTCCGTTACATAATACCAGTAGATCACAAACTCCCACATTTGGTTATCAAGAAGACTATGGAGGAACACCTAAGTCCGGGTTTAAGAGTGGTTTGTCAGGTAAACGACAACCAAAAGAAGGTTACGGTGTACATGCTACCTCCTTTGAAAATTCCTCTGAAGGTTTGTGTTTTACTCATTATTCAATATAAGTTATTTTGTAAATGCATTTGATAAACAACAATTTATAACAGGTAAGTCAGATTCAAGAAAAGGTCATGGAATGCATAGTTCCTCTGTAGGATCGTTATTTTATTGTGTTAGATGATTCGGGTGGTCTTGGGAGATCAAAATACATGTTTTCCATTTTAGAGAGAGAAAGTAGAGAGAGAGGGTGTTCTTGCTAGAGGTTTACACAAATGAAAGGTTAGATTGAATTGAAGCACCACCCCTTCCATGGATGGAAGGGGTATTTATACTTACACAATACACGACCTCCTATCGGCCTGTGGATCAGGGATACAGTGGGTAAAGACCCGTCCTTCCTCCACGGTGTTGCACTACGCTAAACTAAACTAATAAATAACAAATAAACTACTTAATAACGTAACAAGCGACACGTCTACGAGCTAACATATGCTAGACTTATAATTGGGGTGACCGACACTTTAACATAGAATTTTCTAATTCCTAACAATCTCCCCTAAGGGAGGTCACCCCATGAAATACATTTTGCATCCTAGCATTCTATCTTTGTCTTTGTTCTTGAGCTCGTAGACATGAATTCTTCATTTCCGCAATCTTTGTGCTTTTGTAGCGATTCTTCAAAGTCCGCATAGTTTTGTACTTTGAGTGGAGGTCTTTGAACTGATCCACATCTTTGATGATCTTCGAGCTTTCATTGAGATCATCACCACGTAAATCTCGGATCACCCTTTATTGTGTTGCCATCATGTGAAGTTGTGACTTTTGGACCGACATGCTCACACTTTTGAATCATGACATCTTTCCATCGGAGTAGCGGAAGCCTTACTGGTTCATGATATTTGTAGCAGCGAAGCAAAAGCATAGTATGAAATATCGAGCAGATTATGTAGATATGCACCAGTCATGATTTCATCAAATTAAGTGTGGATGCTGTGAGCATGCGGCTTTGGATTGACTCCTCAATTCACGATGCAACCGTCCCAAATGTACCGCAAACAACAGTCAGCAATAAAACACACGAAAGCGTCTTTGATCACTTTCGTCGAATTGAGGTACACGGCCCACGGTTCCCCGTTGATCAGTACAAGTACTTTTGTGATCGAGGTAGGATTCCTAAGAATCTC
The DNA here is from genome assembly GCA_910596185.1 of Chrysanthemum makinoi. Lineage (NCBI taxonomy): Eukaryota > Viridiplantae > Streptophyta > Magnoliopsida > Asterales > Asteraceae > Chrysanthemum > Chrysanthemum makinoi. Next base: position 122,635,476 of record OU343219.1, read on the forward strand.
CTTGACAGGGTTTCGCAAATGTTCTAGCCGTTCTCAAACCGGAACGTCTCAAAGAAGACAACACGGAGTGAGTGAACCGGAATTGAGATTCATCGATTGATGAAAAATTATTTTGAAAACAATCGCGTATTGCTTAGAAGAAAGAGTTTTGCAATACGACGAAGGTTTTATGAAAAAGATCAATTTTCAATCAAAATACTTTTTGTATTAGAGAATGAGTACACATTCGACGTACTAGCGAAAAGAAGAGATTCGCACATCGAACGGTTTTTCTAAAAGTATTTTTCAATCGGAGATACTTTTTGTGTTTGAAAATGAATACACATTCGACGTGCTAGAGAAAAGAAGATTTGCACATCGAATGGTTTTTCCAAAAGTACTAATCAATTCCATTCTGGACCAAGGTTGATTCACGAATGAATCGCCCCATTGTTTCTATCCAGTTGTCACAAGCTTGATCTTTTGCAAGATTTCACATGTCACCCACCAAGAGCTTGTTTGATGTTGGCTCTAGAAGGATTTCCATCTTCATTGTGAATATTTTTACATATCACTCGGATGTTCTGGCAATACCACAAGGATAATGCGTAGGACTCTTAATATATACTTACTTTCCACATTGTGTGAAACAGCAAGTCTACAAGAATTTTGTGTCCTAATGAGATATAGTGGATGATCTCTTGGCTCTAGACTCAATTAGTGCACATTTGGTTTCCTATGCCGGAGACTAGGGAGAGGGTCTCCTTCTTCAATATCAACAATCTCTAAGAGAAAGTCGATAGATAATGTCGGTTCCCCGTGAGAATGAAACAAGTCCTTTTAAGAGGAACTTGAGTAGTTTGGGAAGTTGTAGTGCAGTGCATCACTGGGTCCATGATGTCTTGTCTTCAATACCAGTGTTACCTTGGTAACAACCAGTAGCATATGTATTGAACCCGGTTACTGCCCTAAGGTTGAATTGATGGAGGGCTATTTCTTTTCACCCTTTTCACATTCATTTCCTTTTCATTCTTCAACCCCTTCAGTGCTTACCAAGATTTCATAACTATAACCTTGTTGGGTTTATTCCAGTAATAGCTCTGTCTCACTCCGCACTCTTCCCATATTCTCATTTTCTCCTTTTTTCAATATACCTAAGGACTCTACACTATCTAGTGGATTGTCCCTGGTAGATCCCTCCGGTTCTGGCGGATCGTGGGAACGAATACCTAACCTAACCATCCTTATAACACCATGCATAAAGTAAATTGGTCGGTCTTTTGGTATTGTTCTTTCCTTCATGAAACCAATCGAAAAATCATTTGGAAAAACAATCAAGGTACTTGTGATACGAGATCAAAGCATTTTGTACCTTAATAGTTTTGATCATTTTAGAAATGCTCCCCTCAACATGTGCATATGATATTGAAATTGTTTGGCACATGGAGGCAAGAGTTCTTTGAAATAATTTCTTTGAAATAATTTCTTGATCACATTTTCCTTAGAAAAAGCCATTTGAATTTCTTTGGTAAATTCTCCCCTCAATATGTGCATAGGATAAGAGAAATCATTTTAACACATAGAGGCAAGAGTTCTTTTGAAGCACATCCACGAATCATAAAAGCCATTAAGAAAACCATTTGAAAACTCAATCAAGGTACTCTATGTTAAAACATAAAAGCTTTTGTACCTCGATAGTTTATTTTCCTTTAAAATGCTCCCCTTCAATATGTGCTTCAAGATTCGAAAGCGTTTAGCACATATGAGAGCCTGCACAATTAAATCAAAACGATCACCTTTTATCAAATTTCATTATTAAATCACAAATTCTCCCCGATCAAAAATATCAAACCCTTTGAGATTTTGGATCCCAAGTGATTTAATTAGGTTTAGAAAACATGGGAGAAAATGTGGCCTTGTTTAAATACTCATCCTGTTTTTGGATAAATCCTCCTCCTCAACATGTGCATTGTGTATTTGAACTCGTTTGGCACATGGAGGCAGGAGTGCCTTTAAAGGACTAAAACCAATTCCATTTAAAAAGATTTGAGATTTAAATCACGATCTATACCCGATCGAAATATCAAACCATTTGATATTTGTGATCCCAACTGATTTAAATCATTTAGAAAACTTTGGGGAAAGACGTGGCTTGATTTAACTTTGAAAAATGACAAATAAGGACCATTTTAAGACATTAAAGATTGTTAGTGTCAGGTATGATAGTTTTAAGAGATCTTTAAGTAAAATAAAACAATTTCACAATCAAACAAGAACAGAAAAAATTTCATTTTGAAAGACCTTGATTCAAAAGAAAAATCATACAATGACATAACATTAAATCTTTGGATCACCACATAATTTCGTACAAACGGACTCTTTTGAAGATATATTGTTTGAAAATATTTTAAATTAAATCACACTCCCCCTCAATCCATGACAGAAGTCAATAATTGAGTGACTTAGATTTTGATAACAAGAAGTCCGGTGATTTTCAAAAAATTAGTCCAATATATTTTCAAAACAATATTTTCCATTTTCAAAACAATTTAATCAAATTATTCAAAATTCTTTAAAATGGTATCCCGCACAAAGATACGTTAGGTGGTTGAGAAGCTTTTGTTGATGTTGTTGCTGTAGGGCTTGGAAGAAAAACCGTCTGCTAATGCAGTGAGACTTCTTCTTACGTTGCATTTTGAATGCCAACTGAGGTCAAATTAAGCTCCGCTTCTTCAATCACTTAGAAGAAAACCATCTGCCGATGCAGTGAGACCTCTTACGTTGCATTTATGCCAACTCTCCATAGAAGTCCAATTAAGCTCCGTTTCTTCATTTGTCAACCCAAGAAATAGTTACCCTTTCCTTTCGGCATCCAATCATCATCATTAGTGGGATCCGGATCGGGAACATTCTTATATCCATGATATCGCATACGCTAGTGAACACACATACAGATATATGGTGGTCGACATCACCCAAACAAGAATCGACTAATAAAAGTCAATTCAACATATCAATCAGTTCATATAAAGCATGGTAATAATGTTCATCAATCTATAATCATCTAAACCTAACACTCACATCCTAGAAACCTAGTCCTTCAACATAGGCAATATATTTTTAGATAAGCACGTAGGATGATTAAGATAAGTCCGTTAGATGATATAAATTTGAAAAATATTCTTCCCTCAATCCATGACTCATTTTATGAAAAGTTTTAAAAGTGCTGAAGTCATCGATTGAGTTTTTGCGAATTAATACGAAAACTCTGATCCTGATTGATTTTTTCAAGCAACTCATTTTACCACCATTTTGAACACAACAAATATTTTTCTGAAGAATTATAGACGGAAAAACATTTGTGTAGGAACAGCAGTCCTTCGACATACTTTCCTCATTTTGTTTTAGGATAAGTGCACGAAATTTGTGAAAACGTTTAAGCGGCACTTTCCTTCCTTTTAAGAGCGGGTTGCTATCGAAATAATAGCAAACCATTGTTTGCGGTCACAAATGGCAATCGAAGTAACTGCAAGCCAAATTTTTGAAGCGCGGGTTACAGTCTGAAATAACTGTAAGCCATATTTTGTGACATGTTTTGGAAAGAAATATTTACACCTCCTGCTCGAACTTCATCTATGGTCCCGTGCCATTATTGAATGACATTTCTAAGACCGTAGATGTTATCGATACAGAAGACATGTCTAGGAAAACATATTTTTGGTATTTTTGAAATTTTATGATTATATTTTTTTTATGGGATTTTGAAGGTTTTATATTTTTCTATTTTCTTTTGATGGTTTTATATTTTTCTATTTTCTTTTTGTTGGTTTTATATTTTTGTATTTTGTTTTCTGATAAATATATACAAGGATAGAGTAGATGATATAGTATAAGAAGATGATGATACGAGTACCGAGATAAGGATATCAAGCAGCCCTGTTGTTGAAGAAGAAATCGTCATCTCTTAAACATTCACCACCAAAGCTTCCAAGGCTCCAGAATAGAAGATAGAACATGAGCCTTCGAGAAAACTTTGGCGCTTCCCCAAACCGAAGATCCATTAGATGAGCAGATTCGAAGCTCTATTTCAAGCTTTCCTTAGCCAGGTGCACAAAAAGCACACCATTGTCATAAATCCCACTGCTCCATTTAAGAACGATAATCAAGGTTCTCCATTCGGGGTTATATCATCAACAAGAATAACAAAGAAAGTATCATCCCACGCATGAAACAATCTTCTCAAATTTCTTTTCTACTGACGTCTGAAGCAATCCATTCCAAAAGGTGTCAAGAGACCACTTCCCCGGAGTAGTTGAATTGATGCGGTCAGTCTCTTAGACTAGAGCTCACGAACCCGAATACACATACCCGAAGACAAAGAAACTTATACCATCGAGATGCAGATTAAGTCCAATAGCCAAAGAATAACCCCGATGTATACTTTTCTCCCCCCCGAAGAAAGTGTATGAAGCTCAAGAACCCGAAGTACCCGAATGCCCAAAGAGAGAACAACCGATAACATTGAAGAAGCAAACGAATCACCGATTATCTCGCGGATGACAATCATGCGGATGTCCACTCCGAATAAGTGATTATATCTCCAATCACAGATAAGCCCTCAAGTGAGATAGCTGAGCATCCCCAATGTACACAATCTCTCTCCTCGATGAATGCGATAGCCTCATCACACACTTGTGTACCTCTTTTATCATCAGAAACTAACTCTTCCATCTCTTCCCCAACATAGTTGGAATAAAAACACCGAACGCTATGAGTCAAATCTTGAGTTTCTCATGCTGTAATGACAATAGTCTTCCCCGATATCTTCAATCACTTAGAAGTATTAAGCTCGTCAAGATTACTCGCGGATAGATGTGTGTCTCCTTCCCCTTGCTGGTTTTGACACTACAGAGTCAGCAAATCATTATAAGCCCGTATACTAGAAATTTTGAGAAGAACATTTGAACTCTTGTGAGAATCAACTTGCTGAATAATGTGAGCAAATCTAATTGGGGATTAAATTCGGCATTTCAAACTCTCCCAACTAGTGCTCTCCCCTAGACCGACAATCTGTATTATAAATGCCATGAATTAAGAAGAAGTCTTTAGATCGTTAAATGCAACTCGTCTTTAGTCTTCTAACATGTAGAAAATGTAGAACCGACTGAAGACTCGACCTTCTTCAAGATTGTCCAGTTGGGGAATAGATAGTTAACATCTTCATTTCACCAAAAACACAAGAACATCACCAAAAAGCATCCCAATTAACTTACATCTTGCAAATCCCTTAATTAAGATCCTCCCAATCAAACAAGAAACGAAAGATGTTCATCAAGGAAATCAGAATCACCGCAAATAACACACACAAAATGGTAACACCAAGCAAACAATCACATCAAACAAGAAAGTAAGGTTGTTCGAATCATCATGTTAATGTGCACGTGAAGCATTAATCGGAAGCACTTTGTCAATAAACTCATATCAGCTTGTGAAGATGTCAACCAACGGCTCTTAGAAGAGAAAACTCCATGTGAAGATGACCCGATAAGAAGAAGCTCGGTTCTTACATGATTTTAGAGCCGTATGACCATTTATATTCTCAAATATCAATCAACAATGCAAAAATTCACACTTCTTCTCCCCCTCAAGAATTGCATACGGAGTTGCCATTCTTGATTAAGTAAGTGAAAATCATCCTAATGTTCTATTCACACTTCTCCCCCGCAAAATTAGCACATGATGTCGCCATCTTCATTATAATCGAGCAAGTGGAATGAGAAAACAATCAGTGGTAGCCCGGTTCACTTTATGACTGAAGCACATGGAAAAAGTATGAAGCATGTTGATGAGAATGGTCATAAATAAGAAGATTTCTCTTCTTCAGAAGATAAAGCGCACTGAAGCGTACACTTTTCTTTTCTTTGGAGTACGAGGCCTGAACTGATGTGAACAGACGTCATAATCTCTCTCTTTTCTGCTCTCTTGGCAAAACATGTAATCAACCCCATTATCATTCAGTAGGCTCTTTGAAGTGACAGTTGATGGAGATAACCCAATATGATGAATTTGACCTCAAGTAAATTAACCTGAACTCGTGACTTAAACTTGCACACATGTAACAAAGAGCGTGTGCCATTTCCATTAGCATCTCTAAGTACTCTCTATGTACTCTATACTCTTCAACCAACCAACCATCAAGTATAAGACGTACATAACCTCTTGAAAATCCACAATTGAATGTGACACTGAGCACTACAACGTAACTCCTTAAAGTGATAGTTATTTTGTAGTGGTATGAGCCAAATTCCCCCAAGTGGTAAAAGAAAAGGTAAAAGTCACCCAACAATAACTAGATTTCCAAGTCTTCGCTTTTGATAATAAGCTTGAACAATGATCATGAAGAATCTTCATCCATCCATCCCCTGATATCTTCAGATACTAAGTACACTTGCCCGTGATAATTCACTTCAACCTCAAATAAATAATAGTGAACTAACTCCGTTGTCACATCTTCTGATAAAAAGCTCAATTCTAGCCTTCTTTAACATTTAAATGAACTTTGATAATGGTTTCATCCCGACCATGGTTAAAAAGCACATAACCCAATAAAACCATGTAATAACCAAACTGCCATGACGAAAATCCAAACACACATCCAATTCATGAAATACACCCTTTTATCCCTTCTTCAAGCGTAAAACCGTAGCACCAGCATCGATAAGATCCAAATACACTTTCCTTTCTCCAGGATGGTTCCATAATCACGGGATTTTACAATTCTATGGTCTAAACCGAGAAATAGTTTCTTTTGCGAGATTTTACAAGACTAAGAATAAACCGTAAGATAGATCCGGAAATGCACTTTACTATTACCAGGATGTTTCCATTGTCACGGATTTTACAAGTCTATGATTCAAACCGAGAAATAGGTTCTTTCGCGGGATTTTACAAAATCAAGATAAAACCGTAAACAATGTCACTTGAATATGTTATGACAATTTTGATTTCGGTGAATATCTGTTTTAGGGGAACATGCACGTTCATTATCCAATATCATCAACATCATCAACCATCCAATAAACACTTCGAAAAACACATCATTCACGCATTTTGTCGGCAATTGTTGTGACCGCATGGAGAAGTAAACCCAATATACCAAACTTGACCATGAAGAGAAATTCCCCAGATTTGTTACTTAAACTTGTACTGATCCTTGTGAAGAAGAAACGGTGTACCCAATGTACAAAACCTCTTGACGTATTCTCAATCAAGGAGACACCGAAGTGATAGTTACGCTGGGTTAAGAGAAAGAATCACAACCGGAACTAAAATAGCCAAGTCTTTATCACACTCTATAAATGCCCAAACAAGTCATCTTCGGAACGGTAGAAAGAAAGAAGACGAAATAAGTGAACGCTACCGAAAATCTCACTTCAAATCCAAATAAGAGATACCGTCCAAACAACCCCGTAGTCAACCAAGTTTCAATAATTATTCAAGCATTGACAAAATATTTTGCGTGAAAATGTATACACCAAAGTACCAATTTGCAAACCACAACAAATCTCAACATCTCATTAACTCACATCATCAAAGCTCATGATCGACAAATCTCTTCAACCAATCTCATTATTAGATCTCATCAATTCGTAGTTCATATTCAAGAATAATTATCGACAAAAACCCATGATTGAGAAGCCCAATAGACCAAATCACATAGCATCCAATTCCAAATAAGAACAACTTAACACCACCACTTTGTACTAGGATGACATCAAATAATTTTAGTAGCACCATCTTTTCCGTCTTCGTACAAATGAGATGATAACCCATTCAAATTTAAAAGGACATGCAATACAAGGTTGTGATAAGCAATTCACTTAACAACAAATTTGTAATATTGCATCATTGTGTTTGGACGAAATTAGTACAAGACCCAAGTCCAGTCCATGTATAAAACCAGACGGCCCACACACGATATAAGAATAAACTTATGTATAACCACATATCACTCACGTATCACATATCAAGTATCACATATCACGTATCAAATGGAGAGATACTTCGAATAACCACACGATCACTCGTATCCATTCATCATCATTATCAATTCATAACTCATTATTTTGACGTATCAAATAACCACACAATTCATTATTTTTGACGTATCAAATGGAGAGATACGTCAATTCATATTTTTGACGATATCAACGATCACTCGTATCAATTCATGATAGTGATTTAAAATAAACACATGAGGCCCATTTTCAAATAGCCACACGATCTCATCTTAAGGCCCAATAGCAATCCAAAAAAACATTTGAAGAACCACGACAAATCTTTAGACCCGATCCATGTTAAGCAGTTGAAAAGTCCGGATATAAGAGCATGTTACCCTAATGTTTCTCACATTATTTGCAAAACCTAATCACTCTTAACAGAAATACTCGCCTACCACTTAACTTTTCTCACCAAAGATAGATCTAAAAACAATTTTCATCACATCTCAATCTCACAGCTTATCACAGTAGCATCTCATCTCCTAATCATCACAATTCAAACGAGTCATTCATACTCAACCTTACCTTTACTTTTCCATTATGGAACGAATCAAGGACAAGTCATGGTGCTTCAAGATCCTCTCATGGGTCTCGGGTAGGTATTATTGCATGTTAAGTCGTTTTCCAAATAAACGAATCAAGGAAAACAGATTTAGCAAAGTAGTTAAAAATATTTTCTTTAAATTCGGACATGAAAAACCTTTTGGATCGATGAAGAGCTCTTTCGTAGAAAGACCTTAGAGTCTTGATGTTTCATTAAAAACGAGATAGTAATCTGAGATTAGTGGTTTCATTTTGAGTCTTGGTTTAGATGTAGTGATAAAGTGGGTCTTGGAGTGAGTCTAGTTGTAGGTTAAGTTATATTCGGATATTGTTGACTGATGATGTTGTTGAAATAGAGGTCGAGATGATGTTGGTGAATTGTTTGTCTTGTGGTCGAGGTCAATATTCTTATTCTACCTTTCTGTCAAGTCGCCAGCCAAGTCGCTAACCTAAGTCGCTATGAATTGTCGCTAACGACAAGTCGCTACGACTAAGTCGCCAACGACAAGTCGCTAATTTACTAAGTCGCCACGACAGCAAGTGACTCAATAGTCAACTCGCTAACAAGAAAAAAAACAGTTTTGACAAGTCGCTAACTGGATATTTGACATTATCCGATGAGTTTTCCGACCATATTTCCGACCACATTCATAGTTACTCGAAAAACCGCATAAAATGCTTCCTTTTGCCCCTGTTTGACCATGTGAAGATGAGTTGATGTGACCATATATTTGAGACCAAGTTTAAGACCACAAAAGTTGACCACTGATTCAAATAATGGTACAAAACATCTCAAAAGATGTTATACAAAAAAAATAGTTTGGACATATTTATGACACAAAAACGGATGCATAAAACTGAGTAAGCAAAAGACATAATATGACCATTTCAAACAATAATAAGAAACTGTTTAACACAATGAATAAGAAAAATATTTCAATCCCAAAAATATGTTAAAAACAAGCTTCAAAACATGATACTAAAACCACACAAATCAAATACACACAATAACCTTGGCTCTGGTACCAATTGTAGGATCTTTATTTTATTGTGTTAGATGATTCGGGTGGTCTTGGGAGATCAAAATACATGTTTTCCATTTTAGAGAGAGAAAGTAGAGAGAGAGAGTGTTCTTGCTAGAGGTTTACACAAATGAAAGGTTAGATTGAATTGAAGCACCACCCCTTCCATGGATGGAAGGGGTATTTATACTTACATAATACATGACCTCCTATCGGCCTGTGGATCAGGGATACAGTGGGTAAAGACCCGTCCTTCCTCCACGGTGTTGCACTACGCTAAACTAAACTAATAAATAACAAATAAACTACTTAATAACGTAACAAACGACACGTCTACGAGCTAACATATGCTAGACTTATAATTGGGGTGACCGACACTTTAACATAGAATTTTCTAATTCCTAACATCCTCCATTGGAAGTGCTCCACCAGGTTGGTTGTTAATTTATTGTTTAATATACATTGTTGTTCAAATGTGTTTGTTAGATTTAAAATGTTTTAAAATCTCCTGAACAAAGACTGAAGGAACGAATTCTAACTCCAACAAAAAACATTAATCCTATGGCTACCAACATGGCAATCAAAGGAAGATGCATTTCTATTTGGCATTCTCACAAACTAAATGAAGAACATGATCAATATAGTTTGGATTGTGTTTTCCAAGATGAAGAGGTAACTATTATTTTTGAGTTTTATGTTGTGTTTTATTAAATTAATAAAAATCACAAGTAACTTATAACATTGTATATCCAGGACAACCGAATCCAGATTACATTAAAAAAGAATTCATGTTTAAATTTGAACCTCTCCTTCAAGAGGGCCAATGCTACATAATCTCTAACTTTGGTGTGGCGGAAAATGGTGGAAGGTTACCATTGTTACCAAACAGATGGAAAGTATCTTTTTTCAAAGGAACTAATGTCACGCGAGTTGAACAAATTAATGAGTATTTGGTTGGCTTTATTTATGAGCCATTTTCACATATATTAGACCCAACCAACGAGTACCATGATCATGATTGTGTTGGTATGTATTTTATTTAGACCTACAAAGTAAAGTAATTTTTATTTAATCTTCTATATAGAAAAACATTGACTCATGTTATTCAACAGATCTGATTGGAACGGTTGTTGCTATTGGGAAAATCGTAGGTGTGAACAACCATGGTGGTCCTAAAATCAGCAAAACAGTTGTTATCGAAGATACCGAGTAAAGAGAAACTTTAATATGATATTTATATTCTATATAGTTTTACAATGGGAAAATATTTATTTAAATCATATTCAACAGATCTTACAGGCTTGAGTGCACTTTTTGGGATAATTGGGCGTTAATGTGGAATGACTACGAAAATAGACTTGAAGAAGTTGGTCATTTAGACTTCCTTTTGTTTCTAGTGAAGGTTAAATATTGGGACAATAAGTTTTTAAGCATGTATTTTTTTATAATTTTTAATACGCACAAATAGGGTCGGCTTACTTAAAACAGTTTTTTTTTTCTTTTTTTTTTCCAAAAACAGATAAACCAGCCGTGCATAATGCGTTATTTGGCAGCAAGATCTTTATTAATAGGAAAATTCGTCCGTTACTATTATTTCGGAAATGGTTATTCTAATAATAATAGTATATTTGTGCTTTTATTAATACGTAATTTACTTTAAATTTGTATGTAACATAATTTAAAAACATACCAGATACGAATCGCAAGAAGGATATAATGCAAATGAATTCAAGATCCAGTTGCACGATCAAGAAAGACATGTTGTTACACCTGCAAAATTTATGCATGGTTGTGTAAAGAGATTTGTTGGAATGATGCGTAGCATTAAACCGGTAAGAAGGCACTATTTTCTTGCATTTATAAAATTATGAAAAACCATATAATGGTCGTGCTAATGTATGATTTTATTATGATAAATTAAAAACTATGCAAAATGCAGGATACATGTTGTGTTGTTTATGCTACTGTGCATAGCATCCAATATGGAAATGGTTGGGCTTATACAACATGTAAATCATGTAACACAAGAGTAACAACAGTTTCATCAAAAGGTGGAATGAATTCTTGAAACAAGAAACAAGTGTGGTTCTGTAAGAAACACGGAGAAACATATGCAGTTGCATCCAGGTATTAAATACAGTGTGTTTTAATTAGTATTCCAATCTATGAAATTATGCTTCAGAAATAAAATACTAAAACTATTTAATTTTTGTGTATAAGGTTTAAGATCATTGTTCGTACTTTTGATGAAAGTGGAAGCGCACAGGTTGTCATTTTTTATAACAATGTGCACAAGATGACTAATTTGTCAGCGTGGCAGATTATGGAGCAACAGGGCATGGACCCTGAAGAATACTTCCCAGATGATCTAAACCAGATTATTGGAAAACAATATCTATTTAAGATTCTGAATTTAACCACAACAACAACAGCCATATCTATCGAACTTAGAAGGTGACTGATGATGTTGATACAATCATGTACTTCAAGAATGGTTTCCTAGATGAAGAGGTATTCATATTATCATCTAAAATTACTTTAACATTGTACATTTTTTTATCATAAACTTTAATTCTATGAAAGTGTTATTAAATAAAAATTTATTTAGAAAAACATAACAGGATGTAGAAGATGAGGAATACAATGTGGAAGATTATCCAGACAATGTTGATGATGTGTTAGGAAATGGTGATGGTGGTTTAGACAATAGTGTAGGTGAGTTTGAAAATGGTGAAGATGATTTTGAAAATGATGAAGACGATTTTGAAAAAGAAGAAGATGATGAGTTGAATTCCTGGAATGACTCAGATAATAATTTGTTGTTTTTTGTTAACTGAAATACATTTTTTAGATTTGTCAGACAATATTATAAAACAATTGTTTCTGTGGTTTTTAGTTGTTGGTTTTAGTTTTTTTTTTTTTTTTTTTTTTTTTGTTAAGAATTATAAATAATTGTATGGTTTGAGAGGATGGTCACGTCCCTTTGAAATAGGGCTTCTTTCAATGAATTACCAGCATCTAGGGAAGTTGACTTTTCTTGCAGTTCAATCAAACATAAATCTAATTCATTTGTTTTCTCAACAATCACTTGCTTTAGTGAGTCATGTTGCTGAACCAATGGGCTACATCCACATCTGAAAGGGTGACAAAACTGGAAATACTGGAACCACCATGGGCTAAAATCAATACTTACTTAATTCCAATAAAAACACATTAAACTACCATGTTGACAATATTGAGGGTACCATATCAATACATTTGACCCGTTTGTATCTAGTTTTGCAGTGTGAAAACTCTTGAATGCCTATTCTTCATTCTTATTCATAGTGAGGTATGCAAAATAGGAAAAAACTACAAATTACAGAGTCGTTGGCTTCTTTTAATCCAGAGCTGCAAACCATGCGACCCACCTACTTCATAAAATAAGAAGAGTAACATTAGGTAGTATACATGTACTCATGCATAAGTTCATAATTCATTCCCAATAGAGGTGGCATGTACGTATGAATGAATCGGTCGATTCAAGTTAAGTGTTATCCTAAAGAGTAAGCGCATAAAATAAAATATTTTATCTTAATAGGAAACATGTCACATGAATAAAAACTCAATCCTCAAAACTGTATTAGGCACATAATCTACTAAATTATTGATAAAACAATCTAATAACTTTAGACAAGTAGTCTTTTGGACCCAACCCGTTACAGCATGTACAAATACTATCAAGTTTGACACAAACCCCTAGTTGACCCGTTAGCCATTCAAATTAAGCGCCATCAGGACGCCTCTATTTAGCACATAAGAAGTTGTCAAATTTTCATTATGCAAATTTACATTTTCATTCAGGATCTTTTGGCTGTCATTGAATTATTGAGTTGGGTGACTGATTTCAACATCACACGATGCACCATTAAGAGCTTCAAAGGTCAAGGTGCATGCCAACTACACATAAAGTTTTCACAGAACACAATTCAAAACCTAGAAGTAACTAAAGGTGCACAAACAACAGCACTACATTATAAGAAAGAATAAAAGTTAAGACCTTATAATGTCTAGTAACAAACATGGAAAGTAATGGATAACAATGTGATAATCTCTTCTGCAAAGATATTAAGTTTTTATTTAATGAGAAGGACATGTTGAAAACTTAGAACGATAGGTAGATATACTCGTAGTAACATCCTATACTCTTGGTTACATCCAAAACAATCAAGTTTTGAATATAAATAATATCTAATCAATAGTTCTTATCTACGTACTACCTCTCCCAAGTCCCAAGACTATTTGGCTCTCAAATACGTTAACTCCGTATCAACTATTGAAAGTTGATACACATTTAGACTTGACAGAGTGGGCTAAAAAGACATACATCAGAAGAGGGAAAATGCAACATAACCAAACTGCCAACGGCAATAGAAGAGGGCAGATCATCGACAACAACTTTATCAATATCAACCACCTTTCTTTTCTGCTCATCAACTGGTAAAGCATTTGACATAGATTGATTACCATGGCGATCGGTCCCTGTATTGCCAGAATTTGGTTCATGTATTCTCAAATTATTTGAAACATAAAATGGGTTGGGCGCATTCTGCACTGCATTTTTCAGTTTATTTATACCCTTGGCATCGGAACTTGCATGAAAATATAGTGGTGAATAAATATATATCTGTCATAACATGTTAACAATTGGCATTTGAATACCCATACCTTGTTACAATTGGTTTTCCCTTTTCTATCATATTTACAAAATTGAATTCGGGTTAGATCAGTAGAATAAGAAACATTTAATTATGAATGAAAATATTTTCAAAATTTATGAGAGTTTGGTTTCTTAAAAATATTACCTCCCAATATTTTTTTCTTGATTTGTGGATTCCTGAAACTCAATGCGCCACATCTCATACTTTGACTACAAACACAATTTTTGGTTAATAACAGAAAAGGGATAACGTTGTAAAGTTTAATTTCGTACCTTTGCATGTTGCTGAATAAGGTAGTCCTTTGTTAATGTAGGAGTTTAAAGATCTTCTGTGTAAATACATAAGCACCACAATCGATTGGATCACTTGCATGCCACTTCACCCATGCATGGTTGCCAACAGGAACTTCACTGTCCTCAAAATGTGTTTACATATTGATCAAGGGACATGGATAGTTGTAGAGATGTCTATGATATACATATTATTTGATATGTTTAGGAAAAAGGCTGCAAAGGAAACAAATATTATCATTAGGGTTTTGACAAAAAGGATTAAAACTGAATTTTATCTTTTTAAATAGCTTATAAACCCGTGGATTCACGGGAATTTTTAAAGAAATTATGTATTAAATAGTTAAGTGTTTGAGTAAAGTAAAAACAACAACGAACGAAAACAGGTTCCATTATTTTTTAAAGTAATAATAAGTAGTTAGTCAATGATACGATAAACAAATTGGTTGTAACTATTAAGAAAATAAATGTGCATGTATTTCTTCTCTAACTTATAGATAGTCTTAGAAAGCAAAGTTATACAGTCAACGTCAAACACTTAAACGGTCCATGTTCATTATATTCCATGAGCACCTAAATATGAAGGGAAAAAAACACACAATACCTATGTATTACACCGAACTCGTATACCTCATTTTGTGAATTTACAATTTCGACGCCCTTTGCTTCACCAACAATTTTGTCCGGCGGTTGAAAATAAAATGAAACAATGTTAAGTACGTTTACATTTTCACAACATTTTTTATCCTTTTATCCATTAAATAATGATATATGAACAGATATGTGCACACACACAATAGTTTAATGATCTGTGAAAATCACGGGCTAAAAAGGTAAACAGTGAAATCGTTCGCAAAAAAGGTAAACAGTGAAATCGTTCGAGAATATACTGAAGACGGATTCTTAATCGATGAAGTATAGATTATTAGGATTTCGTGAGTAAAATATATGTTTTTTCAAGGTTGTATCATCATAATGTAATTATAAGTCATGCTTATATATATCAAAGGAATTGAGTAAGCATTTTATAATGATTGAAAAAGACAGTAAAACCAATAAATCAATGAAAGTACCTAAGAAAAATATGTCCAACTATACAAATAGACGTGAATTCCTTTCATTCATTAGAATATGCATCGGTACCAAAATTATTCTTTAAATGAAAATATTCAAATATTCATAGAGAAAAGCTTATATTGTAGACTTATTATTTTATTGCATCTTGATAGTTAGTACTTACCTTCTTGGAGAAAAGCATAACAAATCATTTAAGCGTTAATGTTAACTTTATGATAAGAATCTCCAAACAACCATTTTTTGGTGCATGATCCATCATCATCCAACTGCACATCATGCTTGTTCCCCATTTTCATCTTGTCCTTGTGGCTAGCAATGGTACTTCCTTCAACTATAGAAACATAGAAAAAGCTTCAACAAAATTTATAAGACGATAGAATCCACCCAATCAAATATGAATTCATAAGCAACAATTGGTAAAATCCTCACCTTCGTGATCAAGGATTCAATGGCACATTCTTGTTCTATTGTCCAGCCCGTCCCTTGTTTTGCGCCATATGCTAAAATGCATCATGTGCATTCTGTAAGCATGATTTATCTGTAGTTGCTAACAATAGTTCCTTTTCTTCAATTGATACATAATTGTTTTGTGTTGCCATCTAAGCCTTTCCTCTGTTGTGTTCATTAACTGTAAAGTCACTACAATTCCAATTCTTTAAAGACCAGAAGCTTCATGAATCTCATATGTGACTATAAGTTTCAGCTATCGATGTCATTTTCAGTGTCCACGACTCTCACTGCATCTCAAGTCCATCTACACAAGTAAAAATCATATCGTATATCTAAACTCTTATTAATTGTTTTAGAGTCAAACTGCAACTCTTTCACGTCTTTGAAATAGATATGGTCCAATATGAATCTATGTATGGAATAAAAGTTTCATCTTAAGATATATAATCAGTTAGACCCGTTAGAGATTAAAAATGACCCATTTGACCCATTCGTACCTAAAAACCTTTTGTTAACATAATGCTAAGTCCAAATCCATCATCAACTCCATATGATTGTAAAAAGGGGATATGGAACAGTTCTTGTAAATCTAGACAAAGAACACTTATTATATAACGTGTGAGTTGTTTTTTATCCAATAAAGTGTTATAGTCCATGAGTACAATATTACTAAACATATATAATTACAAAAACCAAAACACAAAATAATAATACAAAATATCGTTAGAGGATCATTTAACATTTTACATATGTCAACGTTTTTGAAAACACATTACACATTGAACTTAATGTGTTCAGAGCATACATTTTTTAAAAATCTGTCCATACTACATTTCTTTATAGCATTAAGATGTGACTGATTCTAAGAAATCTTACCAATTCATACTACATTTCATTGTAGATTTATCTTGCAGTATGGACCACGTTTGTTTTTTTAAAAACATATCGTCGGCTTCTATTAGACCATAATCTATTATGTCGTAATCTTTTAGAAACAAATTTCTAGCAAATCCACATATAGTTTGATTGTAAATAAACAATGTAAATAAAGATAACCACAAGTACATATTCAGATAATTTATTGACGGACTACTAATAAGTGATATCCATTTTCATACAGAACCATCATCTTTTGTGACCAAAATACATTTTCAAATCATCAAATGGACTACTTAGTATTTCCCAAAATATAACATTCAAACTAAACATTACTATCAAACATAATAACTAAAACCATGAGGAGCGAGCACACATCAATTGGTCTCACTACTCCTATCTACTTAATCTCGTTCTCCTAGGACATGTTCATCTATCTACTTAATCTCTTTCTACTAAGACATGTACATAGCTTATTTAGAGCAATAAATATTACCAAAAAATAGCATATAATGGGCAAAAATCAGCTTAAATTATTAAGCAAAAAACACAAGCTAAATATGGCGTACTAAAATAGTTTTATAGTAGCCAAACACCCATGTATAAACTTCAATAAAAGTGAATTATAACCTTATAAATTTAGGATCTTTAGATTAAAATAAATACTATTACTTTCAAGGGCTAACCTTGAGATTTTGTGAGCTTCTAACTGCTGCAAGGCAGTGAAACATCGCTTTACCTTTAAAACTGTTTTTTTTTTACGTTTGTCTAACTTAGGCTGAACATCTTTTAGAGATACTGACGTTTTTACCATGGAATCTAATTCGACAAACTTCAGCTTCTTACTCAAAATGATACATCTTCTATGTTGTCGAAGTGCTCCTGCTACACAAAATGATAGGAGTTCCCATTAAGATCATAATGATTCCATGGTCAAAGTGATATGAGTTCCCGTTATAAATCAGAAACCACATATAAGCTTAAACAAACAACCCCCATACAAAAACATTATGAATTAAAAGCGATGAGGCTACCTGAACCAAAGTCATGACATAGGTAATATAGCTTTGCATCCTCCTTTGGCTAGTAATTCTGATCTCGTTCTCATCAATGGGTTGCTCTGCTCTTGGCTTCTCCACCTTGTGGTATCGATCTATCTTTCAAAAGAAAAAAATAAAACAGTTATAAAGTTTATATGCTAACTACAAACCCGTCTATAAAAGATAAAATAGTTATAAGTACTGAAACATTAACAAACGCTATAAAAATTAGCTACAGAGTATAAAGTTTACATGTTTACTAAAAACTTAAAAGAATATAGAATCACTCGTACTCAGATGGGTCACAAAGCTGATAAGAAAATACTATTAAGAAATAAAAGGCTAAAGCACAGTAATAAAATTTATTTATGAAGGTTTACCCAATCACTATCATATAAAATGCAGGTATCGGCTCAAGTAAGATTAACGACAACCCTTCTCACCATCAGTAACAACCAAAAGCTTAAGACCATCATGCCACAAAGACTTCACTGCTTCTCCATCATCAGATTTCTTTTGTGTCAAGAATTCCACCTCGTCATCACTCACCTACACAAAGAGGGCATTTTCATCTGGTTACATCAAAAAAAGCACAACCCATCAAAATTGTATTAATAATTATTCTGGGCTAGCATATTCGTTGATAATGGTTGCTACCTATCACATTGGTAATTTAGCCTATAAAACAAACCAAGTTAAAAAATAAATAAATATATATATATATATATATATATATATATATATATATGAGTAACAAATTATGATTGTGACTTACTATTAATTTCAACTTACTTGGGCAAGAACAACGGATGCTAACTGTAAACTTGGTTTTGATGTCTCTAGCACGACCTGCAACAGTTTTCAACTAAAAGTTACACGCGTTATAATATTTTCCTTACACGTTTAGCTATATATTATTGACAATGTTGTTATTAGGCTACCAAATAGTTCATGTGATATGGTGATTTGCAGTATGCATTACATAGATATCTACACCTACTTACCGCATAATCATCATTGGGGTCATTTTTGAACACGTAGAACAATGGGCCAAATTTTCATTCATCTTTTGCACATTTCTTATTCTCGGGTTCAACTTTGCAAATATGATCATTATATTTTTCAAAGATCCCTGATTGGCTTTTGCATAAGTAGAGTCGCCAGAGAAAAACTGAGTCGAAATAAATAGACTGCTGGAAAAATCATTTTTAACAGTTATAGACTTTTGGAAAAATCCTTTTAAACAGACAATTGGAAAAATCCTTAAAGGCTAAGCTAATATTGTTATTATTAAAGGCTAAGCTTTAATCCATAAATTAAAGGATAAGCTAATATGGTTCCCAAGTTTCGAAATACTATACGAAAGATTTTAATATGGTTCCCATGTTTCGTAATACTTTACGAAAGATATCAATACCTTACCTACCTGGAATCCATTGTGCCTACCCTGAATTTCCATAGGGTTGCACAAACTGATCGGAATAACATGCTGCTTCGTTAGTCTTTACCAGCAATGGCTGACCTACAAAAGGTATTACCACAAGTTACATGTTGTCCTACAAAACTAACCCACAATAAAATCTTAATCTTATTTGTAACGATGGATATAAACATTCTTGTAATGCAAACTCGCTGTAGAGGCTCCAACAACAATTAAACGCAAATAAAATCAAACCAAGACTGATTTTGATGAACCGAGTCACCATTTTTGTAATATGAAGAAATTGATCATAAAAGACCATATATGAACCATCATCATTGACCCAAAAGTGTGGGTTACCAGCACACTAGACTTCAGACAGCTGCAACATTTATCATGCCCATGTTAACATATAACATATTCTTTTAAACAATGGAAGACCAATTCCATCACCGTACTTGACTCCCTCACAGAACACAGACAAAAGCAACTCGTTAGATCGTGATTTCTCAATGGCGATGACATAAACGCCCATGTTGATCCATGAGCATATTCCAAGATTAAGAATATTCGTTCTTCATCGTGAAACCAGCCGTATAGTCTCAGAACATGTGGATGGTGGAGGCTAGTTTGGATCGTCATCTCTCGTTTAAGTTGGTGTAGTAGTTTATACTTTTCAATCTGATCTTTGAATATCACCTTCAAGGCTACTATGTACATGGTCTATTTAGAACACAAACATATCAAATATGTTGAATCAAACACTAATATTGAGGTTATCATAGTGCTATAAGTGTATAATAGATATCTTATGTATGTGTTACCTTTGTCTCACGGGCGACGTAGACTCAGCCGAATTTTCCCTTTCCAAGTGGTCTTCCAACTTCAAAATCGTTAATAGACCAGTGTCGTTTCACTGATTCGGGAGCCATTACGGTTCTGTTTTTGTAAAAGAAAATTTCAGTTCTTTTGGAGTATATAACAAAAGTTATCACTAGACTCACTAAATTCTATTCCAACTTCATTTTCCGTAATAAAAATTTAACTTCTAAAATTTCTATCCAAAATCTCAAACATTCACACAAACTTAGTCCACTAAACAATTGTTCTATCAGACTGAGCTATGTAGGAGCTGACACTCTTCTAACAATCATTCATTTGTTATTTTATCATCTTTATGAGAAACAAAGCTTAAAAAGAGCTTTTAAAATAAGGCTAGAGGGGCTTATCATCACTTATAGGCTTAGGGGGGGGGGGTGTTTGTGTAAGCTTATATTTAACACCTTATACATTCTCAAAACACTCTAAGTAATGAAGGGTTCTATGCATGTTGTCAACTTTGTTTTAAGATTATGCTATGATGGTTAACATGTAAGAAACCCGAACCAGTTTACTCTGTAAATCAGGCATTAAATACTTTTTTGAGGCCATTGATACTTTCATTCATTCTCAGCACCTTCTTTTCTTTTCAAAATACTTTGAAAGCTTCTTTAATAAATGGCTGCTATCTTTTTTTTCTTCGAACTTTGGAGACCTGAATTGTGATTTGCTAGGCTTTAACATAAGAAGGGAACTCTGTGGGTGAAAATATGTGAAGTTAAGTTAGAAATATGTAATGGGGAGAGTCAGGATTGTGAAGCCAACGTGTTAGGGATACAAATCTTCTGGTCTGCCAGAAGGTGTGAAATTGTGAGAGAGGCAATAAAAGACTTAAACTTAGTAATGCCATATCTGAAGAGTCGGTTGTCGGATCAAATCTGAGCTAGAGTTTGTAAGTTACCAATAACCCATTTGACCAATCCGCTAGTTTTATATACTATCATATACGTACCAGATTGCAAAATGGGTCAAGGTAATGCACATGAAAAACAGACAAGTTGTGACACTTTCTCCAACCATCTTTCTGCATATATCATGATGCATCACTCAAGATGGCTAAAAAGACCCAGCTAATACACACCACTACATGGGCTTTAAGGTTCCAAAAAACTTAGATATGAGCATCTACAATAATTTAGTGTTTTCTGAAGCAAAAGGTTTATACATACTAAAGCTTTGGCAAGTAAGTGCAGATACAAAAAGGTGATCAATAGTCAATAGTATGATAATCAATAGGTGATCCACATCATTTATCTAGCTCACGTAGCTATTGGAAAGTGGGTATGGTTGTCGCACATATCTGAAATATCAAATTTCTTTGGTGTTAAATTTACCATACCTGCCAAAAATCTTTTTGCACAGAAAAATGCCAATTCCAAACACAGA
Source organism: Chrysanthemum makinoi (assembly GCA_910596185.1). Taxonomy (NCBI): domain Eukaryota; kingdom Viridiplantae; phylum Streptophyta; class Magnoliopsida; order Asterales; family Asteraceae; genus Chrysanthemum; species Chrysanthemum makinoi. Next base: position 122,657,198 of record OU343219.1, read on the forward strand.
TTCTGAAGCATTTCTTTGGTTCGGTTGATAGCAGTCACATCAAGAACAATATCATAGTGATTAACTGTAACATAGGCTTCAACACACACTGGGTCACTAAATCTAGCTAGTTGAAGAATACGATTCGGTCTATTTCCAGCATCTCCTTCTTTGACAAACTCCCCTGTGGCCTGTTTAAGATCATCGTGTACCTCATCCTCTAATTTCAGCTGGCTCATGCCATAGAGAGTTAACGAAATCAACCATGAACAAATAAGTGAAGTATTATCGCTGATTCACAACATAGCTAAAGAAGTAAACTTACAAATTTCATATAGGCGGTTATTGTAAAATACTAAAAAATGATTCAACCATTAAATAACTATACATCAAGACACATAAATAAATAAAACAGTAGAACACTAAAATGCAATAACAGAATAAGACTCGAGCATAAGTTCGTCAACAAACTTGAAAACCTGTAACTTACTCACTAAAGCCATTTAGCTATAGGGGTGTGCATAATTCACCTTAACCCAAAAACCCAACTAATTACCAACAACTTAGGTTTCAACTAATTACCCATCAAAACAACCATCAAAACGAACTTTTCATTTTTTCTATGTTTCAAGACATCTATGTGACTATGTATGAATCTATTTGACAACAGAATAACACAATAATCAATCACAATCACTACTTTTCAAAAGCAGCAAGATTTTATTAGATGAAGATAACTAAAAGAAACATAATTACTTTCAACATGAAAACGCCTTTTTATAGAGGAGCTACCTTCTCAAATGTTACCTATGGCTCCAACCACGCTCGCTTTTTGGTGAATGTGAAGACATGAAATATGTAAACCGAAAAGAAATATGTAAATCCAAACAGCAAGACACTTCTAAAACGAAAAGAAAATAACCTCAAGAGGGCCCGCAAAAGAATTGTTGAAGACATGAAATATGTAAAGAACCAATGTCTCAGGGCCGTAAGTGGAAATAAGTCCATGATGAGCACTCAGTATGCCACTCTCGTAGTAACACCATGCTTTGATCAGAATAATGCTATGCTTAAATAAATGATTCTGGTTTATCAAATTGTCAACCTGCACAATTATACCAGAAAAATATTTCACCGCCGTAAAATCAGTAAAACGCAATTTACAACTATGTGTAAAAACACATACTAACCTCCTCTAAAAAACAAAGGGTGCAAAGTCCTCCAAGCAGATTAAAGGATATATTCACCACAATGTTTTCCACAAGACACTTTATGATCTCTACCTATTAAATCATTACATAAATACTAATCAACATTTACGACTATATCTCTAACAATTAACACTCATACTAGGCAATAATTGGTGTAAAGCCTTCTATTTGGCTGGTTTTATAATGATATGGAAATTGAAAGGGGTGTGTGAAACTGTAAATACTAATAGATAAAACACTGAAAAGATAAACGTACTTCTGCTTGAATGTATTGAACTTCTTTTAAATGAAATTCTGCATTCTTGTTATTTTCCTCGGTCTCCAGCAAATTTACGACCTCACTGGCCCATGAATCTTTTAGCTTGGATTATTGCTAAAGGCACTCAGATCAAAATCCCCATCAGGTAAATATGAGTTCTAAATAAAGTTACATGTAGTTTTATGAGCTGAGTACATTTAAATAGTATGACACAAATGATCATAAAAATTCACAAAACTACAACTCAAGCATCTATAACTTTCTAACATTTAATAAACGATGATGAAATCACGATACCGGTGCATGAATGCATCTTTTTCTATGTGTTAGTCTCAACATAAAACATAGACAAAAGAAAGAAAACAAAATCAAATGTGCAAAATATTATGAGTTCAAGAAGAAAACAGATATTCGGGTTTGAGAAAAAGAGGTGTACTTATGCTACTCCAAAACAACACGTTTATGTACCTACAAACATACATAACATACACAAAAGTTATATAACAATTATGAACAAAATAACATAATAAAGCAGGCATGTCAAGCGTTCATGGTTACAGATTGTGAGGAAAAAAATGATATTAGGGTTTTTGAGAAAAGGTATATTACGAAACAGTAAAATACCGGTGTATCATATTTAGATAAATACATTCTTTTTCAAACTAATAAAAATGGTCAATACTTAGTTGTGTAGGTTTATATTTTTGGTTTTCCAAGATATAATCAAAAAATATGTTGGTCTAGTGGTTATCAGGCTTGTTAATGATACAAACACCCTAGGTTCAATCCTTGCTAGTGACAAAATTTTAAAAAAAATATAATTTTTTATAATAAAATTTCAAAAATTATTGCATAGCTAATTAAATTTCGAAAATAATTGCTTAGGTGGACAATTTATGATGACATGGCACTAAAAATAATTACATGGCAATGAGGTGGACATATGTAGAATAATCTACGTGTCATGCCTCCTGTTATATATAATGTAGATATATATATATATATATATATATATATATATATATATATATATATATATATATATATATATATAGTATGGATCATAGAAGTAACTATATAAGTAGAAGTGACCAAAATTAGATGCAACGACTTGCATTAATGCATTTATTCATATGATGCAACATGAGCCCACATGATGAGCATGAAATATCTATGAGAATATATATATTCTTGACTAGATATATATATATAAGATTTATGCATCTATATATCAAATATATAGGTCTTTGATATATATATATATATATCATAAATAAACATAACATCCCCCACTTGAGTTTAAACATAAATAGAGAATCGGCCTTCAATGATCTCAAATATAGGTCTTTTGATTAAAAGCGTTATTTCCGAACCTCTCTACTTGAACCTTGAACTTAGGCAAACAATGACTTCCCGATCACAAATTAAGACTACACGGTAGGCTAAGGTGAATGGGTGTAACGAAACAATATATATTGGGTAAAAAAATGAAAGGAATGGTTCAGACGGGTGTATCTAGGGGTATTTTGCACTAAAGGTGAGTGCAACAAAAGGGTTTATCATGGGGGTCGAAAAGTCAAAGTGACTAATCGATAGACACACAAGGATAGGCTATTTTGTTGATAATCCTATAATATTGCCTTCTTAAACTGATTATTCCGTATACATTAAGTGAACTCAACATACCTTGTCTATGGTCTCGAAATGATGCAAAGGCCAAGTTCTAAAGTTTACAAGCTACCGGCACACTAATAATTTGGTGAATTTGGGTAAATAATTGGAAATGGATAAGGCTAATCTCACCATATAATATCAAGGGTTATAATGTGCTCGACTAATGTCAAATCTAATTAGGTTAAGAAAAACATGTCAAAATTTTAAAAATGGCATAATTTTTCAAAATAAACTAGAAAAACGAGGGCAATAAAGTTCAAGTAATAATTCTACTCTCGTCCCCCCACTTGAAATCTACAAAGTCCCTTTTATACTAATAGATAAATAAAAGTGAAGAGAAAGTGGAATTAGAGCGAGAACTTCCCTGAAATTTGCTCCAAAAAGAAAGAAGGCCCACGAAGAGAATCGTGCCTTCGCTTAAGCATCCACGAGCAAACTTCATTCCCTGAAATCACACTAACCAACAAGCATAATTCTAAAAAAGAAAAAGAAAAACAAAAATAAATCTAACTCACTTTCGTAGGAATCACGGTTGCATTTAGCATATGCAACAAGCCTTTTAAACCACTTGGTGTCCCAAGTGGACGAGTGTAGTCTCATGAGGGCTTACAGGGAACATACCCACAAAGTTCACTTAAAAACTAATACAAGGTTATTGTGTTATTATAGGAAAAATTCGAAATGTAGGATAATTACGTCGTAACCCATTAAAGGAGTTACGCCGTAATTGTGGCAAAACCTGGCAGTCACTACTGGAGAATAGCTATGTCGTAACCATTGGATGAGATTACGCCGTAATGGGTAATGCTTTGGATAGAATCGCTACTGATGATATGTTACGGCCTAATCATGGGGATGAGTTACGCCGTAAGTGTTGGACAGATCTGGTCCCCGTTTCAGACATTTGTGAATTCATCTCCACTTCCTGAAAAAATTGATAAAAACACAAAACCCAACAAAAATAGAAATAAAAGAAATAAAAAGGATAATTCGGGATGTCTCCCGAAAGAGCACTTTTCTTTATTACCGTGCTCTCAACGAATCCTCTCATCATTTTTTCTACCCTCTTGTGACGTTCCTTCAATTCTTCAATGTGATCAAGAATCATCTTTTCCAAGTTATTTTCAACCTTGGTCCCAAATAAACTTTTTACTTCTTCTATGTAACACCCCCGAAATCTTAATGACAGCGTAAGACTAATTTAGGTGTTACTCGAATGGAGATCATAGTCAATAATTATAGAAAACGACTCGAAAGAGGCGTTTTATTAAAAGTAGTTATCATTCATCGAAAACTCATAGTTGTTACAAAACATTGTAAATTGTTCAAGCGTTTTCCCAAAATAAAGATCACGAGTTTGAAATAAATGACAACTTTATGTTTACACCACCAGAAAAGCCTTGACATGCCCCACTATGTGCCTTGGTCATAATCTTCACTGACACTGAGATAACATGAAAAGGTCAACAAAATGTTGAGTAAAGCTCATAGGTTTAAATAACAGTTGAACACAAGTATATGAGCATGATTATTGTAAACTAACAATATCATAAAGAAAATCACAGATTATTATGCGCTAAGCTCATGCAACCAAGACTAAACTGCATACACCGAATTACTGGTGTACGTAAGTTTTGATCCAAAGGAGGTACTAGCCAATTACCTAATGCAATTCAAATATGGTGCGCCCTGGTTATTTTTCTATAACCAAGACGGGTCGTTACTCCCCATAGTACTATTCACGATATCTGCGTTCACTCGCGGTGACTAATGGTTCATGATACAGGGGACTTGTTGCTAAATACTTAGGCAGCACCAATAATCAAGAAGCGCACATTTATGAAAAACCTTGTGTTCTAGTTTAGAGCATGTATCTCCCTCGCGGGGTTTGCAAATAAAAGTAAAAGCGAGGCTATGAACTCACCTTGATGATAACGAACAAGCACAAACAGATCAAGCACAATGTGGCGGAGGTTCCAAACCAAAACCTAAAAATTATGAGATGGCGAATCTCAGATATGATAAACATTTTGGTTCGCGACCAAAATAATAGAGTATTGAATATTCTTACTCAATAGATCATTGAATTGTCCAATTCAATAGTGTGTGTGCGTGCTTAACATTTTAAGTTAATTTTACTTGCTACATTACCTTAATTAATGATCCTCACTTACGCATAAGTGAAATGTTTTCCCCCATTGTGATCTCGTAAAATGATAATGTTGTTGAGTATTTTAGTTTGTTTAGATCCCACGTGCGTTTTATCGGATTATATATATATATATATATATATATATATATATATATATATATATATATATATATGCATAATATATTTAACTTTATCCGATAATAAAATACTCATATGATTAAAATACTCGTTTTTACAAAGTTACGTTAGGTTTATAAGTTTTTCTAAACTTTTCCAAAATTTACACTTTTTACTCTCAAGTTACAAAAAGTACCAGTTTAGTCCCTCAAGTTTGAGCTATTTACACTTTCTACCCGGAATGCATTTTATATCAAAACTTTCAGATTTTGATAGTTTTATACCTTGAGAAAATTATTTTTACGAAGCAGCCCTCCATGATATGTTTTTACGCGTTCAGATCTTAAGTTTTCCACATTTACATTTTCCACCCAAACATATATTTATAACTAGTTTTAACATATGGCGAGTTTAGTCCTTGTAGTTTTATACGTGTACATGCAAACGTGACTTTACCCCCTTATACTTTCAAATAGTGCATGTTTGGTCCCTCAACCTTTCATGCACATAAATTTACGTTTAAAACTATCCCTTTAACTTTCGAAATATTACGATTTAAACCCAAAGACAACAATATTTGCAAATTAAGTCCGATGTACCATTTTAATATATGAAAACTTTGTAAATCGTTTACAAACTGATTTCTAGCTTATATTTATTGCTTATTATCTTATTTCCATCTTATTGGGCCGGGTATGGCTTTTCGTTTTGGGCTTTAGGCCCGTATGGCTTTTCGTGAGTGTTTCAAAGTGAACGAGGGTATGTGAGGGTTTCAAAAGAGTTTTACCATGTTTTCACACTAGGTTTTTGTGTCGTGTACAAATTGGGATTGTGAGTAAGTGTCGAGTGGTGTTAATACGATACATACGAGGAAGTTTTAAGTGCTTAGGGTGTGTTTAAAGTGCTTAACGTGTGATATGATATATATATATATATATATATATATATATATATATGTGTGTGTGTGTGTGTGTGTGTGTGTGTAACTAAATGAAATGAGCTTAGATGAAACTAACTACACTCGTCTAGAGTGGAGATGAAATGTTAGATTTGAGTGACTTGTGAACTATTCGACCCTTGTTCTCCTTATAATGCTACTCGAGTAAATGTTTGCCCCAAGTTTCCTGTGAAAAACTAGAAGGGGGGGTTGAATAGTTTTACCAATTAAAAATTCGTTTTAAACTATTTAGATCAACTTGTGTCAATCTATTTGGATGTGTGCTGGATGTTGATAAACAAACATATAGAAATACAAATATGTAATGAAAAGATAAAGAGTTAGAAGCACAAAACCACAACGCGAGTATTTATAGTGGTTTGGCTACAAGGACACCTTCCTTGCCCTACTCCACTCCCCGAGTCACCTACCCGAGGGTATAGGTGTTTTATTTGTTGGAATCGCTCCTAACAGAGAAATGGAACGACATTGACGGGATTACATTATCTATCCTAGTTACCTTAAACACATGGGCTTGTTATGTCAATTTCCCATTGTTGTATGTGTTTGGGTATATATACCCCTCCATACTTTCATGGAGGGGGGAGTCTCATTTGTGTAACTTTACCTTTCAATAATAAAACACAAATAGTTTCTCCCTTCTCTCCATACTTTCTCTCTCTAACATGATGAAGATGTTCTTTCATCTTCCTAGACCTCCCGATTCACCAAATTACCCATAAAAATGATCCTAACATTGGTATCAAGAGCAAGGTCGGTTTTTTGTTATGGTTGATTTTTTGGTGATATTATCTTGTCAAAACCTTGTTTCAAATTCTGTTTTTTTTTACAAAGTTATCAACTTTTCACATATACTTTAGTGGTTAACACATTTGTCACATGTTTTATTGTATCCATTTGGTTTAAAATGTCATATGTTTGTACTCTATGTCATGAATCTGTCTTGTGTCTATTTTTGGTCCAAACAGAATATCAACCTTTATGACGTTTTTGGTATCATCTCGTGAATTGGTCTAGTGGTCAAATGGTCAGATTACTCATGGTCTAAAATGGGTCAAAAGGAGTGTTATTTATATCATCTTTTCTGGGTTTATGAATCTGGAAGGATTTTTAGTCGGAATACATCGCCGGAAAAAGTCAACAAAGGGTCAAAACCCTATTCCTACGCCTATGGAACCATCTTCAGATAAATTTACGCATAACTTGGAAAGATATGCATAAGGACTGGTACGGGTAAGGTTTTTACGCATAAGCCTACGCTTACGCATAAGCTTTTTGCGTAAGACCAAGTTTACGCATAAGACCATGGTTACGCGTAAGGGATGTTTACGTATAAGGTCTTACGCGTAAGACCTGTTACGCCTAAAATTTTTCCTTAATCTATGCATAAGGACAGAAAAGATGAAGAAGATAATCTTGACAGCTTTGACTTTGACCAAACCAATATTCCTAACAATATCAGCCAAACAAAACTACCTCAGTTTACTTATGCATGTCTCGACCCAAACAACAACTCCAACAATCTATCAATCCCATCCTCCACATATTATACTCTTATCTCCATCAAGACTCGATAATGAAATTGAACGACTCATACGAGATCTCAGTTCTTTCTATTTTTTTGTAATCAATCGTTCAAAGTCATAAACCAAATAGAAAGATTCTTCATTGATCTAATGTATTTGAAGCCTAGCTTCAATTGATATCCGAAACTATAAGAGTAAAGAAATAACAAATATGTTACTCTCTTCTCTTGGTTCGTTAACAATCAAACTACATAAAAAACAAGTAAAACCCTATCTTAAAGACTTCATAGACTTTCTGGATTTATTTTGGGTCGATTGCTATGATTTTGTTTGATGATAATATTGAGATGAGATGATATGAGTGTAAGTTCTGATCAGTTTTTTGAGATGATGTTAATGAAGCGGTGTTAACAATATGTGGCAGATAAAAAGATGGGGGCGGATTAGTTTGTGGTTAGGGCAAATATTAGGTTTAACCTAAACAGTGTCACGTTATTCTTATATAGTCGTGTATAACATTTGTAGTTGGGTTGAATTATAAGATGGATCAGGTTTCCTTTACAAATTTTGATGGGCCGAAGAAAATTTACTAAATTCTTGGACTATTAATGGGCTGCGTGTATTGGACTGGATCCGAAATTAATTATGTCATGTGCTGAAATTTTCATTATACAAATGTATCTTTTTACATTTGGTTAATTTTTTGCCATAATGTTCGGTAAAGAGAGTAGTATTTTGGTTATGACATATTTTCACGGGAGGATACATTTTGACAAGATCGGGAAATCATTATCAAATTCATTTAAAACCTTTAATGAAGGCTAGTTTTGAGCATGTAACCGTAAGATGTGACTACGACGAGAATTATTTATTATTTATTTGAGGTTAAAGTGGGATGTCACGGGTGCGTGTACTTAGTATCAGAAGATATCGGGGTTGGTTGGATGCATGATTCTGTGAGATCCTTGTTCGAGCTTTAACCATTATGAATGACAAAGAATTGAGTTGTCTAGTTATACCTGATGTAAGGAGTTACGTTGTTGTGCTCACAGCGTATAACTATCACTTTTAAGGAGTTACGTTGTTGTGCTTAAGTGTCACAAAAAACTGTGGATAATTCGAGAAACTTTAAGTTTACCCCTTTTCGATCCGGTTAATCAACTCGGTAAGGAAAATGGTTCTTCGTCTGAAAATTGTGCAAGTTTAAGTCACAAGTTCGGGTTATCTTACTTCACTCTCAAGTTCGTCATATTGGGTTTTGTCCATCGGTAGTCACTACAAAAAGCCGTCAGAATGATAATGGGATCGGTAAAGAGTTAGCTGAGAAGAGTATACACGAGTAGAGAAGTCTTATCAGCAATTGATTCTCACATGACATTTATGGTACTTCACAAATGTTCGATTACTTGGACAAACATGGTTTCGCTGTCTCCAATTCATCATCAACATACGTGGTGTATGATTCTGATTCATAGAAAACATCGGGGGAAGAGAGTATAGGTGTTCATTGCTTCTTTGACGTTTTTGGATTTTTTTTCAAAAACCCGTTTCCCTTCATGAATTTCTTCAATCAAGGAGAAGAAATGAGAAGATCTGTGGTGCAAATTTCTCAAGTTGGTGTAATCGTCTCACTTTCACAGAGTTATCGTACGTGAAGTTACCTAAATATGATGTTGTGATGCCTTACACACGGTCATTTTATCGAGTAATTGCAGATTCACATGTAACTATTATTCCGATAGACCGCAACATTCAGGGGGAAGTCGTTTCATTTCGTCTTTCGCGGTTTTTTTTGGTGTGAAGCATCTACATACGTGAGAAGATCTTGTTGATTTCTTGCATGTTACCCCCGGACGGATTTTCCGCAATAAGTCAGATTTACCTTGTGTGGTTTACTGCTTATCTACAAATTCTGCTGCGTACTGAAAATATCAAAAGTTAGAGGAAATGTTCACTACATCAAAGTTTCGAATCTGCTGAAGACGGTTGTCAGTTTGGGGGGAAGCTGATTCAGAAACTTCGCCAAAAGGAGTGTACGGAGAAGCTGCTAAAGACATGTGGCATGATTTGGGGGGAAGTTAATCCAATTCATGCATATTACATCATTTTCCTACAAGTGAAGAAAACGGTTCTCAAGTCGAGGTACAAGAAGAAGACAAAGAGCGTAAACTTTCATCATCCTCAACACTTGACGAGCTTATGAAGACCTTTCTTTATTTATTTTCTATATTTGTAGTAAATATTGTAAGTAATCCCTTATGTCGTCCCATTGGGGGAAGATTGTTGGAATCGCTCCTAACAGAGAAATGGAACGACATTGACGGGATTACATTATCTATCCTAGTTACCTTAAACACATGGTCTTGTTATGTCAATTTCCCATTGTTGTATGTGTTTGGGTATATATACCCCTCCATACTTCCATGGAGGGGTGAGTCTCATTTGTGTAACTTTACCTTTCACTAATAAAACACACATAGTTTCTCCCTTCTCTCCATACTTTCTCTGGCTAACATGATGAAGATGTTCTTTCATCTTCCTAGACCTCCCGATTCACCAAATCACCCATAAAAACGATCCTAACAGTAATCACTACACAACACCGACTCCTTATGGTGGAGAAACCTTCACAACTTTGGCTACTCTTTATCCGGTACAAGGCTAGATACCGGGTTCTTCCACGAGGTAGAACAAAACCTATCACAACGTCGCCTACCCTTTATCCGGTACTAAGCTAGATACTGAGTTCCATTACAATGAAGGAACTATTATCCAACACTACACCAACACCTAACCCCAAAGGAGATCTACTCCTTATAACAACATCATCAAGGATAACAATATCCTTTGACCCCAATAAAAATCTATCTTGTACATCGAATTACACCAAATCGAATGTAGACCTTAGGCACCTTTCACTAATGCATTTGACTCGATCTTCAAGACACCTTTCACTAATGTCTTGTGACTTGACTTCTAGGCACCTCTACACTAATGCCTCTAGCCTTGACTTCTAAGCACCCTTCACTAGTGCTTTCAATATGGACTATCGACACCTTTCACTAATATCTTCATCTTGACACTTGAGACATCTTTCACTAATGTCTTCAAAACTACACTTCTTATGAGAAAGAAGAAAACTATCAACAAGAGAACCTCAGTAGTGTTGATGATAACGAAGCATGGCAACTCATGTACTTGAGCTTGCTCGTCTTCAAAAGATGGTGATCTCGCCTTTAAGAGGAACCTAGAGAATCACACGAAAACAAAACTACATACATAGATCACTTGGATCTGAGGTTAGAGAGTTTATAACTCAAAGAGAAAATATGTGAGAAAGGGGTGAGGAACAATGAAGAAATGGCTCACTATTTATAGAGAGAAAATGTGTACTATTCCACGGATCCCTCACTTGAGGGATCCGTCCAGTGCAATACTGGGGATTCGTGGGACGCTCCCCATTGCCCATGGGTTTTGGGTCATGGGTTATGGGTCATGGGTCATGGTATCAAAGTAGATACAATGTATCTCCAAGATGCAATGCATCTAGTCTATGGTTCATGGATTAAAACTATGGGCCATGGATTAAAACCATGTATGACTTAACCATGATGTCATGCAATGGGTTATGGGTCAAGCTCTATAGGTATGGGTCATGGACTTTGGGTTGTACCCAACTATATTCAGTTTTTTTGGTCAATGGGTCAAATACTAAAGTTTCTACCCATTTATATTACCCAATATAATACATACTAGTTATGTATATATTTTCCCAATATGTAAACACTAGTTGTTGTACATATGTTTTATTAAATCATAAAATCACTTGTACTTTGTTTTAGTGTTTTATGTGAAAACGTAAGTGTGTTAGAAAACTATTGGCTCAAACCATTTACGTATCTTATTTGTTTCGTTAAAATGATTTTACGTTTGTTATCGACAAAACATTAGAAAACCGTAAAATATAAATAAACATTTTTACGGCTTATTTATATTAACAATCTCCCCCTTTTTGTTGATGACAAAACATAAAATTATTTTAAAGAAAAACGAAAATTCATAAAATTTTGAATTTGTAGTTTTTACTTTCTTCTCCCCCTTTTTGTCAAAACAAAAAGAGCTTCGAAAATAAACTAACACATTAATTTAAGAAAAACATGTGAAAAGAGAGAATAGAGAGCAAGTGATGGGAAGAGTTCTCGTCTTAACTCCCCCTTGACGGGTCCATCCCTTTGTGAGGGCGTCAAGTAAATAAAAACTACTAAGCTAATGCATTGCAACCATGTTTGCAAATGGTTTTGTCTTAGCGACGATAATGCTCCCCCTGGACAATTGCAACTTTGCAAGGGGACGTCATGAAATGTAATCCTAATATTGCAAATGATCATGCAATGTAATGCTTTGACACAAAGCTCCCCCTAGCTTTAGAGTGTCAAAGTCTTCATGTGTCAGTTGAAAACCTACAAAAAAAAGGTTAGAAGACAAGTATATAATGCATAATTTCCTACAAATAAGACTCAAGTTAGCAGAAAATTGGTCTTCTGTTGCACGGATCCCACAGTTCCCTCCTTGGAGGGATCCGTATAGGCAAATTCCAGGGATCCGTCTGTCTGATGACAAGATTCAGCAATGGAGATATAACAAATTATGTTCACATGAAAGTGAGATATGTATTATACCAAATAATCATATACTCAGAAATATAGCAAATATCATGTAATTTCATTTAATAAAACTAGAGATATGATATACATGACTCTAAAAACTAAGAAAATGAACGACACATGACTTAGAGTTACTAGACTATCTAAGTTACGCTTGATACTAGGACACCACTAAAATCCTCTAGCTCAAGTTTGTTTAGGTTTAATCTCGTTGAAACATTCGAGGAGGTGATAAAACATGAAACGTTGATATTCTCGTACTTCATGTATCAAACTTTCAACATGTTGACAAAGATAATAATCTTTGTCATGGCTAGGTAGTGGTGATGGAAGAAATGAAATTGCTTGATGTGAAGGATCAAGTGAAGTGGGTTGAGGAGCCTCAAACGATGGAGGGATTGGTGTAGACGCATTTGAAGATGGCTTGACCAAGAATGATGGTGGTGGTAGAGAGATGTCAACTTCCATGTGGTCGGGAGGTTGACTTTGATAATTTCTCATGATCCAAATGGGATTATATGATGGTGATGGCGAAAAGGAAGCCGGAGCTAGTGTTAACTCAACCCCTTGATTTTGTTCCATTATTCCTCCTAATGAGGAGAATGTTGCCGGTGGTGGAGGATGGGACGACCGAGGAGGCAAATACTCTAGATTATAGAGGTGTGGTGATGAGAGTGGAGTGGCGAATGAAAGGGCTCTAGGCACCAATGGTGATGGTTTAGTGGAAATGGGATTGTTTGGTTTAGGTGGTATGGTGGTGTTTGGAATAGGTAGTTTCGTGGGAACTATCCTTTTAGGGATCGATTTGATTGGTTGAGTTGGTGGAGGAGAAATCCTTGCATTTGTGGATTTGACCGGAGATGATTCGGTTGAAGAAATTTCGTGTACAACACGAGCAATTTTCTTGGGTGGTCCTTTGGTGGATGAGTTACCACTTGGGGCTTTCCTCATTGTTAATACAAATAAACAGTAAAAACGTTTATTAATATTTAGCGATCTCTTTGTGTATTGTTGATAACAAATATAATGTTATCATAATAAAAATTATAAGGAATCATGTTACTTTTGTAAAGCATTTACATATAGTAATTTAATACAAATTGTTGTAATAAATCATTTTTTTGTAATAGTTTATTAGGATGGGTAAAAATCACAACCCATGGAGCATATCCATAACCCATGGTATTGACCCATATCCATTTGACTAGATGCATTGCATCTATTAGATACATTGTATCTAATGAAATACCCATGGACCAACCCATAACCCATAACCAAAAAACCCATGGGAAAAGAGGAGCGTCCCACGGATCCCTAACATTACACTAGACGGATCCCTTTAGGGAGGGATCCGTGGGATCCGTGGAACAGTGGCAAGATTTTGCCTATAAATACAGAGCCATTTCTTTATTTCTCTTCACCCCTCTTCTTACTAACTCTCTCATATACTCTTATTGTCTTCTAACAAAAGATCACTTGATCTAGAGAGTTGTTCTTCTTTAATCTATTGTGATTCTCATATAGGTCCTTCTCTAAGGCGTGATCACGAGTTTACTACAAGTCATCCAAGCAAGGGGTCCTTGATTGATTTGTTTCTCCACAAGATATCTGTAGCAAATATCTTGTACTTGATATTTTACATAGTTGTTTCGTAATAGTCGTGTTGGTTTGGTCCTCCATGTTACGGACTCGGTATTTAGCTTTGTACCGGAAAAGGTGTAAGAAACGTTGTGAAGGCTTCTCCGCCAAGTTGAAGGAGTTTGTTGACATAGTGCTTGAACTCTCAAGTAGGTGACTCGGGGAGTGGAGTAGGGCAAGGAAGGTGTCCATGTAGCCGAACCAATATAAATCGGTTGTGTCATTTCTATCCTTTGCTTTACTTTATTTACTTTCATTACTCTTAGATCTATTCTTTATCTTCATCCATACGATTTCACATAACATCGAATCTAAAATTTTAGATACTAACTTAAAATCGGCAAAACTATTCAACCCCCCCTTCTAGTTTTCCACAATTGGCATCAAGAGCTAAGTTTATAAAAGTTTTAAAGTAAACCGTATTTTAAAAACTTTTCGGTCACTATGGGTTCTGAAAATTACAAGGAAGGGCAATCTATGCAACGACCTCAACTACTTGAAACTAATGGTTTTATATATTGGAAAAATAGATTCGAAACGTATGTGAAGTCTAAAGATATTGATCTTTAGTACATCATTATTGAAGGCGATTTTGAAGCCACCTCAAAAGATGAAAATAGAATTTTAGTTAACATACCTCATGATAAACTCACTGATGAAATTAAGAAAAAGCTTTCCAAAAATAGTGAAGCTAAAATGGTTTTGTATAATGCTTTACCCAAAAAGGAATTCGAAAGAATCTCCATGCTCAAAACCTCTAAAGAAATTTGGAATTCTTTAGTTGTAACTCATCAAGGTAATCAACAGGTGAAAAACAATAAAATAGACTTATTTCTCAACAATATGAACAATTTTCAGTATCGGATGAGGAAACTATAGATCATTCTTTTGCTAACTTTAATACTATAATTATACCTTTACAAGTAATTGATGAATCTTTCTCTAGCCATAACCATGTTAGGAAATATCGAAGGGCGCTTCCATCCAAATGGAGATCTAAGGTGACGGCAGTCGAAGAGTCAAAAGATTTGACAATCCTCACTCTTGATGAACTCATAGGCAACTTAAAGGTCTATGAGCTTGTCCTTGCTAAAGATTCCGAAGCCTCAAAAGTGAAAGAGAAGCACAAATCTCTTGCCCTCAAAGCCAAGAAGGTCTCAAGCGATGAAGAGAACTCCTCGTAGGATAGTGATGACGAGGAGTATGCCATGGCGGTAAGGGACTTCAAAAAGTTCTTTAGAAGGAAGGGAATATACGTCAAACAACCGTATGACGACAAGAATGGATTCCGGAAAAACAAAGAGGACGAGAAGCTAAGGGATGATCGTGCATGCTTTAAATGTGGGGACCCAAACCACTTTATTAGTAAGTGTCCCAAACGCGATGATCAAACGGTATTCGTGAGCGGTTCGTGGGGAATGAGCGAGGAGGAGGACGAAGAAATTTGTCTCATGGCAAATGACGAGGTATGTCACGAATACTATAGTAGCTCATCATTAGATGATGACTCATTGCATAATGAATATGATAAACTTTGCAAAATTAGCTTAAAAGTAATCAACAAAAACAAGTTTTTGAAAAATCAAAACCAACGTTTAGATAAGGAAGTCATAGAGTTAAGGGCAAAATTGAAAAGTCTAGAAAAGGGCAAAATAGCAAGTGGCGAATGTGAACTTTGCGTTCAACTTCAAACACTAGTTGATCAACTAGATTATAAGATTGCTAGAATGAGTACTAATACTCTAGATATGATACTAGATAGTGTTAAAACAGGAAACAACCAAAAAGGTTTAGGCATTCATCAACTTGATGCGTCAACTAGTGAAAACAAAGAAACACAATTCGTAAAAGCAATAGAAAAACAAGCCACTATTGCGGCGGATCCCACGGATCCCACAAAAAGGGAATCGGCTAGTGTACAGCCATGGATCCGTAGGTCTGCTGAAGCAAACAGTGGTAAAACATAGCTTCCTCTTCTAGAACTGATTTTGTTATTGTTAATAAGAGGAAACCAGCTCATGTTACCATTAGACAACCACCCCCAAGATATAATCAAAGTTTTGAAAGAAACAAAGGTCAATCATTTTCAAAACCAAACACATCTAGGAGACCTAATAATGTTTACCCGAGAAGTAACCATCAAATGGGATGGAACCCAAATATGCAAAATGGTTTTCCATTTCAAAACTTTGCACAATGGAATGCATATTCACCTTATCCATACATGTCAAACATGAATGGAATGTTTAACATTAATGGACCCATCAACAAATGGGGACCAAACTTTTGAGTTAATTGTTTTCTTAGGTTTACTTAAAGGTCGACCTAGATCCGGATGAGTGGATCAAGGATAGCGGGTGCGTGAGGCACATGACTGGCAATAAAGATTTATTCTCCACATATGAATCATTTAATAGAGGAAATGTGATATTTGGAAATAGCAAAAGCAAAATCATCAGTAAAGGTACGATTTCTAACAAATCTCTAACCATTAACGATGTGTGTCACGTAGAAACCCTAAACTTTAACCTCTTAAGTATAGGAAAAATATGTGATAAAAAGTGTAACGTACTTTTTAACGAAACCGGTAGTAAGATATTAAAAAACGGCATAACCATAGGAAGAGGAATTAGAAAACATGGAGTCTATGTCATTAAATTTGGTAATGAACTTAAAGACAAACTTTTTCTTACTTCTATGGATGATACTTCGACCTTATGGCATCGAAGATTGGGTCATGCCAACATGCGACTTCTTCAATCGCTATCATCCAAAGATCTAGTAAGAGATCTACCTAAATTAAAATATGAACATCACTTTTGTGATGCTTGTAATATAGGAAAACAAGTCCATTCTAGTCACAAAGCTAAAAACATGGTGTCTACAACTAAGTGTCTAGAATTACTACACATGGATTTATTTGGTCCATCCGCTATCCAAAGTTATGGAGGCAACTACTATACTTTGGTTATAGTGGATGATTACCCTAGGTACACATGGACTAAATTCTTAAAGAACAAAACTGAAACATTCAATTATTTTGAAATATTAAGTAAGAAAATTCAAAGACAACTAGGAAGTCCTATAGTGTCTATTAGAACGGATCGTTGTAGGGAATTCGATAATGAAGTGCAATTTGGAGCCTTTTGTGACGCTAATGGTATTACTCACAACTTCTCGGCTCCTCGCACTCCACAATCGAATGGGGTAGTTGAAAGAAAGAATAGAACCCTACAAGAAATGAGTCGCACCATCCTAAATGAGCAATCCATACCTCAAAAGTTTTGGTGCAATGCCGTTGATACCTCAAAATACATACTTAATCGAGTCTTAATTAGACCAATTTTAGGTAAAACTCCTTACGAGTTACTTCGAGGCAAAAAGCCTACGTTAGATCACTTTAGAGTCTTTGGTAGCAAATGCTTTCTACTTAACACTAAAGATTACCTTACAAAATTTAATCCTAAATCAACCGAAGGTATCTTTTTAGGTTACTCTCCTAATAGCAAAGCTTACGTCATATTAAATAAAGAAACAATGAAGGTTGAAGAGCCATTAAACGTTAAATTTGATGAAAGTCCACCCAAACCCTCTCCACCTCTTGTCGATGACGAGATTGTCGAAAGTGAAGCTATTGTAATAAAGAAAAAGATAAACCAAGAAGAAAGAACCTTTAAACGATGAAATCATAAATATTAAAGAGTCTAAAGATCACCCCGTAGATAAGGTCATAGGAAAGCTAAATGAAAGAACACTAAGGTCTCAAGTTCGTAACCAACGTAGCTTGTTTTGTTTTGTCTCAACCATAGAACCTAAGAATACACAAGAAGCCATAAAAGATGAAAGTTGGGTAATGGCTATGCAAGAAGAGTTAAATCAATTTGTTTGTAACGATGTTTGGACACTTGTCCCTCCACCTAGTAATCAAACCATAATAGGAACCAAATGGGTTTATTAAAACAACTTAGATGCAAATGGTGTAGTGTCTAGAAACAAAGCTAGACTCGTTGCCCAAGGGTATAATCAACAAGAAGGAATAGACTTTAATGAGACCTATGCCTCCAAGGCTAGATTAGAGTCTATAAGAATACTTCTTGCTTATGCTTGTGCTAATGATCTTAAGCTTAATCAACTGGATGTCAAAATTGTTTTTCTAAATGGTTTTATTAATGAAGAAGTATATGTAGCTCAACCTCTGGGCTTCATCGATTTTGAAAAACCTAAACATGTGTATAAGCTAAAGAAAGCTCTTTACGGTCTTAAACAAACTCCAAAAGCTTGGTATGATAGACTCAAGTCATTCTAAATCAAACACAACTACACCATGGGGTTAGTTGATAAAACACTTTTTACTAAGAAAAAGGAGTCACATATAATCATTGTTCAAATATATGTAGATGATATTATATTCGGATCTACTTGTCTAGACATGTGTGATGATTTCTCTAAAATCATGCATGATGAGTTCGAGATGAGTATGATGGGAGAACTTAGTTTCTTTCTTGGTCTACAAATCAAACAAGTAGAAGATGGTATCTTCTTTAATCAATCTAAATACATTAACGAAATGTTAAAGAAATTCGGTTTAGAAGAGTCAAAACCAATTAGGAAACTAATGTCATCCGACACTAAAATCACAAAAGATGAAGATGGCGAATTCGTTGATAACACAAAATATCGTGGCATGATTGGTAGTCTTCTCTACCTCACGGCTAGTAGGCCGGATATCATGTTTAGTGTTTGTCTATGTGCTAGGTTTCAAGATGATCCTAAAACATCACATCTAGAAGTTGTCAAAAGGATATTTAGATACATTAAGGGTACGAATCAATTAGGATTATGGTATCGTAAGGGTACGGGAGTAGAAACAATTGTATATGCAGATTCTGACCATGCAGGTGATTATGTTGACCGAAAAAGTACAAGTGGGGTATGTACTTTTATGGGATGTTGTTTAATATCTTGGTTCTCAAAGAAAAAAACGGCATTAGCAATATCAACAACCGAAGCCGAATATGTCTCCGCCGGCAAAGCATGCCAACAAGCACTATGGATGAAACAAGCGTTAGTTGACTACAACATTCATCTAAGTGACATAGCCATTCAATGTGACAACAAAGGTGCCATCGATTTAAGCAAGAATTCGATATTACATTCTCGCACAAAGCATATAGAGATTCGTCATCACTTCTAAAGAGATTATGTTCAAAAGGGGAACATCTCTATTGAGAAGGTAGCATCTGAAGACAACATAGCCGACGTCCTCATCAAACCGTTGAAGCGGGAACAATTCAACCTACTTCATCTTGGTCTTGGTCTCATGGAACAATCGTCGTAATTTTCTTTTTAACTCTACAAGGTATGTAAACACTAACCTTCTTCTTTCTGAGTCTCGGATCTCTATTTCATGCACAACTCACAAGCAATACGGGAATTTTCAAAACCCAAGATAAGTTTTCACTTATAACTCATAGTTTTCTCTTATTTTTCAAGATAAGTACAAGTTGCAAACACGTAATTAAATACACATTTTCTTTTCAAAGGATAAACGTTTTATTCACCCATAGAAACCTCTTTTCAAAATGTTTTCTAAAATGATACCTCTTTTCGTATCACTTTTTTTTGGATTTAGAAAATCCAGTCATTAAAGTGTCGGTCACCTCAAGTATATGTAATCGTTAGAAAGCTCGTAGTCGTAATTTAATATTAGTTAGTATTTAGTTAAGTAACACCGTGGAGGACGGACGGGTCTTTACCCACTGTATGCCTGATCCACAGCCCGTAGGAGGCGAGTCTTGTAAGAAAACTATAAATACCATCTACCTCCCAAGGTAGAGGGTTGGAGCTTCAATACCATTTTTCTTTGTTTCACATAGTTCCCAACTCTCTTCCCTTTCTCTCTCTAAAACTTTCTCTCTCTAAAAACTTGTATACGCCCCAATATGATTGTGGTTTAATGTGTTTGTGAAATCCTATAAGTTACAATTGGTATCAAGAGCCATGGTTTGATCACTCATCTTTCATGCTCTTTGTTTTGGTGGATTTCATAAGGTTTTTGGGGTTATAAGTGTTTAGAAGAGTTTGAATCATTTGGTCAATTTCTAGTGTTAAAGTTTGAATTTTGGTTGTACTTTTATGTTTAGGATCATCATATGTGCTTACGTTTTGAATTGGAAGGCTTGAATCATCGTGGTTGGGTTGTTTTTGATTGATAAAGTTGTTGTTTTTGAATATTGTACGAAGCGAGTTGAGCCACGGTATTGCATTTCTAGGAAGCGAGTTGCTTTGTTATTGGAAGCTTGCTGCTTTGTTATTGGAAGCGAGTTGGTTTATGTGACTTGGCTATTAAGCGAGTTTTCTGTCTCTACGAGTTGACACTTAAGCGTGTTGTCTTGGAAGCAAGTTGGTTTATACGACTTGGCTATTAAGCGATTTGATTCTTTAAGCGACTTGGATTTTAAAGCGACTTGTCTATTAAGCGAGTTGTATCTTTATGCGACTTGGGTTTTAAGCGACTTGTCTATTAAGCGAGTTGGTTTATGCGACTTGGTTGTTAAGCGAGTTGTCCATTTATGCGACTTGTCTACTAAGCGAGTTGATCCTTAAGCGAGTTGGTTAGGGTGCGACTTGTCAAGTTTACTACTTGTCTATTGAGACTTATCACTTCTTCGTGCTACGTTTTACGGTTGTTCTTTTGATTTTGTAAAATCCCATGAAAGAATCTATTTCCCAGTTTAATCAAAGAATAGTAAAATCCCGTAGAATCTGGAATCATGTCTAACAACGTACCTACTATCGATTCTACTGTAGCTGAGGACGTTCAAGCAGCTGGATCAGATACTCGTCCACCTATGCTTGGCAAAACTGATTATGACACATGGGCTCAACTAATTAGGTTGTACTATTTGGGAAAGGAAAATGAGGTTAACATTCTCAAATTAATTGATGAAGGACCTTATCAGATTGAGACTACAAGAGACATACTTGAAACTGCTGCGGATGGTACAGTGATCTTAGGATTGGACAGACCAAAGACGTATGATGAGCTCAGTGATAAGGAGAAAAAGAGATATGATGCGGATATCAGGGCTTCAAACATTATACTTTAGGGTCTTCCAAAAGACATCTACAAGTTAATCAATCACAACACTGAAGCCAAGGCAGTTTGGGACAATGTCAAGATGCTTCTCTCTGGTTCTGAATTAACTAAAGAAGACAGAGAATCACAACTGTATGATGACTTTGAGCACTTTAAGATGAAACCAGGGGAATGTGTCACTGAATATTACATGAGGTTCCACAAGCTTGTGAATGACATGAGGAATATTAAGAGGACTATGCCAAATATTCAGCTAAACTCAAAGTTTGTGAACAAAATGAATCCCGAATGGCACAAATTTGTCACTTCAGTCAAGTTAACTAAGGGTTTGAGGCACACTAACTATGAGCAATTGTATGCATTCCTGCTTCAGAATGAGAGACATGCTATGTTTGAACGAATGATTCTTGAACAGTTCAAATCTAATCAGGGAGAGACAAGCTCATCTAATGACTCAACAACATTCTACACCAATGTAGGAATTACCACCAAAGCTTCTCAAGTCATACCCACGGGTAATGGTAATTACAAGCTCATTCCTGATCCATCATATAAGCCTCCAGATTCTAACACACTCATGGAAAACTTCATCAATCAACTGTCTCTCATGGTTAGTCAAAATCTGAATTCCACTCCACACACCAACAATAACCTCAAAACAGCATCCAATCCACACAATCAAGCTACCGTTAGAGATGTTAAGGTAGTGGTGCAGATTGTGCAAGGAAGACGGTATGAACAAGGGATGATTGGAGCAGGTTATGGCAATACTGAAGCAGGTGGAGGGTATGTGGCTAATCAGAATCGTGGAAGGAATGCCAATCAAGGACAAGGAAAGCCAATCAAGTGCTACAACTGTGGTGGTGATGGACACATTGCAAGGAACTGCACATCTCCAAAACGCCCTCAAAATGCATAGTACTTTAGGGACAAGATGCTACTGGTGCAAGCTTAGGATAGTGGAGCGGTTTTAGATGAAGAACAGTTGTTGTTTCTTGCGGATGGAATTGCCAAAACCTATGATGCTGATGTGGATGAGCAGCCAATTCAGGAAATAGGTCACAATCATCAAAATGCCTTTCAAGTTGCTGACTGTGATGCATTTGACTCTGATGTCGATGATGAACCTACTGCCCAGACAATCTTCATGGCTAGAATTTCACCAATGGTCTCTCCAAAGGTTTCATCACCACAGCAGGCTGGTCCTTCCAAAGAATCTATCATATCTGAGGTATTAAAATTATATGATGAAGTTGATGAGCAAGAGATGCATAACAAAGTACAATCACATGTAACTAATGAATCAGATATGGATAATGTGGGTAATAGTAATATTGTCCCATATGATCAATATGTGATACAAAGTGAAAGTGAGATTATACCAATTGATGCATCATCTGCAGTCAATGATGACTATGTTTTTTATGAATACACTCCGTATGCCCCTGATGATTCTGTTATCTCTGAACTGAATGCCTATAAATAACAAGTTGCTATTTATAAACAACGAGCTAAGTTTGAGTTAACTACCCGTGAGCAAGAAATGGATGACCAAATGCGTACAATTATTATAAAAAGTAATTTTAGAGAAGAAGTGTTAAAACAAGAGTTAAACTCCTTACAAGAAAAGCTTTCTAAAACTGTTAAGCAAAAACAAGAACTCCAAGATAATGTTAAAGTGCTTAAACAAGAATTTAATGCTAACGAATCAAAACTTTTGAATGACTTTTCCAATCTAAAAAATTTGAAAAACAAGCTTGAAAATAAGTTGTACGTACAAGGGAATAACATTCAGACTGCTCACATGATCACTAAGCATAGAGTTCTCAGCGATAAGCATAGCATTCCCCTCGTAAAGGAACCCAATCCTGAATATGGTAAAGTGGCTAGAGAAGATCAAAAGGTAATATATGATGGTAATGAAATCCTTAAGCCTAGGCAGAAACTGAGTTGCGTTGAGTGCACTGAGGAATATAGGCAATTAGATGAAGTCACTAGGGAGAAAATGAATAAGAAGCTAAAAGATCCTGAGTGTGAAAAGCAAAATATAACGTTCAAACACCATGATTACACTAAAGAAAATTGGATTTCCTTGAACAGATTTAAGCCTCAAACTCTATTAACCCCAGAACAAGTTTTTTGGAAAAAGGACATAGATATGCAAAAAGCTAATGCACTTGTTAAAACAAACACTCCCCTTAGGAAAATGCCTCCAGCAACTGTGTATCCTCCGAATACACCAATGCATTTAGTTCCTAGATCTATTCCCACTAAGAGCAAGACCTTAATCAGCATGTATGTTGTTTATCAACTATTTGTTGATTTTGAGAAGACATGTAAGAAAAGGATCACACCCACTAGGATAACTGAAGGGGAGAGGGGTTTTGAGCAAAATAAAGAATGCTATTTGACTGAGGTCATGCCTTTCTTTAAACAATTAAAAGGTCAGTTTGGGAGTCTTCAAAAAGGGATAGACTCAGATATTAAAGAAATGGAAAAGGAATTTGATGCAATGATAGTTGAGGTCAATGATTATGAACGGGAACTAAAATATAATGAAATTGAAAGGAAGAATCTTCATATCGTAAATGAGAACTTAGTATTGAGTTGTGTGGCTCAAGATGTGTTTTATACTGTTACTAAGCATTCTATTACTGCTTCTCAATTTCATGAATTAACTGTTGCTTTGAAAGTTTCCCATGATCGTGTCATTGAGCTTGAAAACAAAAACTCAGAACTAAATGAGAAAATTGATCAGGATGATCATGATAACTTGCTAAAACATCTTTCTAAGCTATAAGTTGAACATTTTGATTTGCAACTAAAATATCAACATCTCAAAGAAAATGTCAAAACCTCAAACATCAAGACATCCTCAAATGTTCCAGAGTTTGATGCACTTTTTGAAATAAACAAACGTGACGAACAGATTTAAACTCACTGTAACACGATCAGAAAGTTGAAAGCCAAAATTTCACAATTAAAGGGTGAAAAGAACAATGTGACTGGCTCCCAAATGCCTCCTCCTTTAGATTCTCAGTGTTCTCAAACTTTTCATCTTCAAAACTTGGTTAATGCTTTACAAAAGGAAAATGAGAGTTTTCTAGAAGAAAATGAAAAAGTTAAACGACACTTTAAAGAGTTATATGATTCAATGAAAGTCACTTGTGACAAGAACAACGAAAAAATAACGTCTTTACAAAAGGAAATTGAGAATCTGAGGAGTCAGGTAAAAGGGAAAATGCCACTTGTCTTTAATGAGAATGTTGCATCAAAGTCATCTGCAGACTCTAAATATACAGTGACTGTTAAATACATTCCTCCTCATCTTATAAATAACGAACTTGTGTTTCATAACTATTTCGCTCACCTTAAGGATAGTCTAGAATGTCTCCGTGAGATTGTAGAAGAGGATTTCATAAATAAGCCACTTGATAGTGAAATTAGGTTTGCTTTCATTCAGGCCAAACGATCTCAAGAGCTGTTAGAATGTTTTAGAGAAACATGTCCTAAATCCTTATGTGAGAAAGATAAAACTGTGATGCCTTGTTCTATGCCTAGTGCTAAGTATGCAACCCATTCTATGCCCAGTGTTAAGAAAGTGAACTCTAAAGTGCCTTCAAGTAGTTCAGATCCCTGCACTTCTAGTTCAGGAATGCAAAAGGTAGCCCAACCAACTAATGTTCCTATAATTCCCTCTATAGGAGTAATTAGTGACACAAAAGCAAGCAGGTCAAAGCCTCCAGGCAATACAAAGCAAGATAGGACCTCGCAAGCTAAGAATGTGCAATGGAAGAGAGTAGAAGACCACCCTAGGAACATTAAGTTTGAGTTGAATAAAATGAATCGTGTTGATTCTAGTATTAGCTATAAGCGTACTGTAATTAATTCGAATTCTACTACTTTTGGTAAAACATGTAATGATGATTTATTGGTCTCTGTTACTAATCATGTATGTGGTGTGAATGATTTGATTAATGCTGTTAAATACCTAGTTAAATCTGTTAATGCCAAAAATCGAGCTAAGAAGGCTAGAAAGCAAAGGCGGAAGAAGATTAGAAAACATTGGAAGCCCACAGGAATAAAATTTAGTAATGTAGGTTATCAGTGGATACCTACTGGACACAAATTTAGTCTTAATGTATTGTGCCCAAAATTATCCAGATCAATGCCCGTTAGGAAATGGATGCCTACTGGTAGAACTATTCCTTTAAGAAGTGAACATACTTTGAATAGGTCTAATGCATACACTAGCACTGCATCAATCCCTAATGATTCCATTGTTTCTACTTCCGATGTGGGTGTTCCAATCATTGTTACTAACCAAATGGAACCCATTCTTGCATGGGGATCCCAATTATCCAGTTATCCATTTTTGTTTGTGTTCAACTATAGATCGTTCAAATCGTTTACGTGGTACCTGGACTCAGGTTGTTCCAAGCATATGACTAGAGACCGGTCGCGCCTCATGAACTTTGTGAGTAAATTCATCGGGACTGTTAGATTCGGTAAAGATCATTTCGGTGCAATTATGGGTTATGGAGACTATGTTGTTGGTGATAGTGTAATCTCCAGGATATATTACGTTGAAGGTCTTGGCCATAACTTATTCTCTGTCGGTCAATTCTGTGATTCTGATCTAGAAATGGCCTTCAGAAAACATACTTGTTTCGTTAGAGAACTTGATGGTGCAGAACTTTTAAGAGGAACACGTGGTTCAAACCTACACACCATCTCTATCGAAGAAATGATGAAGTCTTCTCCAATTTGCTTGTTGTCAAAGGCTTCGAAAACAAAGTCATGGTTATGTGTTGGAATCACTCCTAAACCATAATCAAGTGTTAGTAATTAATATGTAATAGGTAGATTAATTATGGCCTTTATGTTTTTTATTAGCCTTAAGCTTATGTAGAAGGCCCATGAGCTTAGGCCCAAGCCCATAGGAGAAAGGAAGGGACTAGGAGTGTTGCCCTAGCTTCCCTCCTATAAATACTATGTAATAACCCTCACTTGAGGGTTGGTTGTTCTCTTTTCTATTTCACTCTTTGCTTTAACCTTTCTCTATTATATTCGTGTGTGTAGATAAGGGTTCAACCGATCATCTCTTCATCTAATTCTTCTATTGATGCTTGTGTTGTAAATCTAGTGACCTAACTGGTATCATTCAAGCCTACTAGTTGGGTGAATCGTATTTGTTTTGAAGTGGGTTTTGGTCCCTCGGCGTAAAACGTACGAGATACTAAGGTTGCTTAAAAACGCATTTTTTTCACTTTTTAATCCAAGATTCTTGTACTTTCAATGTTTTAAGGTGTTAAAATAACTGTTTTTGGTAAAAAGTTTCAAACTTTATGCGTGGATCTACGTTTTTAAGCTTGTTTTTGTACGAGGGTTTCACCCTACGCGTAACTGTTTTAAAGCTTTGGATCATCAAGTTTCACACTTTTGTGTTATTTTGGTGATATTGAAGCTATTTCATCACAAAAATCTGGTTTAGAAACATCTTTGGGCAAAAGTCATTTTACGAGTAGAACTACGCGTATCAAAGGCCTAATTCTACGCGTAACTTTATCCTTGGTTTGATCTTCGATTTCGTGGTTTACTCCGTGTTTTCTTGCTTGGATAAGCCTGAAAATACGTCGACTTTGGATATCTTTTGCACTGTGATAGTGTAAAAGATCACTTGGTATAAAACCCTAAAATTACGCATAAGCATAAAGCTTACGCGTAGAAAATCCTACGTATAAGATTTATCTTACGCATAAGCCTAGTCTTACGCATAAGGTAATCCTACGCCTAAGTTTCTACGCCTAACTTTATGTCTACGTATAACTTTAGTGTCTCTTCCCTACTTACGCGTAAGCTATACCTACGCGTAACTCTTGATTGTTACGCGTAACTTTGGTGTTTTCTACGCCTAACTTTATGTCTACGCATAACTTTAAGTGCTACTTAGTTTATTGTGATTTCTACGCCTAAGGTCACTTCATCAACAAAGGTTCATTCGACTACAAAGATCCATCAACACAAGTTATCAAAAAAAATAATAATAATAAAAAAAAATAATAAATAAAAAAATAAAGAGTTTTTTGGCGGGAAAATTTGAGTAAAATTTATTTTTTAGGGGAGACTAAACGTTCAATTTTTACGCGAGATTCAAATTTTGGTTTAACTGTGAAAATTTTGGTCAAAAATTCAAATTTTTTGGCCTAAATTCAAATTTTTCGGGTAAAATTTGGCGTCAAAATTGTCATATCTCAAATTTTTCTTGCAACCTTAGAATTGAATTTTATAGTGAATTTCAAATTTTTTGAGAGTCAAAAATTTTCAAAATTATTTTTGGAGGGAAATTGCAATTCACTATATCGACCTTCTATGTGCTATATCGACTTTGCACCTTCTTCTCTTTGATTCTTCTGCAGAAAGCGGTGAAATGGATTCGAACATAAAGATCCATTTGTGGTATTGAAAGAAGGATACATGGCTCGCTCGCATTGAAGCGTCGGACATCATCAAATTCCGATATTCCGCGTCGTACAAGGTAAAAGAGTTGATGTACATGAAAGGAATGCTCAAATGGACGTTGAGAATGTTGTGATTACTGCATCAACTGCCGTAATGCGGACAATGAAGTTGTAGCATTGGAAAAGAAGGATGACAGCAGCAGATCTGGAGAAGATATCATACTTAACTACGACACCGAGCCCAACTATGACGAAGAACAAATGGTTGAGGAAGATATCTTACCCACCTATGACACCACACGTAACGATGGTCGAGGTACAATCTACATTGATCATATTCGACCGCAAATGCGACACAACATCTTGAGCAACCTAAATTTAGTAATGAAGGAGAGGTTGACCTCAGTGTGTTGCACAATGTCCGAAAACTTTCTCATGTCTGAACCCTTACTTGTTAACAATTCAACTGAAACGTCAAATCAAACTCTTGAATCTGAAATCATTCTCCTCAAAAAGACCATTTCTTAGTTTCAAAAAGATTTTTCAAAACTTGAGGCTCATTGCATCTCTCTTGAACTTAAACTGCAAAACAATGTTTTAAACTCATAGCCAAAAAGTAAATCTTTGAATGAACAAAGTAATCATGTGGATACATTAGCTAAAGAAAATGAGCATTTAAAGGTTCAAATTCAAGCAAAGGGGCTTGCACATGTTACTTTACTAAACAAACTGAGAAGATTCACTGACAAGAGTGTGGATACTAATTTTGCAAAACCAACAATCTTGGGGAAATCGTCTCTACAACCTTTCAGAAAACAATCAGTAGTTAGACAACCAACTGCATTTAAATCTGAACGTTCAAAATCTTCCAAACCATGGTTTCCCTCCCAAGTTGTTGAGAATAATCATTTGATAAAACAAGTCACTCCACATTCCTGGCCTAGGAATAATGCTTCTATTTCTGTTAAACATGTTTCTGTTAAACCTGTTTCTTATACTGTTTCGTTAAACCTCAACATATGGCTCGCTCCCGCAAATCTAGGATTAGTTCGAACACTCGTATAAACCGAGCATTAAAATAAAAATTCATATAATTCAAATGACGCATACAAGAACTATGATCTAGAAAAGGCTAAGAAAAGGGCACTTCTTCAAAAGGATGGAATCTTAGGTTCACGACCTAGTGTATCACCTTCAAGTGTATTACTGAACACTACCTGTAGTAGCAAACCAAAACCTAAGTTAACTCAACAAACAGTTAGAAATAAACTCGTTGATCTAAATGTAAACCGTTGAAACCTAATAGGTGGATCCATATATGACGCAGACTCTTCCCAAAAGAAGTTTCAACATCCCCTAGATCTTACCTTAGATGGATACCAACGGGTAGGATTTTCAAAACTGTTAGTCTTAGGTGGATTCCTACAGTGCAAAAATACTAAGTAGTTGCACCAAAACAAGTGGGATACCAACAACATCCATCCCGGAGGCAGGAAAGGAAATCATCAAATTAGCATGTTCAGGTGTCAAGAAGATAATTGACACTACATCTTTATGCTTCTAACATATGGAACCCAGTTACACTTGGGGTTCCATGTTTTTCTTCCTTGCCCCTTCTATTTTTCCATGGGTACAACACTATGGCTCCTACTGCAAAACAGCGTAGGACCTGTTTCTCACCGTCAAAAATATCATGATCCATCAACTGTTCCACCATTGTACTTAATCGTCATGAATTGCAAACATTGCTTGCTCCTCTGGTTAAATATTCTGCCAAAAGTCGTGCTTCAGATGTATCGAATGTTTCCGCTACACAACCGATAATACTCTAATTTCAGATACACCTGAATCTACAACAACAATCGAATCTTCTATAATAGAAGATCAAACTGCTTCCAACAACAATGACACAGCTGATGATCAACATAATGAACAGAGATGTTTTTTGACTCTCTCGAAATATTTTTGGTACTTCACACTTGTTCGATCAATTGGACATACATGGTTTTGTTGTCTCCTTATACATGGTTTCGCTGTCTTCAATTCATCATCAACATATGTGGTGTATGATTCTGAATCATTGAAAACATCGAGGGGAGAGAGTGTGTAGGTGGTCATTGCTTCCTTGTTCTTCTACATGCTTCTTTGCGAAAACCCAATGCCTTCTTGAATTTCTTCAATTAGGGGAAGAAAATAAGACGATCGTGGCTCAAACGTCTTACTTTGGAGTTATCGTCTCGATTTCACGGGTGATCTTGTGTGAAGTTACCCAAATATGATGTTATGATGCCTAACACACGGTCTTGGTATCGCGTTATTGCATATTCACAGTAATTAGTATTCTAAAAGACCACAACATTCAGGGGAAGTCGTTTCATTTCATCTTTCGTGGTTTGTTTGGTGTGATGCGTCTACATATGTGAGAATATCTTATTGATTTCTGGCATGTTACCCTCGAAAAGAAATGGAATTTCAGATACACCTGAATCTACAACAACAATCGAATCTTCTATAACAGAAGATCAAACTGCTTCCAACAACAATGACACAGCTGATGATCAACATAATGAACGAGAGATGTTTTATCGCCAGCTTGACTCTCTCGAAATATATTTTTGGTACTTCACACTTGTTCGATCAATTGGACATACATGGTTTCACTGTCTCCTTATACATGGTTTTCGTCTTCAATTCATCATCAACATACGTGGTGTATGATTCTGAATCATTGAAAACATCGAGGGGAGAGAGTGTGTAGGTGGTCATTGCTTCCTTGTTCTTCTACATGCTTCTTTGCGAAAACCCAATGCCTTCTTGAATTTCTTCAATTGGGGGGAAGAAATAAGACGATCTGTGGCTCAAACGTCTCACTTTGGAGTTATCGCCGATTTCACGGGTGATCTTGTGTGAAGTTACCCAAATATGATGTTATGATGCCTAACACACGGTCTTGGTATCGCGTTATTGCATATTCACAGTAATTAGTATTCCGAAAGACCACAACATTGAAAGAAGTCGTTTCATTTCGTCTTTCGTGGTTTGTTTGGTGTGATGCGTCTACATACGTGAGAATATCTTATTGATTTCTGGCATGTTACCCTCGAACGGATCTTCCGCAATTAGTCAGATCTTCCTTGTGTGGTTTTCTGCTCTTCCACAAATTCGCCGCATACTGAAAACTTCAAAAGTTAGAAGAAATGTCTACTACATCGTGTTTCAAATCGCTAAAGACGGATGTCAATTTGGGAAACTGATTAAGAAACTTCGTCAATATCATTTTATATTCACAATGGCTTCGAGTATAACAGCTTGGAACCCGACACAACCGCTTAAACTTCCCCAAACCCCATCATCACCGCACAAAGCCCCAAATTTACTCGTCAACAAATGGAAAGGTTATTTGCTTCACGCTGTTCGCTATATTGATGAACGTGCTCGTGTGTATCTGCTGTTTCCGCCGCCAACCTCGATAATACTCTTATACCGATACACTGCTACAACAACTACGGTGGAAGAAGCACCACCGGTTGACTCCAACACAACAGCTTTAACAAACCGCTTCCAACAATGATGAACCGCCGATGATGTTCAATGAAGTACCCCCACCGCAGATTTTGATCCAAATGCGTTCTTCAACCCGTTTGTAAATGAGACTGCTGCACCAGATGTCGCGGAATCTTCAACAAGCCATTTGAATCCTCAAAATCGGCACAATGTATACCAACATCAACCCTCCACACATAGATGGACAAAAGACCATCCTCTGAAAATATTATTGGCAATCCGAATCAACCGGTCATTACGACGACGCTCTTCACACGACGGTGAACATTGCATTTATGCACTCACCGCTTTGCCAATTTGAACCTAAAACATCAAAGACGCAATGACAAAGGACAACTGGATTGAATCCATGCAGGAAGAACTCTACCAATTTAAACGTCTTGAAGTATGGGAACCGGTTGAAAGACCAACAGGGGTCTTAGTCATTGGTCTTAAATGGATTTGGAAAAACAAATTGATGTGAAGGAAACGTTATCGAAACAAGTCACGTCCTCGTGGCTAAGGGTTATCGTCAGAAAGAGGGTATTGACTTTGAAGAATCTTTTGCTCCGGTTGCTCGTCTTGAGGCTTTTCGGATTTTTCGGCATTGCGGCTCACATGAACATCACAGTCTTTCAAATGGATGTCAAAACCGCTTTTCTCAATGGACAACTGAAAGAAACGGTTTATGTCACCGAAGGATTCATTGATCCAGAGTTCCCTAATCATGTCTATAAACTGAAGAAAGCTTTCTACGGTCTCAAACAAGCCCCTCGGGCATGGTATGATAAGCTATCATCTTTCCTCATTACCAATAACTTTACCAAAGGTTCGTTCGACCCAACTCTTTTCATACAATATCACGGGGAACATATTTTAATTGTTCAAATTGATGTGGATGACATCATTTTTGGGTCAACTCATAAAAAGTACTCAATCGCTTTTGCAAAACTAATGAAGAAACATTTTGAAATGTCCATGATGGGTGAACTTACGTTCTTTCTAGGACTACAAGTTCATCAATCACCCCGTGGTATTTTCTTGAGTCAGTCCAAATATGCCCTTGAATTGTTAAACAAATTTGGAATGAATACCTGCGACACTTATGCCACTCCAATGGCACATACCAAGAAGCTGGACGCTGATTTGCATGGGAAATTGGTTGACCCTACCAAATACCGTAGTATTATTGGGTCTCTCATGTATCTAACATCCAGTAGACCTGATATTGTCTTTGCCGTCTATCTTTGCTCCCGTTATCAGTCGTGACCAACTGAAACCCACCTCTCAGAGGCTAAAAGAATCCTTTAATACATAAAGGGAACCATTAACTTGGGGATCTGGTATCCGAAGGATTCTGGTTTTGAACAATTCGCTTTTTCAGACGCTGACCACGCAGGATGCTTAGACTCACGGAAAAGTACTTCAGAGCTTTACAATTTCTTGGTGATAAACTAGTGTCATGGCAATCGAAGAAGTAGGATTGTACATCGCTGTCCTCAACCGGCGTAATATGTAGCAATGTCCGTGTGTTGTGCTCAAGTCATCTGGATGAGAACACAACTCAAAGACTATGGTTACGTATTTGACAGAATCCCGATGTACTGCGACAATCAGAATGCCATTGCGATCTCGTGCAACTCAGTTCAGCACTCGAAATCAAAGCACATCGATCTTCGCTATCATTTCATCAAGGACCATGTGGAATAAGGTACAGTTGAATTATACTTCGTGGGTACAGAATACCAATTGGCAGATCTACTCACCAAAGCCTTGCCTCCAGCTAGGTTTAATGAGTTGGTCCACCGGATTGGTATGCGGTGTTTGACTCAAGAGGAACTGGATGAACTCTTAAAACAGTCTTAAAAACCTGTCAAACACCAAAATCTCTGTTGTAAATGATTTTTCAAAAACAAAATACAAAAATATAAAATCTGATAAAACAACAAAAATATTCTTCTAATCTATTTTTTCTTTCAACATGGCAAGTACATTTCTTCCATCAACACTCTAATCTTTCAAAATTCAATATTTTTCCGATCAAGTGTTGAGGGGAGAAAATAAATACTTAACCTTTTCAAATCATCCGTGTACTTGCATGTTGTCATATCCCGGTTGTTTCTTTTATCAATGGTGGTAAACTTTTTGGTTAAACCGACACTCCTTGGACTAAAATTTATAACCTTTCATCATTTATTAAGTCGAGGGGGAGTGTCGCCAAAGTTTCTTTCTTAAAATCTTCGTTTGGTAACCAATATGGAAGTTAAATGGCTTTGTATGAAAAAGGAAAAGGTGGAGGGACCAAAACGCCAAAAGTTGAAAGTTATTTTAATAAAACTCTTTCACCTAACATTTCACTTCACATTTATTACTCCTAACCAACTAATCCTACGCATAGAAATCATTCAAGAAATACCAAGTTTTGATCATAAATCTGTAAGTGTTTTGCGTTTGTAACTTGTTTTTAAACATTGGTTTTGATTTTCAAACGAATCCAACGGTTAAAATTACGTGTATGGTTGATTTTGTGTTATACGCATACGCGTAAGAACACATGATCATACTTATGTGTTTGAGGTTAAGATAGATGGGTCAAAACGGTCCTTTAACATCAAGAATACTATTGTTATCCTCTGAGTCCACCCAGAAACACAAATTGATGGTTTTTCAAAATTAGGGTTCTCGAGTCGAATTGGGTGTTTTCAAATGTGAAGGTTTTTGGTCAAATAGATTGTTGTGTGATGTTTATTTCATGTTGAATTAATGTTATCCAGGCCCTATAACAACCCAGAAACACTAATTAAGTCAAAATTAGAAATTAGGGTTTAATGTTCTTGAGTTTGGGTATTTTTGATTCACCACGAATTGGATGTTAAAACTTGGTTATTAGACTCTCACAACACCTAAGACCTACCAGAAAAAGTTTGGTGCAATTTCCATGGTTAGAAATCTTATGCGTAATTCATAACCCTTAGGGTTTTGACCTACGCGTATTTGTTTCTATGCGTAAAACGGTTAACATGTTTTTCATATCGTAATATGTTTAATATGACTATGCATGTTAAGATTGCTGATTTGATGACTTTATTTCAGGCTTGCTACGCTTAAAATTCAGAATCAAGGTCATTTGAATCTCTACGCATAAGGATCACCTTACGCGTAGAAAGTTATGCGTAAGAGAAATCCTAATCGTAACTATTACGCGTAAGGTTCTACAATGGGAATACGCGTATCCTGTGAAGGATATGTGTAAACAGTGACTCTACGCATAAGGTCTACTCTTACGAGTAAGCCTTACGCGTAAAGTCTTATATACGCCTACGCGTAAGCCCTACGCTTAAGGTTCCTTTTCCCTACGCGTAACATTTCTTACGCGTAAGTAAGGATCCTACGCATAAGCTTGCACCTACGCATATACTTCTTCTGTTTACGTGTAACTTTATCATTTCTACGCCTAAGCCTGGATTGACCTTAATTTTGAATTGTTACGTGTACAATCTTGTAAATAAACCAATCATATCGTCACGAAACCAATAATGTCACTAATAAACTTAAACGTTTGATCTGTTGTGAACTATAAGTGATAACATAAACTTTAAAACTTAAAGTTAACTAACTCACAAAACGCTTCACGACGTCATTGGACTATTGGACAAACAAGTGACTTAGGACTCGTAACAATCATTAGCACTGTACATTCAATAATTAGACAATAAAAACCTTCTGTTGACTAACATTATGTCTTTCAATATGTTGGTTCTATTGGCTAATGTTATTTCAGATCACGACATGGCTTGTGCACCCATTACAGTGTACAACCCGTACTTGTAAATAAAGGACCCTGTGGTACGCTTCAGTGCCACAATCCTTATAAAAGGAGCGAAAGCTTCTTACTTTTGAGTAAAACCTATCAAACCTTTCATTTTTCAAGGTTTTGCTCAAAAGCAAAAGTGCTTTCCCTTATGATTTTCAAAACCTCAACCGTTTATATCACTTATTGAGGGGGAGTACTTGAATTAAAACTTTGTTCAAAAATTGTTCATAGTGGTCATTCTTCCCGCAACACTCGAAATGGTCATATTTATTCTCAACTTTTCAAAAATAACATCATATATGCCACTTTTGAGGGGGAGAAAATAAGTGATAAGAAATATGTTGCGTCAATGCAAATGAATCATTGTGCTATAGACTTAACCCATGAATTGACGAGATCTTAACTGTTAGTAACTCGAAAAGACTTGTCCGGGACGGGTAATAATTTCAAGCTAGTTCGCTAGTGATGTAAACGTGTCTCGAAAGGACTTGTCCAAGTAGAATGTACCATTCGAGAAACTCTTGGTAGACATGAACTCTGACGGGTTGGACAATCTTTCGAGGATTGTCTACACCTTCTAGGTAGTTATTAGAGCTAGTTGTCACCTAAAAGCTGACAATGCAACTCTTTAACTATGCCACGTAACCGTGTCTCGCGGGGAATGTCTATCTTGAGTTGATCAATTCAAAATGTGCGCGCTTTTCCTCACGTGCTTTTTAACCGTTAAAAATATTAAGCACATGTGGAGGGGGAGTATTTATGCAAAATCTTATCTCAACAGTGGTACTAAAATGTTTTTCATTCACAAACACTTTGAGAGATTTTTCACAACAGTGGTTTTAATGGCAACATAGGTTAGTCATGAAGTTATAAGGTGACTAAGGTTAGGAATAACCGTCCTATGATCCGCCAGAGCCGGAAGGATCTACCCCAGGACACCACAAATAGTTAGTATTTAGAAGTCCTTAGGTATGATTGTAAAAAGGAGAAAATGAGAATCGGAGAAAGAAGGAGTTGAAGAATTAAAAAGAAATGCAAAGAAAAGGGTGAAAAGAAATAGCCCTCCAGATTATTCAACTTAGGGCAGACATCGGGTTCAATTCATATGCTACTAGTTGTCACTTAGTGACGCTGGTATTGAAGATTAAAAGTCGTCATGGACCCAAGTGGCGCATGCACTAAACCTTCTTAACCACTCAAGTTTCTCTCAACAGAAGCTTGTTTCATTATCATAGGGAACCCTACGTAAACTATCGGCTTTCTCTTAGAGATTGCTGGTATTGAAGAAGGAGACCCTCTCCCTAGTCTCCGCTCAGGAAAACCAAAACGCACTATTGAGTCTAGAGCCACGAGATTCATCATAAGATCTCTTAGGTACACTTGACATTTCATCACTTGATATTCAACAATAAGAATTTCAGTGGTACATTATCGAGTCCTTCACAGATCTTAGCAATCTGTCGAGAACATTTATGAGAGGTTCACATTTGTGATCCTCGGTGATTGAATGGAAACTCTGCCGTGGTCAACATCAAACCAATGACAGCAGGTCGCTTCAGCAACTCCCCGTGGATTGCGCTTAGTGGTCTCAAATGGTCTACAGTCGTGAGGTGATGCTTCGGTGTACCTCGACTCATCCGAATCGTAGGTTTACTTCGGTACATCGTGTTATCTCACTTGTGGGACTCCGATTCAGAACGCCTTGTAAGAATTAGAGTTGTGTTTTCACACTATGATATTAACACTCTCGAAGTTCAAACTTGTAAGTGCCGGAATCCGCTTATTACTAACCGTTATAATGTTTTCTTCTTATGGAAGCTCTGGAGCGGAATGATCGTGCAGATTCTTCTCATGCTCACGCCAACATCATCACTAATGGAAGTTCTATCCAAAAGCAACACAACAAATGAATGATTCTTCGTCAAATCAAAGAATCTACAAAGTTAAGACTTAAAGAACTTCATCAGTACTGAATTCAAACGTCAAAAGAGCGTGTGAGCATGTTGGAGAAAGACGTGGAGACACTGGCAGCAGAAGCACTGAGGCAGACTTGATGCAGACAACAACATACTATCACTTTCATCACAAATAACAAAGATCAAAGAACAAAGTTAAAGATGACGTCAAAGCATAACTGTTCAAAGAAAACTATGTCGCTACACTAGGAAGATGGTTCGAATCAAGGCAATTCTTCTCACAAGAAAGAAGAATGTCAGAAGACGTCGAAGCTACTATTACATCAACGCCTTCACCGTTTTTCATCGCCAACACTTGAGGGGGAGATTGTTGGAATCACTCCTAAACCATAATCAAGTGTTAGTAATTAATATGTAATAGGTAGATTAATTATGGCCTTTATGTTTGTTATTAGCCTTAAGCTTATGTAGAAGGCCCATGAGCTTAGGCCCAAGCCCATAGGAGAAAGGAAGGGACTAGGAGTGTTGCCCTAGCTTCCCTCCTATAAATACTATGTAATAACCCTCACTTGAGGGTTTGTTGTTCTCTTTTCTATTTCACTCTTTGCTTTAACCTTTCTCTATTATATTCGTGTGTGTAGATAAGGGTTCAACCGATCATCTCTTCATCTATTTCTTCTATTGATGCTTGTGTTGTAAATCTAGTGACCTAACATTATGGCATCGTTGTCTCAATCAATTGAACTTCGGCACCATAAATGATCTTTCCATAAAGGACTTAGTAAGAGGCTTACCTAGACTAAAGTATAAAAAGGATCATCTTTGTTCAGCATGCCAATTGGGAAAAAGCAAGAAGTATGCCCACAAACCCAAACCTACAAACTCAGTTCTGGAAGTTCTTCATACCATTCACATGGATTTATGTGGACCCATGAGAGTGCAGACTATTAACGGGAAGAAATATGTGTTAGTTGTGGTTGATGATTACTCTCGATTTACATGGGTTAAGTTCTTAAGGACAAATGATGAAACTCCAGATATCATCATTAAACTTATCAAACAGGCGAGTTCGACTTAACAAACTGTCGAATCATCCCAACAGATAATGGAACTGAGTTTATCAATAAAGAACTTAGTGAGTTTTATGAAAGTGTTGGAATCAGTCATCAAAGAAGTGTTCCACGAACTCCTCAACGGAACGGTGTAGTTGAAAGACGAAATCGAACTCTTGTGGAAGCCGCAAGAACAATGCCGATTTACTCAAAGGTTCCAAAGTTTCTCCGGTTGAAGCCATTGCCACTGCATGCTACACTCAAAATCGATCCCTAATTCACACATCTCATAGAAAAACTCCATATAAACTTGTCCACAATCGAAAACATGATCTATCATTCCTTCGTGTGTTTGGTACGTTGTGTTATCCAACTAATGAGGGTCAAGATTTAGGTAAACTGAAAGCTAAAGCGGACATTGGAGTATTTGTAGGATATGCACCAAACAGAAAAGGATACCGAATCTACAACAAAAGAACCCAAAATATCATGGAAACAATTCATGTTACGTTCGATGAGCTGACCGGTCAAATGGCTCCAGGACAATCCAGTTCTGGACCCGCATCACAACCTTCATCAATTAGTCCGATCAGTTCTACTCTTGTACAAAATCCCTCACCAGCAACTCCATATGTACCACCTTCAGAAGATGATTTGAAGAATTTGTTTGATCCAATGTTTGATGAACTCTATTAGCCAATTGCTAATGATCTGCCAATTCTATCAATAGAGGCTGCTCCTATCCCTGTCAACGTAGATAACCCTTCTGTTTCTATGTCATTGAGTCAAGAAGCGCCTGCTGCTGATCACTCTGCGTCATCTTCAATTCCTCAATCATCATGTGTACATCATGAAATTGTTTCTGGGACCTATGATTGAGATAACCCCTTTGCTACTCCCGAAGATGCTCCCTTTGAGAACATATTTGCTCCTGAACCATCATCATAACCATCTTCATCAGGGGAAAACAACTCTGCTACTTCAGTTCCTCAACAACAACCACACGAACCCCTTAGAAAATGGACACATGATCATCCATTAGACAACATCATTGGAAATCCCTCTCGTCCAGTATCCACACGTAAACAACTTGCAACTGATGCCTTATGGTGCTTCTTCAACTCTGTACTATCTAAGGTCAAACCAAAAGACGTTAAAACTGCAATGAATGAAGACAATTGGTTCAATGCCATGCAAGAAGAAATTCATGAGTTCGATCAACTAGATGTATGGGAATTAGTCCCTGCTCCTGACTGTGCTATGATCATTGCTCTAAAGTGGATCTTCAAAGTAAAACTTGATGAGCATGGTGATGTATTAAAGAACAAGGCTCGATTGGTTACAAAAGGATACCGTCAAGAGGAGGGTATTGACTTTGAAGATTCATTTGCTCTAGTTGCACGTATCGAGGCAATCAGAATCTTCCTGGCTAATGCTGAAAGTAAGAATATGGTAGTCTATCAGATGGATGTAGAGACGGCTTTTCTTAACGGAGATCTTAAAGAAGTCGTATACGTCAGCCAACCTGAAGGTTTTGTGAATCTAGAGCATCCTACTCATGTCTATCGCCTGAAGAAGGCTCTTTATGGTTTTAAGCAAGCTCCAAG
This sequence comes from Chrysanthemum makinoi, assembly GCA_910596185.1. Classification (NCBI taxonomy): domain Eukaryota; kingdom Viridiplantae; phylum Streptophyta; class Magnoliopsida; order Asterales; family Asteraceae; genus Chrysanthemum; species Chrysanthemum makinoi. The sequence continues at coordinate 122,696,868 of OU343219.1, forward strand.
GGCATGGTATGATACGCTATCAAACTTTCTTCTATCTATTGGATTCAGCAAAGGAGCAGTTGATCCGACATTGTTCACCAGAAAGTCAGGCAAACATTTAATTCACGTTCAAATCTATGTTGATGATATTAAATTTGCCTCGACTGACCCCAATGAATGTGACCGTCTTTCTAAGGAGATGGACTCCAAATTTCAAATGTCAATGATGGGACAAATGTCATTTTTCTTGGGATTACAAATTTCACAAAGTCCCGGAGGCAGTTTTATCAATCAATCTAAATATGCAAATTAAATTTTAAAGAAATTTGGATTTAACACTTGTGACACTGTTGACACTCCCATGGTGGAGCGTACCAAACTGGATGAGGACCACTCAGGGATCATGGTAGATCAAACGAAATATCAAAGTATGATTGGATCCCTGATGTACCTCACGTACCAGAGACCGACATTCTTTTCGCTGTATGCATGTGTGCTAGATACCGTGCTAAGCCTACCAAATAGCACCTTGAAGCGGTTAAACGGGTCTTTCGGTATCTCCAAGGAACCATCAACATGGGACTTTAGTACCCAAAGGACACCGATATGTCACTAACAGCCTATGCGCAGATGCGACCATGCAGATGTCAAGATACACGCGAAGTACGCCCGAGGTGCTCGTTTTTAGGTGATAATCTTGTGAGCTGGTCTTCAAAGAAACAAATGAGTACTTCTATATCCTCTACAGAGGTGAATACATAGCCATGTCATCTTGTTGTGCTCAAATCTTATGGATGAGATCCCAATTATCTGACTATGGCTTTGAATTCAATAAAATCCCTCTGTATTGTGATAACAAAAGTGCCATTGCTCTCTCTCTTGCAACAAAGTTCAACATTCAAGAGCAAAGCACATCGACATTCGACATCATTTCATTCGGGAACAGGTGGAAAAAGGTGTGGTAGAACTCTATTTTGTGAGGACTGAATACCAGTTAGCTGACATCTTCACCAAAGCTCTTCCTAGAGAACGTTTTAAGTTTATCCTTCCAAGACTTGGTCTAAAGAGTCTACAAGCGGAAACACTCAAACGTCTTCAAGAGGAAGACGAGGAGTAAATGTTTTTCTTCATCTATCTCTTGCATATATTTATTCAAAAAGCAAAATACAAAATTTCAAAACCCTCAAAAGAAAACAGAAAAATATAAAATTTCAAAAATCCATAAAAATTTGAAAAACTCGGAAAAAAAAATTCCAAAAATATTGTCATTTTTGTCATGTTTTTTCTTAAATTCGATAACATCTACGGACTTTGTGTTGACATTCAAAGAATGTCACGGGTTTTTAGATGTTCTTCGAATGTACATAAATTGCCTTCTTAAAAAAAATGAGACAGAGAAAAATGGTGGTTTATTGTCATTTATTTTTCATATCTCATGCTCTGATTCTAAAAACAAATGTTTGTCACCAAAAAGACAAATGTTTCCTTTCCAAATATTTTTCCTTCTAATGATTCTTCTCAAAAATATTTCTCATCTAATGAAAACAAAATTGCTTTGAAAATACCTCAGACTCTATTTTTGAAAATCATCCGGGCTTATCTTTGTCAAAATCTCTAACACTCAATCAACAACTCATGTCATTGATTGAGGGGGAGAATGATTTCAATTCAATCAAAAAGGTTATTTTTCAAACAATTAGCATGTAAAAGAGCAAGGTCTACTTTTGGAAAATAAAAAAGAACAATGTTTTATACAATTGATTCAAGACCTTGGCTAATGTTATGTTTTCAAAAGATATTTATGCATGATTGATCAACGAAGTTTAAAGTCTCAAATTCTAATCCTTATCAGTTAAAACGTCTTTCAAAAGCAAGTCACTATTCTCCTCAAAAGCTCTCAAAATTTAATTTAAATCAATAGAGATCAAAAATCTCAAAGGATTTGAAAATTGTGATCGGGGGAGAATTTGTGATTTAAATTGGATTTAAACTGATAATTCGATAAATGGTTTTATACGTGATTAACAAGCTCTCCTCCCTACATGTGCCAAATAATTTCAAATTTTCCATGCACATGTTAAGGGGGAGCATGTATATCAAACCCAAAAGGATTGAATCGTGATTGATTTATCTCTAGGTGCAGGTTTTCCCTAATATGTGCTAAACAATTTCAAAATCAGATGCACATATTGAGGGGGAGCAGATTTTATAAAACCACATTCTTTCCCGAAAATATCTTTAACTGTATGTGAAACACTGATTTTGATCGGGAAAGTGATGTCGATATTTTTAGAAAATATTTATCAAAGAAGTGAATTCTTCCTCTTGCCTCCATGTGCCAAAATGATTTCAAACATATGATGCACATGTTGAGGGGGAGCCGTTTTCTATAATATCAAAAATGATTCAGGTACAAAATGCTTTGATAATATATCACAAGTACCTGGATTGATTTTCAAATGGTTTCAGTGGCTGATGAACAATACCAAAAAGACCGACCAAATTTACTTTATGTATGGTGATATAAGGATGGTTAGGTTAGGTATTCGTTCCCACGATCCCGCTAGTGCCGGAGGGATCTACCCAGGGACAATCTACTAGATAGTGTAGAGTCCTTAGGTATGATGAAAACAAAAAAAAGGAGAAAACTGAGATATGGGAAGAGTGCGGACTGAGATAGAGCTAGAACTGGAATAAACCCAACAAGGTTCTAGTTATGAAGTCTCGGTAAGCACTGAAGGGGTTGAAGAATGAAAAAGAATTGAATGTGAAAAAGGGTGAAAAGAAATAGCCCTCCATTATATCAACCTTAGGGCAGAAACCGGGTTCAATACATATGCTACTGGTGGTTACCAAGGTAATACCGGTATTGAAGACAAGACGTCATGGACCCAGTGAATGGTGTTTATGATTGATAATTGATTTTCCTTAAAACCTTCGTTGTATTGCAAAAACACTTTATTTTGAGCAGTACACGATTATTTTTCAAATCTCTTGTCATCAATCAGTGAATCTCAAATTCGCTGGTTCACTCACTCCATGTTGTCTTCTTTGAGACGTTTCGGTTTGAGAATGGCTAGAGCACCGCTAAACCCCTGTCCAAGGAGATTCTTCGGAATTATACCTGATCACGGGTAGTACTTGTACTGATCAACGGGGAACCGTGGGCCGTGTACCTCAATTCAACGAAAGTGATCAAAGACACCTTCGTGCGCTTTATTGCCAACTGTTGTATGCAGGTATACCAAACGTTTGCAGCTGATCAGCATGGAGAGGTCAATCCATACCCTCATGCTCACACAACACATTAATTTCAAAAGAAATCATGATTACTGCATCAATGACTCTGATATTCTCACTTCATGCTTCTGCTACGCTGCTGCAAATATCATGAATCAACTAAAACTTCCGCTACTCTGATGAGAAGAAATCATGATCCAGAATGTGAGCATGTCGGTCCACTGTCACAACATCACATAATGTCAACACTACAAAGGATGATTCAGAGATTTATGCAATCTGATAATCTCAAAGTTGGCTCAAAACTCATCATCACGTGGATCAGTTAAAGACCTCTACTTAAATTATCCAAACATGCAAAACATGAAGAATCAAAGACTACGGGCTACAGAGCAATGACCTTAAACAAGAATCCAAGAACAATATTAATGTAATATATGTTTGTATTCTGTGTAATTTGAGGTGACCTCCCTTAGGGGGAGATTGTTAGGATTTAGAAAATCCAGTCATTAAAGTGTCGGTCACCTCAAGTATACGTAATCGTTAGAAAGCTGGTAGTCGTAGTCATTTAATATTAGTTAGTATTTAGTTAAGTAACACCGTGGAGGACTGACGGGTCTTTACCCACTGTATGCCTGATCCACAGCCTGTAGGATGCGAGTCTTGTAAGAAAACTATAAATACCCTCTACCTTCCAAGGTAGAGGGTTGGAGCTTTAATACCATTTTTCTTTGTTTCACATAGTTCCCAACTCTCTTTCCTTTCTCTCTCTAAAACTTTCTCTCTCTAAAAACTTGTATACGCCCTAATATGATTGTGGTTTAATGTGTTTGTGAAATCCTATAAGTTACAACTTTCAAAAAAGACATTTCTCACGTCTAGGACAAATCGCTTTTTCATTATTAATACAAAGTAAAAACCCGTTTTCATTGCATCTCATGTCTTTTGAATGCTAAAGAGGACACATAACTAATATGTGTTTTCGGGTACATTCATTTAAGCAACAATGAATTAGGAGTACTCGGGTCATATCACATAATAATGTGCTTTTTCACTTCTAGTTTATTTTTCTTTTCTTTTAGGAGTCGAGATAACCGCAACTCCAAATGGTTTGCATATAGGCACACACTAGGCACAAATGTTTCCAAAAGGAAAATTTTGAGCTGCCTGAATCACCAGTACCATGGATCCCAGCCTTAATGCTGGACGGATCCCTCAAGGGAAGGATCCGTGGGATCCGTGAGACATAAGCTAGTTTTATCTTCTATTTTTCTCACTTTGGATGAAAACTTCAATATTTTTCATCATTTATTTTTATTTCTTTTGGAGTATGTTCTTTAATGCTTGTGTTCTCATGATCACATGCCTTAAATTCATATCTAATCATTAGATTTTAATCCACATTTTGGGTCAAGCATTCATTACAATGCATTATTTTTCTATGAATAGGATTCCCAAAATGCTTGCATATTCATCTCATATTCACAAACAAACACCACCATGTCATCCAAAAGATCTTCCAACTTAGATGAATCACCTAGTGCAAACAATCCCTTTCAAGAAATCCAAAATTTTGTCCTCCCACCTTCCAAAATACCACAATCGAAATCTAGGAAATCCGCACGGATTAGCATCCGGCCTTGTTGTTTAGCAAAACCATCATCGAATGGTTCATCACCAACCATTATTTCGCCATAAGATGCTTCCATTATTGCACCTCCTTCATCACCAACAAGTACACCAACTTCATCACCCATCAACTCTCCACCTAAGGTCACTCTTTTGGAACTCCTTAAGACTCCAACAAGATCTCAACAACCAAAACAAAAAGAAATAGTCTTTTTAACACCTCCCACTTCTCCAAACACAATTTTCAAAGACCTTGAAACCTCACCACCCTTAGCTCCCATTTTTTTACAAGAACATCTAGCTTCTTTTCCACCATCACTTCCAAACATTCCGGACTTTGATACGCTTTTTCCATCTTTTCCACCACAACTTCCGCATCTCACAAATCAAAGTCATTCGGAAAACTTCCGCACTCATTACCCACATCACTTACATTGTGAACATTGCCAATCCACTAGGGATATTGCAATTGAAATTAGGGAAGAAATGCGAGTCATACTCAACCTCATTCTTGACAGCATCAATATCATTACTCATCAAAACCTACATCCATAACCTTATGCAAGCATGGAAGGAATCATTATTACTATTTTTATTTTTAGTATTTTTCTTTTGAGCCATTTTTAAGAACAAGTCTTGTTCTTTCTTTTACATGCTTGTATGTGGCATAAATACCACTACATTTTTTTGTTTTATTGCAAGGCCTTGTTTACATACCTTGGCTCCCAATCTTGATTCCCGTCAATCACAAGATTATTTATGCATGTTACTACTAACCCTTTCTTTGTAGGATTTTTTTTATTTTTCTCACTTGACGCCCCAATCTAGGGGGAGCTACCGTCAAGGGGGAGTAAGCGATACGTGGACTATTTTTAAACATTTTGTTTCTTTGTTGGGTTAACTTTTTGTTTCGACAAAAAGGGGGAGATGAAGTAAAACTTAGGCTTTCAAAAGATACATCTAATCTTAAGTTTTATTCATCATGAAATTGCTTGATGTGAAGGATCAAGTGTAGTGGGTTGAGGAGCCTCAAACGATGGAGGGATTGGTCGAGGCGCATTTGAAGATGGCTTGACCAAGAATGATGGTGGTGGTAGAGAGATGTCAACTTCCATGTGGTTGGGTGGTTGACTTTGATAATTTCTCATGATCCAAATGGGATTATTTGATGGTGATGGCGAAAAGGAAGTCGGAGCTAGTGTTGACTCAACACCTTGATTTTGTTCCATTATTCCTCCTAATGAGGAGAATGTTGCCGGTGGTGGAGGATGGGATGGCCTAGGAGGCAAATCCTCGAGATTGTAGAGTTGTGGTGATGAGAGTGGAGTGGTGAATGAAAGGGCTCTAGGCACCAATGGTGATGGTTTAGTGGAAATGGGATTGTTTGGTTTAGGAGGTATAGCGGTGTTTGGCATAGGTAGTTTCGTGGGAACTATCCATTTAGGGATCGGTTTGATTGGTTGAGTTCGTGGAGGAGAAATCCTTGCATTTGTGGATTTTACCGGAGATGATTCGGTTAAAGAAATTTCGTGTACAACACGAGCAATTTTCTTGGGTGGTCCTTCGGTGGATGAGTTACCACTTGGAGCTTTCCTCATTGTTAGTACAAATAAACCGTGAAAACTTTTATTAATATTTAGCGATCTCTTTGTGTTTTGTTGATAACAAATATAATGTTATCATAAGTAAAATTAGAAGGATACATGTTATTTTTTTAAAGCATTTACATATAGTCATTTAATACAAATTGTTGTAATAAATCATTTGTTGTAATAGTTTATTAGGATGGGTAAAAATCACAACCCATGGAGCATATCCAAACCCATGGTGTTGACCCATATCCATTTGACTAGATGCATTGCATCTATTAGATACATTGTATCTAATGAAATACCCATGGACCAACCCATAACCCATGACTCATGACCCATAGCCAAAAAACCCATGGGCAAAGAGGATCGTCCCACGGATCCCTGACATTACACTAGATGGATCCCTTATAGGAGGGATCCGTAGGATCCGTGGCAAGATGTTGCCTAAAAATAAAGAGCCATTTCTTCATTTCTCTTCACCCCTCTTCTTACTAACTCTCTCATATAGTCTTACTCTCTTCTAACAAAAGATCACTTGATCTAGAGAGTTGTTCTTCTTTCTTCTATTGTGATTCTCATATAGGTCCTTCTCTAAGGTGAGATCATGAGTTTACTACAAGTCATCCAAGCAAGGGGTCCTTCATTGATTTGTTTCTCCACAAGATTTCTGTAGCAAAGATCTTGTACTTGATATTTCACATATTTGTTGTGTAATAGTCGTGTTGGTTTGGTCCTCCGTGTTACGGACTCGGTATTTAGCTTTGTACCGAAAAAGGTATAAGCAACGTTGTGAAGGCTTCTCCGCTAAGTTGAAGGAGTTTGTTGACATAGTGCTTGAACTCTCGAGTAGGTGACTCGGGGAGTAGAGTAGGGCAAGGAAGGTGTCCTTGTAGCTGAACCACTATAAATCGGTTGTGTCATTTCTATCCTTTGCTTTACTTTATTTACTTTAATTACTCTTAGATCTATACTTTATTTTCATCCATACGATTTCACATAACATCGAATCTAAATTTTTTAGAAACTAACTTAAAATCGGCAAAACTATTCAACCCCCCCATTCTAGTTTTCCACACTCATGATGAGATGATTCAAAGAGGTTTGTAAAGGTTTCTAAGTGCTGAAAATGAGGATGAAGGTGATGACTTTAGGAGTCCTAACAATGTGGTTTATAAAGCAAGGGATTTGGCAAGTGCATTCAAGACTTAAGCCACTTAGATTCCTTGGAATGTGATGATTAGCATGCACAAGAATCAACTTCAGAATTGTACTGATCTAGAAACTTAATTAAGATGAGATGTAGTGTTCAAGTTAGCAAGATGAACTTGAAATGATTGTTTTAGCTAGAGTAGACATGAATCTGTCATACGGATCCTACAGTTCCCTCTAATGAAGGATTCGTCTATGCCATTACTAGGGTTCCGTCTCTCAGCAGTTAAGAAAGGATAACAATGATGTTTGTAAGGTCTAAATCCTATACCTTCTTGAGTGTTTCAATCCATCTAAGTATCTTTAAATGAAAGGGTACTTAAATGCTTAAGGGCAATGAGTGATGTAGCTAATGATAGCCTTTCATGCAAGAAATTGGAACTTTTATGAGTACCAATGAGTGACCAAGGATGACACTAATGATTTGAGAGTGTCAAATGGAGCTAAATGATCCTAGAAACCAGATAGTAACGTAAGATAATCTTTTGGAAGGTATCCTGAAAGCATAAGATGAAAAAGCTAGAATTTGACCTATTTTTAGGTAAGGATGACTACAATCCATTTGCTATCGTTGAAAGGTTTCTAAAGCTAGATGTTTTAACATGTGAGGGATTATGTGTGAGTATAAGAGCGGAAGAGTAATGAGTTTTGGTGAGACGTAGATCTACAGGTGTTTTTTAGTGTGATCTAAGTAAGTTATGTGTGAGTACGAAAAATTTACTCAACTTGATAAGGACTCAATTTGTCTTAAGGCACTATGTCTTAGCTTAGTGTGAAGTGATTTAAGGACATGTTTTGAAATACAATGATTGCAATTGAATTTCTGTTTGCCGGTTCCCTAAGAGTAGGGATCCGTCTAACACAAACTTTAGGATCCGTCTCTCTCCTAAGCAGAACCTTTACAAAAGGTATGTAAGGGTTGCACAATGCATCATATTTCAAGGTTAGAGTTTTTCTAAGAAGTTCTAACATTAGTGTAGAGATATCAAAATGTAAGATGTCTTATTTCATGAAGGAAATTACATTACATTGATAAGGCATGGATACTAAGGATTGACCCTATTTTGAAGGAAAGCTAAGTTCCTTGAGCATTTTTGCTCGATGGATCATCAAATGGTTGATGAGTGTTCGCTGATTCGAGAATGAAGAAAGTCTTCATGAGAGATGTGTTTAGAGGTTCCATCATCTTGTTCACAACAACGAACTTTGAAATTGAGGATGGAAGTACATGATGTGATGATAAAGGCGTGTCAAGAACATTCCATAAGGAATTAGTTTGTTCTTAAAGCCTTGAAGATTTACAATTCGCCTTCCGAAGAAGTAGGCAAGATTTGCATGGTTGTGGTGTTAGCAAATAATACATTATGTGAGCACAACAAGCGGGAAGGATTTCTCGATTTCCACTAAGACTCCAAACATTTTCACGTAGGATTAGTGCAAGAGGCTTGTACTCTTCTCGGATATCCCGTGTATAGATAATGTTTGGATCGGAGTAATGGGGTTTGCATATTATGCGAGTCAAGTCTTCCGGGGAAGGTATGTGTGAACAATATGGACTATTTTCTTCAAGAAAGTTGAAGAGAGAATCAAGAGACCAATCTTCAGTGATGGCACATTGTCCATGATTTGGAATTCGGAGGATCTGAGCAAATTTCCCAAGGGTTAAAACTAACTTTTGGTTTTTGATCCAAAACCAAAGAGATAGAGAGCGATCCTCTTTACGAACGAGTTCAACTTGACGGAAGAATTCCAATACGAACCTTGGACATATTTTCTTGTTAATTTCGAGAAGACATTCTAGTCCAATGGTTCGGAAGGAAGTATTGATACCTTCTTCGAATTGTAGAGGGGTGTCGACAATACGTCCTTCGTGGAAATGACAGGTTTAGAGATTATTGAACCCACGGACATGATTGCCAGATGTGTTGGGCTCAAGAGAGATGTTAGGAGTGTAGACGCTAGTGAGTGAAAAATCAAACTCATACTTATGCGACATAGCGAGACCTATAGGAAAGAAGAGTTAATAGGATGTGATGTATTATGGGCAAAACAATGATAACCTAACATTTTTACTAGATGTTTATTAACAATGGTAACTATTAGGATCGTATGTATGGATGATTTGGTGAATCGGGAGGTCTTGGAAGATGAAAGAACATCATCTTCAAGTTAGTGAGATAAAGTAGAGAGAGAAGGGAAACTACTAGGTGTTTTATTATTGAAAGGATGAAATTACACTAATGAGTCTCACCCTCCTAGGAAAGTCTAGGAGGGTATTTATAGCTAAACACTTACAACTATGTAATCCCATCAATGTCGTTCCATTTACGAGTTAGGAGCGATTCCAACAATCTTCCCCAATGGGACGACATAAGGGATTACTTACAACATTTACTACAAATATAGAAAAAAATAAAGAACGGTCTTCATAAGCTCTTCAAGTGCTGAGGATGATGAAAGTTTACGCTCTTTGTCTTCTTCTGGTACCTTGACTTGAGAACCGTTTTCTTCACTTGTAGGCAAATGATGTAATATGCACAAGTTGGATTAACTTCCCCCCAATTCACGATGCATGTCTTTAGCAGCTTCTCCGTACACTTCTTTTTCGCGAAGTTTCTGAATCAGCTTCCCACCAAACTGGCAACCGTCTTCAACAGATTCGAAAATTTGATGTAGTGAACATTTCCTCTAACTTTTGAAGTTTTCAGTACGCAGCAGAATTTGTAGATGAGCAGTAAACCACACAAGGTAAATCTGACTTCTTTTTGGAAAATCCGTTTGGGGGTAACATGCGAGAAATCAACAAGATCTTCTCACATATGTAGATGCTTCACACCAAACAAACCACGAAAGACAAAATGAAACGACTTCCCCCTAAATGTTGCGGTCTATCAGAATAATAGTTACATGTGAATCTGCAATTACTCGATAGAATGATCGTGTGTAAGGCATCATAACATCATATTTAGGTAACTTCACGCACGATAACTCTGTGAAAGTGAGACGATAACACCAACTTTGAGAAATTTGCACCATAGATCGTCTTATTTCATCACCCTGATTGAAGAAATTCAGGAAGGGAAACAGGTTTTCTAAAAAAAATCCAAAAATATCAAAGAAGCAATGAACACCTATACTCTCTTCCCCCTGGTGTTTTCAATGAATCAGAATCATACACCACGTATGTTGATGATGAATTGGAGACAGAGAAACCATGTATGTCCAAGTAATCGAACAATCGTGAAGTACCATAAATATCATGTGAGAATCAAATTCTGATAGAACTTCTCTACTCGTGTATACTCTTCTCAGCTAACTCTTTACCGATCCCATTATCATTCTGACGGCTTTTTGTAGTACCTACTGATGGAGAAAACCCAATATGAAGAACTTGAGACTGAAGTAAAATAACCCGAAGTTATGACTTAAACTTGCACTATTATTAGACGAAGAACCCTTTTTCTTACCATCATCGAAAAAAGGTAAACTTAAAGTTTCTCGAATTATCCACAGCTTTTTGTGACACTTGAGCACAACAACGTAACTCCTTAAAAGTGATAGCTATACGCTGTGAGTACAACAACGTAACTCCTTACATCAGGTATAACTAGACCACTCAAGTCTTTGTCATTTGTAACGGTTAAAGCTCGAACAAGGATCTCGAAGAATAAGGACACCAACCAACCCCGATATCTTCAAGATACTAAGTACACACACCCGTGATATCCCACTTCCACCTCAAATAAATAATAGTGAATTCACGCCGTAGTCACATCTTGCGGTTAAATGCCAAAAAAATAGCTTTCGTTAACGGTTTAAATGAACTTGATAATGGTTTCCCGATCTTGTCAAAATGTATCCTCGTGAAATCGAAATACCAAAATACCAATCATATTACAAATGAGTATAAAATTTTTTGGCTAAATATTAATATTAGACCAAAGTTCGGATACTAAATTTGTGTTTGACATTTTAATTTGCCACCAACTCAGACCTGATCAAACCATACGAGCCCAAACTTCATGTGGTCTGTTTAACTACAATTGGCCCGATCCAACCAGAAGATATATACCCGTTTTGTGTTATAACAGCTCAAGCCCACCAAAAACATCCCCATATCCGGTTACATATAAAAAACGTTGAATCCCTTTTACTTAACCCAAGATATGTGTAAACCTAAAATAACTCATCCTCATATGCGCCTGCCACACTTCTTTTCACCCAAAAAGAAAACAGATATGCGCTCCTCAATAAGAAATAGATCATCAGTAATCCTCATCTCAATCGCTATCACCAGTCACTCCCAATCTCATCAACATCAATAATTCGAATCATACTACCTCACATACCATAACCTTTGTCTTATATTTCTACTCATCCGAATCAAGAAAGATCATATGGCTTCAAGATCTGAAATATGGTCTCGGGTAGGTGTGAATAAGTGTGATTAATTTTGTTGTTGATTTAATTAACGAAACAAAGAAAAAAGGAATAACATAATTGTTATATTCTTTATCTTGTGTGTTTCAGATAATGAAAAGAAGCTAAGCTTCGTATAAGAGATCAATGATGAGTTGGTTTACTCGAGAGTGAATATCATAAAAATTTCAGTAAATCTCAAAAGAGATACGAGTGAAAAACTAAAACTGAGATCTTGTTTGATTACATTAATTGTGTCGAGTCTTAGTTGTAGAGTGAAAATGTGAGATGGGATTGAGATATAGAGTTTAGTTGTGGTTTGATGAAGTTGAAGTTGGGTTGAGTCTTGCACGAGAACATGGACTGATGAGGTTGATAAACTGAGGTTGTTGTAGAGTTGTTTGGTATATTGGTTATGTGGTCAAGTAGGTCTGGTCAAAGTCTTCTCTTCTTCATCTGTTTCTGGTCTTATCCGTAAAGATGGTTACGCGTAAGCAATTTCTTATGCGTAAAACAGTTTTGGTCTAAAACCTTACGCGTAGCCAAGGTTCATAGGCGTAAGTCAGAGTGCTTAGGCGTAAGGCAGGGTGCTTAGGCGTAAGCCCTTTACGCGTAATACCTTACGAGTAGTTTTCCAAGCTACTCGTAAACATTCTGGAGATCTTTAGGTGTAGAAAAGGGGTTTTGACCCACTTTGACTTTTTCCAGCTACCTTTTTTCGACCAAGGATTCCGACCAGCGTTGAGAAACCCAGAAAAAACATAATCTGACTTACTTGGACAAATAATAATCTGACCATTTGACCGTTTCACGAGTTTGGTACCAAAACCAGTTACAAAAGTTGATACAATCTTTTTGTGAACAGTTAAAAACTGTTTTGACCAAAAACAATACAATGAACTTGTATAAAAATATGTTCACCAACAAAAGTATGTAAAAAATTAACAACCTTGATAAAAAGACAGATTTTTAAACAATAATTTGACAAGATAATATCACCAAAAATCAACCAATGATACAAAACCGACCTTGCTCTTGATACCAATGTTAGGATCGTATGTATGGATGATTTGCTGAATCGGGAGGTCTTGGAAGATGAAAGAACATCATCTTCAAGTTAGTGAGATAAAGTAGAGAGAGAAGGGAAACTACTAGGTGTTTTATTATTGAAAGGATGAAATTACACTAATGAGTCTCACCCTCCTAGGAAAGTCTAGGAGGGTATTTATAGCTAAACACTTACAACTATGGCTATATGACATAACAAGCCCATGTGTTTTAGCTAGCAACGATAGAAAATGTAATCCCGTCAATGTCGTTCCATTTACGAGTTAGGAGCGATTCTAACAGTAACTCACTTAATGTTTGACATTTTAGTGGAACATTTCTTTTAGGAGTAAAACGGTTTTTATTTTGCATGAAAAACTGTTATCCAAAGGGACGGTTCTCATGGTTCACTCCCATAAGGGATCCGGCTAGTGTATCTATAGGGATCCGTGGATCTGTAGTGACAGAAAAAGGTTTGACGAAAAAGGATTTTTGCAACTTATATATTTATACAAAGGTATGTATTTTAGCCAATTTTTACTATAGCATGCATTGTTGGTTTCAAAAGTGTCTCAAGATCAAAAATAACGAGAGATATAAAGCAAAAAAAATGACAAACACATTATGAGAAATTAACTAGATAAACTAGAACATTAGTAATATTTCATTTCAATGCTAAGAACGATACAAAGGATTGGGTATATAACACCAAAGTAGATTAACAACACAAAGTATATGTCTCCATACAGGAACTTCTTCATAGGAAACACGAGAGCGATGAGTGTTAGGGCGATGAGTACAAGGGCGACGTAAACCATGTTGATGAAGAACCTTCTTGATTTTGGTTTGAGATGAGATGAGATGAGGAGGAAGGAGGAATTTTTGAGATTTGTGTTTTGTTTTATTATTAGAAAGATATGATTTTTGGATTAAATGAAGTACGACACAAATTTTATATACCTCGACTTTAAACGAAAAAGTAACATGTATGCGAGAAAGACTTCCTAATGAAGCTACATGTAATATATACATATGCACAAAAGATAATCATATAAATACTTATGGAAGCATTCTTATTTATCAAGCTATTGTTATTTAGAGATAAGTGGAAAGTCATACCTCTAATGCACTTAGGAATGTCTTTACAAATGACACAACAAGTGTCAGTAGACAATTCCAGCTCCTTTGTGTTTAAGATACCTTCTTAGGGAAGGTATTCTTGTTACCAAGCAATTCCTATGGCTTGGTAGGTATGAGCTTTAACTAAGTAACATGACAATGCAGATTAGTGCAATTAAATAGATAATAAGTAAAAAAAAAAAAACAAATGTTGTTATCTAATCATCATCCAAACAAAGAGTTTTAAAAACATGATATTTATTTTTATAAAAGACCTTCTTTGTAGTTTTCAATTAACCGTAGATCGTATCATGTTTTTAAAGTACAATATACTTAAGGAACTTGGTAACGAAGCTCTGATGCCAATTGTGGAAAACTAGAAGGGGGGGGGGTTGAATAGTTTTACCAATTAAAACTTCGTTTTAAACTACTTAGATCAACTTGTGTCAATTTATTTGGATGTGTGTTGGATGTTGATAAACAAACATATAGAAATCCAAATATGTAATGAAAAGATATAGATTTAGAAGCACAAAACCACAACGCGAGTATTTATAGTGGTTCGGCTACAAGGACACCTTCCTTGCCCTACTCCACTCTCCGAGTAACCTACTCGAGAGTTTTTAATCACCACAAAACACCGACTCCTTATGGTGGAGAAACCTTGACAACGTTGCCTACTCTTTATCCGGCACAAGGCTAGATACCGGGTTCTTCCACGAGGTAGAACCAAACCTATTATAACGTCGCCTACCCTTTATCCGGTACTAGGCTAGATACCGAGTTCCATTACAATGGAGGAACTATTACCCAACACTACACCAAAACCTAACCACAAAGGAGATCTACTCCTTATAACAACATCATCAAGGATAACAATATCCTTTGACCCCAATACTAATCTATCATGTACATCGAATCACCCCATATCGAATGTACACCTTAGGCACCTTTCACTAATGCCTTTGACTTGATCTTCAAGACACCTTTCACTAATGTCTTGTGACTTGACTTCTAGGCACCTCTTCACTAATGCCTCTAGCCTTAACTTGTAAGCACCCTTCAATAGTGCTTTTAATACGGACTATCGACACCTTTCACTAATATCTTCATCTTGACACTTGAGACATCTTTCACTAATGTCTTCAACACTACACTTCTTATGAGAAAGAAGAAAACTATCAACAAGAGAACCTCAGTAGTCTTGATGATAACAAAGCATGGCAACTCATGGACTTGAGCTTGCTTGTCTTCAAAAGATGGTGATCTCGCCTTTAAGAGGAACCTAGAGAATCACAAGAGAACAAAACTACATACATAGATCACTTGGATCTGAGGTTAGAGAGTTTATAACTCTAAGAGAAAATATGTGAGAAAAGGCTGAGGAACAATGAAAAAATGGCTCACTATTTATAGAGAGAAAATGTCTACTGTTCCACAGATCCCACGGATCCCTCACTTGAGGGATCCGTCCAGTGCAATACTGGGGATCCGTTGGACGCTCCCCTTTGCCCATGGTTTTTGGGTCATGGGTCATAGGTTATGCATCATGGTATCAAAGTAGATACAATGTCTCTCCAAGATGCAATGCATCTAGTCCATGGTTCATGGATTAAAACTATGGGCCATGGATTAAAACCATGTATGACTTAAGCATGATGTCATGCAATGGGTTATGGGTCAAGCTCCATGGGTATGGGTCATGGACTTTGGGTTGTACCCAACTATATTCAATGTATTTGGTCAATGGGTCAAATACTTAAGTTTCTACCCATTTATATTACCCATTATAATACATACTAGTTATGTATATATTTGCCCAATATCTAAACACTAGTTGTTGTACATATGTATTATTAATTCATAAAATCACTTGTACTTTGTTTTAGTGTTTTATGTGAAAACGAAAGTGTGTTAGAAAACTATTGGCTCAAACCATTTACGTATTTTATTTGTTTCGTTAAAATGATTTTACGTTTGTTATCGACAAAACATTAGAAGATCGTAAAATATAAATAAACGTTTTTACGGCTTATTTGTATTAACATTTCCATTAAACCTAACTTATTTCCCGTTTTCCTTTGCTTACCTTCGACACCCACTGTGGAAGATTTGAGAATTAGTGAGAGTGGTGGTGAGACACTTAGAGTTTTTGAGGTGCCTTATAAGGAGTAAAACAAGTATTGGTATTGTCTTAAAATATTGCTAGCTCCTCTAGTTTACAAGCAAGACCAAATTTGTAGCATGTTTGTTTGTGGCATGACTTAGGTGACCGGAAAAAGGGGTGGTGTTCCCTAGCAATTTCGAGGTCCTTGAGACATATTATCCAACAGATAATAAAGTCTAAGTAGTCAAAGCATGGTTGGAAAAATTTTAAATCACTAGGTAATATTTTAATCTAGGTGATTAGGGTGGCTTGAAAGTGTTCTTGTGTCTCTTGTCTTCTACTCGACATACTTAGGATAGAAAGGGGAAGTTTTTGGTTTGGTTAGTGTGTGACTACACAATTATTTTGGGTCTTTATGTAGTCGACTGCCAAAGAGGTGTGGCATCAAGCTTTATGACTAAATTTCCAACCTAGTTTCCTATAGTAGAATTATGTTTCCTTTCCTATCTCTTTTGTTTTGGTTGACCGGTTACACAAATACAAAGAAAGTGTAGTATCAATATTTCTCAAGTTTGTTGTTTCGGTGTGTTGGGCTAGCAGCGAGGCCCAAAGGAATCATGGGTGTTGGGCTCGGTTTACATGAGTATGGATTGGACTAAAGAAAAACAATTGCCCAATCGTAAAAGTTGTGTTGGGCTCAAAATGGTAACGAGTCCCATTGATAAGTTGGGTTGGATCGTGTGGTAGTGCGAAGCCCAATAAGTTTCTAGGCCCAAATCCTAATTTAATATATTTTATTTTTATTTATTCTGTATTTTTAAAAAAATTTACATATGTATTATGTATTTTAAGAATATCGGGATCGTGGGGAGTTTCATTCTGATCACAACAGTATATTTATGATCACTCAAGCTGTGTTGATCATGCATATGCCAAATGATATGCAAATGTGATGTTTAGAAAAATTTCGTGATGATATAAATCGTGCTTAATTTCTGATTAAGGTCTTAAGTACAATGAAATTTTCCGGGAGCTTACAGTACCTACCCCTTAAGAGAACCGCGTCCCGCGGTTTAACTCGAAGAGGTTGTCATGGGTGATTTGATGAACAGGTGGGGATACTTAGAACACATTACATGCTCGTGCTCCCAGGTGAACTCTGCACCTCATTTCTTGTGATTCCATCGAACTTTAACGATAGGAATGCGGTTTTTCTTAAGCCTCTTGACTTCCCTGTCCATGATCTCAACGGGTTCTTCTACGAAGCTAAGTTTGTCATTGAGCTGTATGTCCTTTAGGGGTACGACTAGGGTTTCATCCGATAGACACTTCTTAAGATTCGAGACATGGAAAGTGTCATGTACTCGACTATGCTCTTCGGGAAGTTCGAGCTTATATGCCACTGGACCAATTCTTTGCAAAATTTTAAATGGTCCTACATATCGAGGTTTGAGTTTTCCTCTCTTTCCAAACCTCACCATTCCCTTCTAGGGTGATACTTTGAGCATTACACGGTCTCCAACTTGGAATTCCATTGGTTTTCTCCTGACATTTGCGTAGCTCTTTTTTCTATCTCGAGCTGCTTGTAGTTGCTTGCTTAATTTGCATTATCTTCTCAGTTGTCTCTTGGACAATATCAGGGCATGTGAGTTGTACTTCTCCAACTTCTGCCCAGCAAACAGGAGATCGGCATTTTCTTCCATAAAGTGCTTTAAAAGGAGCGGCTTTAATGCTGGCGTGGTAACTGTCATTGTAAGAAAATTCAGCCAGAGGTAAGTGTTTATCCCATCCTTTTCCGAAATCAATTACACATGATCTTAGCATGTCTTCCAGAGTTTGGATCGTTTTTTCACTTTGTCCAACTGTTTGAGGATGGTATGAGGTACTCATATCCAATTTGGTACCCATGGCATTTTGGAGTTTTTGCCAAAATCTCGAGGTGAATCGGCTATCTCGATCAGATATGATAGAGATCGGTACACAGTGATGAGAAAAAATCTCTTTGATATACAGTCTAGCGAGTGTAATCATCTAGTCGTTCTCCTTGATAGGCAGGAAATGAGCGGATTTCGTGAGACGGTCTACAATGACCCAAATGGTGTCAAAACCATTAGAAGTTCTCGATAACTTTGTGATGAAATACATTGTGATCCTTTCCCATTTCCAAACGGGAAGTTCTGGTTGGGTTAACAATCCTGACGGTTTTTTATGCTCTACTTTGACTATCAAACATGTCAAGCATTTACTGGCATATTCGGCGATATCAGCCTTCATGTTTGGCCACCAGCACAAAAGCTTTAGATCTTGATACATCTTGTTGGGACCAGGATATACGGAAACTTCAATTTATGTGATTCATGCATGATGAGTTCTCGGATACCTCTGTAGAGTGGAATCCAACTTCGATCTTTGAAACATAACGTTCCGTCTTATCTTTTTACAAATCCATTTTCATTCTACGGCATGCCATAAATCTTCTCATTCGGCCTGTTTTCTTCTTTAAGTGCTTTGATCTGAGCTTCAAGAATTTTCGATGGTAGGGGTGAATTGATTACCATACCCAAAGATCTCACTCTAAGTGGCTTAGGGCGATCTTTTCTACTCAAGGCGTCGGCTACAATGTTCGCCTTCCCGGGATGGTAACGAATCTCGCAGTCATAATCACTGAGCAATTCTAGCCAGTGGCGTTGATGCATATTCAGTTCTTTCTGATCTAAGATGTGTTGAATACTTTTTTGATCAGTGTACACTATACACTTGGTCCTGTACAAATAATGTCTCCCTAACTTGAGTGCAAATACCACAGCGCCAAGTTCTAGATCGTAAGTAGTATAATTCTTCTCATGAGTTTTGAGTTGACGTGATGCATAAGCAATCACTTTGTTCCTTTGCATGAGAACAGCGCCTAAACCCATGTGTGAAGCATCGCAATATACTACAAAATCTTCTACTCCTTCAGGTAGTGCCAAGATGGGTGCTTCGCAAAGCTTGTTCTTAAGGAGTTGAAAAGCCGATTCTTGATCGTCTCCCCATTTGAATTTCTTCATTTTCTGGGTTAACTCGGTCAATGATTTGGCTATCTTCGAGAAACCTTGGATGAATCTCCGATAATAACCAGCAAGTCCTAAAAATTGACGAATCTCAGTGGGGTTGGTTTGTACTGACCAATTCTTTACGAATTCGATCTTTGTGGGATCCACGTGGATTCCTTCATTGTCCATCTCATGACCAAGAAATTGGACTGTCTTAATCCAAAAATCGCATTTGAAAAATTTTGCGTACAATTATTCATCCTTAAGTAACTTTAGGACAGTTCTCAGATGTTTCGCATGTTCTTCTTTATCACGAGAGTAGATAAGAATATCGTCAATGAACACAATGATGAATTTATCCAGACATGGTTTACAGACTCTATTCATGAGGTCCATAAATACAGCGGGTGCATTAGTTAAACCAAATGGCATTACTTGGAATTCATAATGACCATATCGAGTTCTAAATGCGGTCTTGGGTATATCTTCCTCTTTTACCCTTAACTGATGGTAACCAGATCTTAAATCAATCTTCGAATATACACTCGAGCCTTGTAACTGATCAAACAGATCATCGATTCTTGGTAAGGGATAGCTGTTCTTGATTGTGAGCTTGTTCAATTCTCCGTAATCGATACACATCCGAAATGATCCATCTTTCTTCTTAACGAATAAAACCGGTGCTCCCCAAGGAGAGGAACTTGGTCTAATGAATCCTTTGTCAGATAGCTCTTCTAGTTGTTCAGAAAATTCTTGCATTTCCGAGGGTGCTAAACGGTATGGTGCTCATGCTACGAGAGTAGCTCCAGGAATAAGATCAATTTGAAATTTGACTTGTCGAGCAGGCGGGAGTACAGGCAAATCTTCTGGAAACACCTCAGCAAATTCTCTAACTACAGGGACATCCTCTAGTCGTTTCTCTTACGACTTCTTTTCCGTTACTTGAGCTAAAAAGGCATAACATCCTTTGTCCATTTACTTTATCGACTTTGCACAGGATATGATACTTAAGTAATTTCTACTTTGATCTCCTTGGATAACTAAATTTTCACCGTTGATTGGGATATGAACGGTTTTCTCGTCGCAAACAATCCTAGCACGGTGTTTAGACAACCAATCCATGCCAATTACGACATCGAAACGACCAAGTTTGATCGGCAAAAGATCTATGAAGAACGAGTGATCTTTTAACAAAATAGGACAATTACGGATTACGGTGTTGGTTCCTATTATCTTTTCATCGGCTAGTTCTATTTCATAAGATGTATCTAAGGCAATTGGGGATATTTCAAGCAATGATGCAAAGGTAGTTGATACAAAACTCTTATTGGCTCCGGAGTCAAACAAGATTTTTGCAGAATGATTGATAAGAGAATACGTACCTGTCACAACATTATGGTTTAATGGCACGTCTCCATCTCCTAGCACGTACGCCCTTGCACGCGCATTGTTCGGTTGAGCTGCATTCATCTTTGGGCATTGTTCGGTTGAGCTGCTTTCCTTGATGACCTACCTTGTTGCACTTGTCACACTTCACAGTGCACGGTCCAGAATGGTGCCTCAAAGATCTATTACACTGGGGATGTGGTCCGGCATATCCTTTTCCCGAAGTGGATGCAACATAAGCCCTTGCGGCTTCTTGTCTTCAGTTTTGCCGATTGTGATGCTCGTTTCTGTTGCGGTGATACTGGTTGTTGTTGTTCCGATTGTTGTTGTTGGACTGATGATGGTTGGAATTCGAGCTTTTCCGATCATCAAGCTTTCTTTTGTTGTCACTTGAGCCTTGTACATTTGTAAGCTTCAATATCGTCTCCATAAGGCGGTGTGATACAATGACAACTTCTTCAACAGTCTTTGGATTAGAAGCAATGACATCTCCTTCAATGCTCCGAGGAAGACCTCTAATCAAATCTTCCAAAATATTTTCATTGGTAGGGAACAAATGAGGTCACAGAGCTCTCAGTTCGAGGAATCTCTTGAAGTATGTCTTGAGATCATTACCTTTGGCAGCTAAATGGTAATACTCATCTTCAAGCTTCTTTATCTCAGTTCTCGAGCAATACTGTTTCATCAACAGTTGTTTCAGATTTGACCATGAAATTTTACAATCTTCTTCCATTCCGATTGATTTAGCATGGGCTTTCCACCAATATAACGCATCTTCTGGCAAAGTTCCAGTTGAAAACTTGACCTTGCAATCATCTGTGCAGTCACTTAGTAGAAACACAGTCTCGGTTCTCTCAAACCAATAAAGTAAACTAATAGCACCTTCTATCCCCTTGAAGAATGTTGTATTGCAGTTCATGAACTCTTTGTAGCTACACTTACGAGCTACGGAAGACTCACTTTGATTTGTTGGAGTGTTGGTTTCATTTGAATTTGCCATTTCAACAATTCGTGCTGCTGCTGCGACATGAGTTACTTCAGCAACACTAGCAACCTCGTTTCACGTCGCTGCTTGGGCAACACGCTTAGTTTCAGCTTCTCGAGCGATCTCCGCTTCTCGGGCAATCTCAGCTTCTCTTGCAATTTCAGCCTCTCTGGCAATCTCAGCTTCTCTTGCAATTTCGGCTTCTCTTGCAGCAACTTCAGCTTCACGTGCCTCTTGGGCAATTCGTTCACCAAGCGGCATTCACTTTCGGCTCTAGCAAGTCAGCTGCATGCCGAGCTATAGTAGCGCTTAACGCTTTCAAATCGACCATTTTTGAACAGCTTGTCGGGTGATAGTGGATGAGGTAGCTTTCTTCTTGACCATTTTTCTAAAATTACCAAGAAATAAACCCCAAGATTTAGAATCATCGACGATAATAAAAGTGATTACATGTTATAAATATCAAAATAGCCAAGATCATCACTTTAAATCAGTGAGATGATATCGTTATAGACAGTAATAAGTGAATCATGATTTATCTCAACAAAATCATAACATATATAAGGACATAATGATCGGTTCGGCATATATGACCGATGAATAATATTACAATACAAGAATATAGAAATACAACCATAGAATACATCAGTACATAGTAACTATTCACAACCATAGGTTACAACATCAACATTCTTGTTCCATAGTTACAAACCAAAAGGATACAAGGCTTAATGCCTCATATGGCGGCTTTATGATACATGCTACAATAAAGATAACTAGTATCTATGCATCTCTCGATGCGTCATCATGACGACGAGGAATCTACTAAAATAAAGATGACTAGTATCTATGCATCTCCTGATGTGTCATCATGACGACAGCTCACGTCCTTGATCTTTCGCCTCGAGGTCATCAATCCTCTGCTCTAATATAGAAGTGTGAGCATGAGAGGATGCAAGCTCGTGATGCAAGGCTCTCTCTCGGCCTAAGGCAGTGTCTCTCAAAGTACTCGCATCTCGAACAGTAGTCTCAAGCTTTTAGGTCAAGCCGGTTATCTGCATCTCTCGCCTCCACAATCCGGCGCCATCATGTCAAATACAATCTCAATGGAGTAGCGACCTATTACGAGGTTTTCGACCTCTTCCTCCAAGCTCTATATCCTAACTAGCGGGATCTCATCATAATGCGCCAGGAGCTCACTCAGCTGGTCCTCGTGTCTAACGAGTCTAGTCGCCAGCAGAGGAATGGTGTGGTGTACAGGCTCACTGGTAACTGGCAGAACTGGAGATGTTGTAGTAGTTGAGCTCTCTCCAAGCTCGAAAGAACTAGGGGCTCCTTCCTCTTCTCTCCAACGATGAAGTAGTGGTATCAAGAATGACCATCGTCTAGCACCGGCCTTCTTCCTAGGTCCAGGCTGAACATCCACTTGAGTAGGCATGTAAGGATCAGTCGGTGATGGAAAATAGCATCTAATGCCAAGCGGCAAAGGTGGCTCACTGAAAGTGTCCAATGGAGGTGATGCTGTAGGCGGTGATGAAACTGGAACAGTGGTAGTCTGATGGTAGAATTCAGAAGGTGGCGGTGGTGGTGAAGTAGTAGTAGGTGGAACAGTAGGTGAAACTGGTGATGACTGAGCAGGTGGTGACTGAGCTGATGGTGACTAAGCTGATGGTATCACACGAATCATAGTGATGGATCGCACATGCTTCCTAGCTGTGTGTTTGAAGATGGTATCCTTAGGACGCAGTCTATAAGGCACTCCAAATGGCTCGGGCTCATAGGGCTTCAGGACACAGATCCTACGTCGGTGTGGATGGATCGGTAAAGAAGATGATACAGAAGAGTCTAATGAAGCGTAATCGCTCTTGGATGACTTGGATGATCCATCATCCACTGCGACATCTCAAGCAGTTGCCATTGCCGTGACTCATAATACTAATCTAGTGTCATGGTAGCAAAAGCATTATGCTCTTGAGAGCGAGCAATCATAGATGGAATGGTAGGAGTTTGGGCAACCTTGCCTTCCTCGAAAGGTTCAGTCTCGTCCGAAACAGTGGCTGGTATGACTGGACTATGATGAACTGGCATATTGACAGTCGTAGAGGACATAGTATCTTCCATCTCAGTGTCTGAGGACAGAACAACCAGCTGGGAAGCAGACATGGTACTGTAACAACCCATAAAATAATCATGTAAGTAAAATGCCAAATAGTTTTATTAAAAAGATTTTAGTTAGTTGCGTACAATTATTCATCCTTAAGTAACTTTAGGACAGTTCTCAGATGTTTCGCATGTTCTTCTTTATCACGAGAGTAGATAAGAATATCGTCAATGAACACAATGATGAATTTATCCAGACATGGTTTACAGACTCTATTCATGAGGTCCATAAATACAGCGGGTGCATTAGTTAAACCAAATGGCATTACTTGGAATTCATAATGACCATATCGAGTTCTAAATGCGGTCTTGGGTATATCTTCCTCTTTTACCCTTAACTGATGGTAACCAGATCTTAAATCAATCTTCGAATATACACTCGAGCCTTGTAACTGATCAAACAGATCATCGATTCTTGGTAAGGGATAGCTGTTCTTGATTGTGAGCTTGTTCAATTCTCCGTAATCGATACACATCCGAAATGATCCATCTTTCTTCTTAACGAATAAAACCGGTGCTCCCCAAGGAGAGGAACTTGGTCTAATGAATCCTTTGTCAGATAGCTCTTCTAGTTGTTCAGAAAATTCTTGCATTTCCGAGGGTGCTAAACGGTATGGTGCTCATGCTACGAGAGTAGCTCCAGGAATAAGATCAATTTGAAATTTGACTTGTCGAAAGCAAGGGGAGTACAGCAAATCTTCTGAAACACCTCAAGAAATTCTCTAACTACAGGGACATCCTCTAGTCGTTTCTCTTACGACTTCTTTTCCGTTACTTGAGCTAAAAAGGCATAACATCCTTTGTCCATTTACTTTATCGACTTTGCACAGGATATGATACTTAAGTAATTTCTACTTTGATCTCCTTGGATAACTAAATTTTCACCGTTGATTGGGATATGAACGGTTTTCTCGTCGCAAACAATCCTAGCACGGTGTTTAGACAACCAATCCATGCCAATTACGACATCGAAACGACCAAGTTTGATCGGCAAAAGATCTATGAAGAACGAGTGATCTTTTAACAAAATAGGACAATTACGGATTACGGTGTTGGTTCCTATTATCTTTTCATCGGCTAGTTCTATTTCATAAGATGTATCTAAGGCAATTGGGGATATTTCAAGCAATGATGCAAAGGTAGTTGATACAAAACTCTTATTGGCTCCGGAGTCAAACAAGATTTTTGCAGAATGATTGATAAGAGAATACGCACTGTCACAACATTATGGTTTAATGGCACGTCTCCATCTCCTAGCACGTACGCCCTTGCACACGCATTGTTCGGTTGAGCTGCATTCATCTTTGGGCATTGTTCGGTTGAGCTGCTTTCCTTGATGACCTACCTTGTTGCACTTGTCACACTTCACAGTGCACGGTCCAGAATGGTGCCTCAAAGATCTATTACACTGGTGATGTGGTCCGGCATATCCTTTTCCCGAAGTGGATGCAACATAAGCCCTTGCGGCTTCTTGTCTTCAGTTTTGCCGATTGTGATGCTCGTTTCTGTTGCGGTGATACTGGTTGTTGTTGTTCCGATTGTTGTTGTTGGACTGATGATGGTTGGAATTCGAGCTTTTCCGATCATCAAGCTTTCTTTTGTTGTCACTTGAGCCTTGTACATTTGTAAGCTTCAATATCGTCTCCATAAGGCGGTGTGATACAATGACAACTTCTTCAACAGTCTTTGGATTAGAAGCAATGACATCTCCTTCAATGCTCCGAGGAAGACCTCTAATCAAATCTTCCAAAATATTTTCATTGGTAGGGAACAAATGAGGTCACAGAGCTCTCAGTTCGAGGAATCTCTTGAAGTATGTCTTGAGATCATTACCTTTGGCAGCTAAATGGTAATACTCATCTTCAAGCTTCTTTATCTCAGTTCTCGAGCAATACTGTTTCATCAACAGTTGTTTCAGATTTGACCATGAAATTTTACAATCTTCTTCCATTCCGATTGATTTAGCATGGGCTTTCCACCAATATAACGCATCTTCTGGCAAAGTTCCAGTTGAAAACTTGACCTTGCAATCATCTGTGCAGTCACTTAGTAGAAACACAGTCTCGGTTCTCTCAAACCAATAAAGTAAACTAATAGCACCTTCTATCCCCTTGAAGAATGTTGTATTGCAGTTCATGAACTCTTTGTAGCTACACTTACGAGCTACGGAAGACTCACTTTGATTTGTTGGAGTGTTGGTTTCATTTGAATTTGCCATTTCAACAATTCGTGCTGCTGCTGCGACATGAGTTACTTCAGCAACACGAGCAGCCTCGGTTTCACGTGCTGCTTGGGCAACACGCTCAGTTTCAGCTTCTCGAGCGATCTTCGCGTCTCGGGCAATCTCAGCTTCTCTTGCAATTTCAGCCTCTCTGGCAATCTCAGCTTCTCTTGCAATTTCGGCTTCTCTTGCAGCAACTTCAGCTTCACGTGCCTCTTGGGCAATTCGTTCAGCTTCAGCGGCATTCAGCTTCGGCTCTAGCAGTGTCAGCGGCATGCTGAGCTATAGCAGCGCTAACGCTTTCAGCGACCATTTTTTGAACAGCTGTCGGGGTGATAGTGGATGAGGTAGCTTTCTTCTTGACCATTTTTCTAAAATTACCAAGAAATAAACCCCAAGATTTAGAATCATCGACGATAATAAAAGTGATTACATGTTATAAATATCAAAATAGCCAAGATCATCACTTTAAATCAGTGAGATGATATCGTTATAGACAGTAATAAGTGAATCATGATTTATCTCAACAAAATCATAACATATATAAGGACATAATGATCGGTTCGGCATATATGACCGATGAATAATATTACAATACAAGAATATAGAAATACAACCATAGAATACATCAGTACATAGTAACTGTTCACAACCATAGGTTACAACATCAACATTCTTGTTCCATAGTTACAAACCAAAAGGATACAAGGCTTAATGCCTCATATGGCGGCTTTATGATACATGCTACAATAAAGATAACTAGTATCTATGCATCTCTCGATGCGTCATCATGACGACGAGGAATCTACTAAAATAAAGATGACTAGTATCTATGCATCTCCTGATGTGTCATCATGACGACAGCTCACGTCCTTGATCTTTCGCCTCGAGGTCATCAATCCTCTGCTCTAATATAGAAGTGTGAGCATGAGAGGATGCAAGCTCGTGATGCAAGGCTCTCTCTCGGCCTAAGGCAGTGTCTCTCAAAGTACTGGCATCTCGAACAGTAGTCTCAAGCTTTTAGGTCAAGCTGGTTACGGCATCTCTCGCCTCCACAATCCGGGCGCTCATCATGTCAAATACAATCTCAATGGAGTAGCGACCTATTACGAGGTTTTCGACCTCTTCCTCCAAGCTCTATATCCTAACTAGCGGGATCTCATCATAATGCGCCAGGAGCTCACTCAGCTGGTCCTCGTGTCTAACGAGTCTAGTCGCCAGCAGAGGAATGGTGTGGTGTACAGGCTCACTGGTAACTGGCAGAACTGGAGATGTTGTAGTAGTTGAGCTCTCTCCAAGCTCGAAAGAACTAGGGGCTCCTTCCTCTTCTCTCCAACGATGAAGTAGTGGTATCAAGAATGACCATCGTCTAGCACCGGCCTTCTTCCTAGGTCCAGGCTGAACATCCACTTGAGTAGGCATGTAAGGATCAGTCGGTGATGGAAAATAGCATCTAATGCCAAGCGGCAAAGGTGGCTCACTGAAAGTGTCCAATGGAGGTGATGCTGTAGGCGGTGATGAAACTGAACAAGTGGGTCTGATGGTAGAATTCAGAAGGTGGCGGTGGTGGTGAAGTAGTAGTAGGTGGAACAGTAGGTGAAACTGGTGATGACTGAGCAGGTGGTGACTGAGCTGATGGTGACTAAGCTGATGGTATCACACGAATCATAGTGATGGATCGCACATGCTTCCTAGCTGTGTGTTTGAAGATGGTATCCTTAGGACGCAGTCTATAAGGCACTCCAAATGGCTCGGGCTCATAGGGCTTCAGGACACAGATCCTACGTCGGTGTGGATGGATCGGTAAAGAAGATGATACAGAAGAGTCTAATGAAGCAGAATCAGTGCTCTTGGATGACTTGGATGATCCATCATCCACTGCGACATCTGAAGCAGGTTGCCATTGCTGTGACTCATAATACTAATCTAGTGTCATGGTAGCAAAAGCATTATGCTCTTGAGAGCGAGCAATCATAGATGGAATGGTAGGAGTTTGGGCAACCTTGCCTTCCTCGAAAGGTTCAGTCTCGTCCGAAACAGTGGCTGGTATGACTGGACTATGATGAACTGGCATATTGACAGTCGTAGAGGACATAGTATCTTCCATCTCAGTGTCTGAGGACAGAACAACCAGCTGGGAAGCAGACATGGTACTGTAACAACCCATAAAATAATCATGTAAGTAAAATGCCAAATAGTTTTATTAAAAGGATTTTAGTTAGTTGCGCACATCTGCCAAGCAAATCTCCATGCCTAACTAAAATGAATTGAATTTACTTATGATCTAATGATGCATCAATCCTAATGCATAGAGCGGTCACGGAAGGACATAGGGCAGTGGTGTAAAGTAGTCCCGTTTTAAAAGTGCGGTTATAGTCCAAATGTTTTTGAAAAACTCTTTGGTTCTATATAACCTTGGCTCTGATGCCAATCTATAACACCCCCGAAATCTTAATGACAGCGGAAGATTAATTTGGGTGTTACTCGAACGGAGATCATAGTCAATAATTATAGAAAACGACTTGAAAGAGGCGTTTTATTAAAGGTAGTTATCATTCATCGAAAACTCGTAGTTGTTACAAAACATTGTAAATTGTTCAAGCGTTTTCCCAAAATAAAGATCATGAGTTTGAAATAAATGAAAAATTTATGTTTACACCACCAGAAAAGCCTTGACATGCCCCACTCCGTGCCTTGGTCATAATCTTCACTAATTACCTGAGATAACATACTTAAAAGGTCAACAAAATGTTGAGTGAAGTTCATAGGTTTAAATAACAGTTGAACACAAGTATATGAGCATGGTCATTGTAAACTAACAATATCATAAACAAAATCACAGTTTATTATGCGCTAAGCTCATGCAATCAAGACTCAACTGCATACACCGAATTACTGGTGTACGTAAGTTTTGCCCGAAAGGAGGTAATATCCAATTACCTAATGCAATTCAAATATGGTGCGCCATGGTTATTTCTCTATAACCAAGACAGGGTGGTTACTCCCTATAATACTATTCATGATATATGCGTTCACTCGCGGTGACTAATGCTTCATGATACAGGGGACTTGTAACTAAATACTTAGGCAGTACCAATAATCAAGAAGCAAACATTTATGAAAAACCTTGTGTTCTAGTTTAGAGCATATATCTCCCTCGTGGGGTTTGCAAATAAAAGTAAAAGTGAGGCTATGAACTCACCATGATGAAAATGAACAAGCACAAATAGATCAAGCACAATGTAGCGGAGGTTCTAAACCGAAACCTAAAAATGATGAGATGACGAGTCTCAGATATGATAAACAATGTTGCAAAAATCGGTCAACTCGGCCGATTAATCGTTAATCGGCCGAGTACCTTGTCGATTTTTGAAAATCGGTCGAAAAATCGCCCTAAGAAAAAAATCGACACTAAGCAGTCAAAAAATCGGCCGAATCGGTCAAAATCGGCCGAATCGGTAAAAAATCAGCCGAATCGGGCAAATCGGTCATTTTAAAAATAATAATAATTTAGACATTATACTTAATTTGGGGATCGTATATTTCACTTATAACGCACAATGGGCATTATAATCAGAATTGGAGCCTTTTATTGAGGTTTGGAAACATAGTAGGCTTGGAATCGGTTAAGATTTTTTGTTTGGTCTCCAGAAATACAAAAAAATTGCAGGAAATGCCAATCCGATAAATCACCGATTAATCCCAACTTGACTGATTACTCGCTGCAGGGTGGTCGACCGCCCGACTACCGATTCACGATTTTTGCAACATTGATGATAAAAATTTTGGTTCGTGACCAAAATAATAGAGCATTGAATATTCTTATTCAATAGATCATTGAATTGTCCAATTCAATAGTGTGTGTGCGTGCTTAACGTTTTAAGTTAATTTTACTTGTTACATTGCCTTAATTAATGATCCTCACTTACGCATAAGTGAAATGTTTTCCCCCGTTGTGATCTCGTAAAATGATAGTGTTGTTGAGTATTTTAGTTTGTTTAGATCCCACGTGCGTTTTATCGGATTATATATAATTATAATCTTATAAATATATATATATATATATATATATATATATATATATATATATATATATATATATATATATATATATATATATATATATATATATGCGTAATATATTTAACGTTATCCGATAATAAAATACTCATATGATCAAAATACTCATTTTTACGAAGTTACGTTAAGTTTATAAGTTTTTCTAAACTTTTCCCAAATTTACACTTTTTACCCTCAAGTTACAAAAAGTACGAGTTTAGTGCCTCAAGTTTGAGCTATTTACACTTTCTACCCGGAATGTATTTTATATCAAAACTTTCAAATTTTGACAGTTTTAACCCATAAGAAAACTATTTTTACGAAACAGCCCTCCATGATATATTTTTACGCGTTTAGAGCTTAAGTTTTCCACATTTACATTTTCCACCCAAACATATATATATAACTAGTTTTAACATATGGCGAGTTTAGTCCTTGTAGTTTTATACGTGTACATGCAAACGTGACTTTACCCCCTTATACTTTCAAATAGTGCATGTTTGGTCCCTCAACCATTCATGCACATAAATTTATGTTTAAAACTATCCCTTTAACTTTCGAAATGTTACGGTTTTAACCCAAAGACAACACGATTTGCAAATTAAGTCCGATATACCATTTTAATATATGAAAAATTTGTAAAACTTTTACATACTGATTTCTAGCTTATATTTAGTGCTTATTAGCTTATTTCCATCTTATTGGGTTGGGTAAGGATTTTTTTGGACTTTGTTTGGGCTTAATGGGCTTGCGTTTTGGGCTTTAGGCCCGTATGGCTTTTCGTGAGTGTTTCAAAGTGAACAAGTGTATGTGAGGGTTTCAAAAGAGTTTTACCATGTTTTTACTCTAGGTTTTTGTGTCGTGTGTGGAAAACTAGAAGGGGGTTGAATAGTTTTACCAATTTATAAACTTCCTTTTAAATATTTAGATCGACTTATGTCAATCTATTTAGGTGTGTATGTTGGATGTTGATAGATAGATATATAAAAGTGTAATGAAAGGTAAAGAGTAAGAAGCACATAACCACGACACGAGTATTTATAGTGGTTCGGCTACAAGGACACCTTCCTTGCCCTACTCCACTCCTCGAGTCGCCTACTCGAGAGTTCGTAATCTCGACACGACACCAATCTCCTTATGGCGGAGAAGCCTTCACAACGTCGCCTACTCTTTTTCTGGTACTAGGCTAACCGTCGGGTTCTTTCACACCAAGGTGAACCACACCTATCACAACGTCGCCTACCCTTTATCAGGTACTAGGCTAAGTACCTAGTTCCATTACAATGGAGGAACTACTACACAACACAACACAACACCTAATCTCAAGGAGATCCACTCCTTATTAAAACACCATCAAGGATATCACCATCCTTGGAAACAAACTAATACTATATGTATAACGATGCACCTCATCGATTATATGACCCTGGCATTCTTCACTAATGCCACTTGATTTGATTCTTAGGCATTCTTCACCAATGCCTTTGACACAACGCTTGGCACCTTTTCCTAATGCCTTCGTCTTGACACCTTTAGCATTCTTCACTAATGCTTTTGACACGGACGTTAAGCATCTTTCACTAATGCTTTCGTCTTGACTATTTCGGAATCCTTCACTAATGCCTTTAACACAACGCATCTGCGGAGGAAGAAAGAACTATCAACAAGAGAACCTCAGTTGTCTTGATGATGACGAAGCATGGCAACTCATGGACTTTGAGCTTGCTCGACTTCAAGAAGTGGTGATCTCGCCTTTAAGAGGAACCTAGAGAATCACACAAAAACAAAAGACAAACTACATAGAAATATCCCTTAGGATCAGTGGTTAGAGAGTTACAATACTTGGGGAAAGTATGTGTGAGAGTGGCAAGGCAAAAGGAAGAAATGGCTCACTATTTATAGAGGAGAAATGCTTACTGTTCTCCGGATCTCACGGATCCCTCCCACAAGGGATCCATCTAGTGTAATCCTAGGGATCCGTGGGACGCTTCTCTTTGCCCATGGGTATTTTGGTTATGGGTCATGGGTCATGGGTTATGGGTTGATCCATGGGTTTCTTATTAGATACAATGTATCTCATGATTTTAATGTACATAGTCAAATGGGTATGGGTCAATACCATGGGTTATGGATATTTTCCATGGGTTGTAGTTTTTACCCATTTATATAATATATACTAGTTGTTTATATATTTTGCCCAATATGTAAACACTAGTTGTTGTACATATATACTAAATCATAAAATCACTTATACTAGTTTTAGTGTTTTATGTGAAAACGTTAAGTGTGTTAGAAAACTATTGGCTCAGACAATTTACGTATTTTATTTGTTTCGTTAAAATTATTTTACATTTGTTACCGACAAAACATTAGAGATCGTAAAATATAAATAAACGTTTTTACGGCTTATTTGTATTAACAATCTCCCCATTTTTGTTGATGACAAAACATAAAATTATTTTAAAGAAAAACTAAAATTCGTAAAAGTTTGAATTGGAGTTTTTACTCTCTTCTTCCCCTTTTTGTCGAAACAAAAAGAGCGTCGAAAAGAAACTAACACAAAATTTTAAGAAAAAGATGTAAAAAGAAAGGATGTAAAGTGAGTAAGTGACGGGAATGGTTCTCGTCTTAACTCCCCCTTGACGAGTCCATCCCTTTATGAGGGCGTCAAGTACATAAAAATAACAAGCTAACGAATTGCAATTTAGTTTGCAAATGGTTTCGTCCTTGTGACGAAAGTGCTCCCCCTTGAAAATTGAAACGTTGCAATAGGGTGTTATGAAGTATAATCCAAATAATGATTATGTTGCAAATGGCTTTGCAATATGGTTTGACACAAAGATACCCTTAGATTTATGGTGTCAAGTTCTTCATGTGTATTTTAAAAATCTACAAAATAGAGGTTAGAGAACAAGAGTATAGTGCAGAATTTCCTGCAAATAAGACTCAATTCAGTAGTAAATTGTTCTTCTGTACCACGGATCCCACGGTTCCCTTTGTGGAGGGATCCGTCTAGGAATTTTGGAGGGATCCGTCTGTCTGGTGATAGGTTATTCAGCAGAGGTGATATATCAAGCAATGCTAAGTATAAGATCAAGATATGTATACAAACAACAAACATATACTCAGAGAAATATGGCAAACAAGTTATCATTCAATAAAACAACGAGACAATCAACAAATCTCTAAAACTAAGAGAATGATTTAGCCATTCATTTTCTATTAATAAGGTACTAAAGCCTAGAATGCAACAAAGTGCTCGAGTCTAAGGATGAGTAGACTTGTTTATTTGGTCCAATATTTCAAGAAGATGATTAAACATGAAATGTAACTCATTTCGTACTTCTTGAACAAGTCCTTGGGTGATGATGGTGGTAGTGGAAATTCCTCCATATGATCATGTCCATGATTGTTCCTTGTTTCCCATGATGGACTATTCGGTGTTGTGGGTGGTTCCCTATTTAATGAGAAAGTTGGCGAGTGGGAGGTTCTTGGTGGTGAATGCTCTAATGAAAAGAGATTTGGGTGAGGAAGAGGCTCATTAAATCTATGCTCAAGGAATAAGGATTTAGACGGCTTGCTAGAGTGAGCTATGTTTGGTTTTGAACTAGATGCCCCTTTTTCTAGTTCAAAAGGTTTGATTCTAATCCTTGCGGTTCTCCTTGCAACTGTTGAATGAGTTTGTTGAGATGGGATTCTAGCATTGTTATCTCTTACGGGAGATGATTCGGTGGATGAAATCTCATGAATCATGTGACCCTTTCTTTTGGATTTGCC
Organism: Chrysanthemum makinoi; assembly: GCA_910596185.1. Lineage (NCBI taxonomy): Eukaryota > Viridiplantae > Streptophyta > Magnoliopsida > Asterales > Asteraceae > Chrysanthemum > Chrysanthemum makinoi. The sequence continues at coordinate 122,730,829 of OU343219.1, forward strand.
TTTGGTTGAAGAGTTGTTGCTAAGTGTTTTGGTCATGGTGATAGTAAAGATGCAATATAAGCTTCTAATCACTGATTTTTGAGAGCTAGGTGAGAGTGATGATTTAACCTTAGGAGTGTTTGGTTTATAAAGGATGATTTTGAATTAGTGAATTAAATTCTTGGCCACTAAGAGGATTAAGCATGCACTTAGGATATTGATCAGCTCTAGGGAGATAATAAATGTAAGCTAAAAGTGGTTAGATAACCAAAAGGTGGCTTAAAATTGAAGGGGAAGCTGATAATAAACTTCTGCAGCCACGGATCCCGATCCCCTCACCAGGATCCGCTGTTATAAACCATGGATCCGTCTGTCAGACAGATTCTAGGTGAAATACTTATGCTTTTTGAAAGGTCTAGTACTTATGTATCTCGAAGTTTTGACTTAATTTGGAAGTCTTGAGTGGTGGATGTCATAAATGTTCAACCATAAGGGGTGATGGTGCTTAATGATGGTTTTGGGTAGGAAAGTTCACTTTAGGTAGTCTAACTAAGTGCTTGAGAAAGATATCGTTTGAATTGAGATGAAAAGATGGTGGAATTTAGTCCTATAGGTCAGATGAAGCCTTAAGAAAAATTTACTAAAATCTTAAGAAATAAAGAAAAAATGATAAACTAGTTTTGAGCCTAATTTTGAGTCAAAATTGATTAAAACCAATTTTCTAAAATTGATGGATATATCAAACTAAGTGTTATGAGATGTGATAAATAATGTGTGAGCGTTGGAGTAGAAATATGGTGAGTTTTGATGAGTTGATAAATCAAAAACACTTTGAAATATATCCTAGGTAAGCCATGGGTAAGTGTGAGGCTTTCAAATGTTTGAGGAAGACTTAGTTGGCTCTAATGTCTTATGTTTGACTAGTGTTAGGTGATCTAGTAAGCTATTTTGATGTAAGCAAGTCTGTATTGCTCATCAGTAGTCACGATTTGATCCCACCTTCCCTCTCGGGAGGGATTCGCTAGTTATAATCTGGGATCCGCCATCGCAGATCGAAGGCTTTCAAAGAAATGTGCCATTTTGCATTCTTAAGCAAGTGCTTCTCTTAGTTATTTCTATAAGGACTAAAAGCATGAACATATCAAGCATAACACATAGCAAATGTGGGACAACTAAAAGTTCCTACAAATGAGTGACGACGACTACTTGAATATTTTCAAGGAGTAATAAAATCTCATTCTACGTATTCCTTAGTTAGGATTGTTTAGTGCCAAGTTATGGCAAGACCTACATGCTACATCCTATTCTACATAAGTATCGTTTAAGTGTTACAACCCATTGTTTGAAATTATTTTTCCCAAACTTTACGTCCTTATGACCTTACCTTGCTTCTCCCGTCTTCACCGATCCTCCACTCTTTATCACACCATCTCTACTTCTTTTTCTTCAAGAAGTTGGTGAAGCACTTGAAGATTCCCTTGGTTTGTTGCCATTCGGGTGATGCACTAGGAACGTTCGGCAATTGGTTGATGTAGTCCAAGGGGTCGAGATCGGTATTTCTGAGTGGGTTGCTACTACCTTCACCTTCTCTTTGCCTCTCCCTTTCATTCGAGGAATCCGTGGGTGGGTGAGGCCTTTTGCCTTCAACCATAAACCTTGTAGTTCTACCCTCGGTTAGTGGTACCATAACTTTGTTGCAATAACTATGATCAAAGGATTGCGGAGAAGGATCTAATGCAAAGATGAATTTAGCAAGACGGGGTTAGGAGCATTGCATTTAGAGAGCACCATTTTGTCCATGCTTCTTACACTTGCCATTCTCTTAATCATGTAGTAGGCAAGGTTAAAGCGAGTCTCGGTCACTAGGCAATAGATCATAAAACTTAGACATGCGTTGGGGTGATCCTTGTTTCCTACTAGGCACAACACATTCTCCCTCACCACATTTTCCGATTTCCTATACAATGCGTACATCTCAGAAAGCTCCATTTGGAGAGGATCCCTATAGATCACCTTCGAATTCCTAGTGACCCTTGATGGGGATGCTCTTGGCATGAACACGGTGTCCCTCACCGTGCTTGCTTCCGGGATTAACATGTGGTAGATTTCATGATTATCAACCATAGTGATTAACTCTTCCAAAGACCACTCATTAGAATACATGCAAACACCTTGATATGGAACCCCTATTATTCTTCCAAACTCTACAAGTTAAAGGGTGTACTCATGCTCATTTATGGTGAAGACAATTGAGATGGACCCATCATCATTTCTAACAATCCCCATTGTCTTGTAGAACTCGAGTACAAAAACCGGGCAAATTTGTTCGTTTATGTCCAATAAACAATCAAACCCAATAGCTCCAAAAACTTCTCTTATGTCGGTATTGGCAAGAAATGATGGTTCTACTACTCGACCTTCGTGAAAGAGTCTCTTTTCGAGTATTTTAAAAGCTTTCCTATCTTCAGGACTAAGTCCATCTTTTCTATGGTACATTGGTATGTAATGAGCGGTATCTTGGTAGTCTTGTTGTCGGTTGCTTGGCATGATTATTCCTAAACAACATAACCACAATGTGGTGTTAATTGTGAATACTAACCTAGAGGGTTTGATTAAAATTTTTCTCAAATCATTTTTATTGAATTCATGAAATGAGTTTAATTTGTATTAACAATGTTTGATTTTTGATTTGGATTATCTTAGAAAACAATGTGGTAACAAATTATCATAAACCCATTAGAAGCCAACTTCTAAAAATGAAGAAATTGTAATCCTAGTAATCAAGGAATCAAATTAACAATGTAGTGAAGATTATACTTACACAAGTGATTGTTATGCTTGAGAGAAAATGATCAACTGTTCTTCGAACAATAGTTGTGTTCTGTTCTCGTGAGTCTCTTTAGGGAAAAATAACCCATCCATAGTGATCATTACTAACTTATGTTGTCTCTGCTAGCTGGATCCCGCGATCCCTCTCATTTGGGATCCCTTTAGGAACTCGTGGATCCGCTTGAAAGCAAAAAATCATTTTAAGCATTCCTTGATAACTTTGGTTTGGGAGTTCTAAAATGCCTAGAGTTTGTTGTTTAAGCTCTATAACTTGTGATTTGAGTTTTAGACGGTTTTAATACTAATCCTATTTGACGTGGTCCCCTTTTAAAGAATTAGTCACAATTCTTGGGAGGTTTATAGAAGATTATGATAAAATCCTATTTTATCATAATATAAGAAGTTTTACATGGAAATTCATTGACATAGATGAAGTGTCAATAATTCCTTTGTGAAAATTAATGATTGAGGCTATCGAATAGCCAAGATATCATTATTACAAGTTATTAGTGTAGTCTATATAACCAATCAAGAATACTATTCCTGATGATGCTTTAATATAGATAACTTCTTAAGTAATTACTAATAGAAATTAATTATGCAACTAAGATTCTAACTATAAAAACAAGTGTAAATTATTTAACTATCATACTTTGCTAAATATTTCGCTAAGGAAGGTATTTTAGGAGGAGATGTTTAGTGATCTTCCTTGGAATCTCCCATCCATGTGTGAGAAGAACAATGCTTAACATTCTTTTCAATAAAAATAAATATTTAGATAGCTTCTTCATGATCTTCTTGATATGCCCAAATCCAAGTATGGAGAATACTTAACAAGGAGAGTGTTAGAGCATTCTATCATGGTCCAACAACAAACACTATACCATTTTAAAAACATGACTTGAAAAATCCTTCTTTGTAGTTTTCAAATATAACATCGATCGTGACAAGTTTTTAAAAGCAATAATATACTCAAGAAACTTGGTAACTAAGCTCATGCCAATTGTGGAAAACTGAGGGGTTGAATAGTTTTACCAATTCATAAACTTCCTTTTAAATATTTAGATCAACTTATATCAATCTATTTTAGTGTATGTTAGACGTTGATAGATACATATATAAAAGTGTAATGAAAGGTAAAGAGTAAGAAGCACATAACCACGATAGATTAGGTATTTATAAGTGGTTCGCTACAAGGACACTTTCCTTGCCCTACTCACCCCTGGTCACCTACTCTGAGTTCTGTGAATCACCATGACGACACCAATCTCCTATGGCGAGAAGCCTTCATCAACGCCGCCTACTCTTTTCGGGTACTAGACTAACCATCGGAATTTTTTTCACCAAGGTGAACCACAATCAGTAAAACCCTAAAATCGGAATGCTAAATGACCATAATGCCCCTCTAATCTAATAATCCATAAAATAAACGAGCTTGTTAAGTATGATTAATAAAATTATATGGATTCGAGATTAAAACTTTCATTTTAACTTACAATATAAAAGTTGACACATTAAATATGTTAATGCACCTACTTAATAAACAATATAATAAAAATGTACAAGACTAATCTTGGTGGTGAATAAAATGTGGAATTTGTCCGGTGATTTGCTTGATGTTTCGCTTATCAACGCAGTATGGAGGTTCATATCCTGCTAAACTTAAGAAATTCTTATCCCTAAAATTTCCTAGTCTCATTAATTTAAAACATCACAAGAAACCCTAGCCCCTAAAAAAAGTATACTTAAAAAACAATTTCCTCTCTTTCTCTCGTTTCCGATAACCATTCCAAAGGAAGAGACTCCAAGGTGTGTAAACCGCTATCATCCGCGGTTCCGCATTTAGGTTGCTTGGTTTGAATTGGGTCGCTTTTACCGTTGTTCTGGTCGGGTTTATTAAGGCAGCAAGGCAGTGATTGGTTCGCTTTGTTTTAGCCCTGGTTCTCTTCTCTTCTGCACGCTACAAGGCTATCGGTGGTCGCTTCATTGTTGCTTACCTGGTTTTATTGTTGCCGCCTGTAGTGATCTAGGCACACCAAGGGGTTCCCTGGTTGGTCGCTATTCTTGTTTTTCCTCCTCCCCGCACGCTACAAAAGGTATTAGCATACGACTCTTTTCCTCCATTGTTTTCTCAGATCCTGATGGGTTTTATTACCTTTACACTTATGGTTGTGTTAAATAAATCATGTTAAAATATGAACTAAACTTAAGTCCTCAAAACCCTATGTTGTACTACATAAAACCATGAAACAAATCTTTATATATAACGACATGTACACCTTATGAACCTCGTTAGTGTTATGTTTTGCCCGGGTGTGGGTATGTCTTCCTAAGAGTTTGAGTTCCAAAGATTAACATGTCACATAAAATGTTGGAACAAAGCAACGTTAATCAAGGAAAATTTGACAACATAAAATCATGGAATAAAAGGTCATATATATGTCTAATAAGGACTTCATGAATACTTGTCTTTGAATCATTTTGACCCACAACCACACGGTACATGCCTATTATTGTATATCAATTTGAATGGAATTAATCACACGGGTATGTTTGTTATTACTCTGGAGCCGACAAAACAAGGAGTTAGGATTTCATTGGTTAGCTTGGCCATATGGTATTTGGTTGGTGTGGGCCTCGTCATTATAAAAGAAACAACACAAGAGTCATATAACTTTGAGCTAATCAAGTGTAAATGAAATAAAGCATACATGACTTGGGTTAAAATATTGCCACTAGGAATATTGGTCTAGGGATTCAATTGGTTTCTTATTGTTGTCAGATGGTTATTTGGATGGGGGTAGGTTTCAACAAAGGGAAGGTGTCGAAAGAGTCATGTAATATTTTGATAATCTAACTAAAATGGTCTAAAACGCAAAATGATATCCATAATTTAAAACTATAGTATACCGACGACGAATTAATAAAGTTAAAGAGTTGTTTTGTAAATCATGAAGCTTGAGTGTTTAACTTTTTAATATAAATAACTAAGTGGACTAAAAGAGTAAAATGGGTAAACTTGTTATAATTATCTAAGACCCTTATACTTTGTTATATTTGCATTTTAGACCTTAAACTTGTAAAACTTAGCATAAATGAAAATATGATCATACTTGTTTTCACTATTTTAATCTAATTTGACTTTGATTATACCTATTTATTACTAAATCAAAATATGGAAACCGCTAAAAATAGGAAAACCGCTTAAAATAAGTAATCCATCTTATTAAAGAGTTATCTAATTCATAGGTTCCTGGATTTCATGGATTGATCATCGTGACCTTACTTTCCTATTTTTCTTACTGATTGAGGTACGTGATATTCTATCCCTTTTCAAGTAGGGATTCCTCATGACTTTCTCTGATCCTTTAAATTTGCTTCGCTATAATATTCCATTTCTATGGTTCCTTATGCTATGACCTTTGATATTGATCCAGTATTGAACCTCTGCATTGCACCATTACTATTGACCCTCTATTATTGACCTCTCGTTATTGAACTAATGTTACTAAACCCTTTGATATCTAATTTTGATATTGAACTGCTACTATCAATTTTGATATTGAACTCACTATCAATTTTTGATATTGAGCCGCTACTATCAATTTGATATTGAACTGCCGCTATCAACTTTGATATTGAACTCATGTTATGAACATTTGAATGGTGGACTACCGATATTGAACTTCGATTATGATGATCGAGCATATATATTACACGGTGGACCTTGTTTGATCCTTCCGGATTTTGTACCCGGCCAAATATCGCTAACTAGTCACGGGGCCTCCATGACCGTCATGATACCAATGGCATGACCTGCCGGCATTGAAAGTGATGTTACACACCGCCCCTATATTTGCATCGGATTGGCGCGCTTCATCATACTCATATGGCTACTCACTGCTTTCGCAGGGCGATGGATGCATCCTAGATCCATTGTAATCGCTATCGATATATATCTGCCGGTGATGTGGTGCTGCGGTGCAATACACACCCCTCACATACCGGAGCTAGCTACTCCAACCGGTTAAGGTCTCCTCCTATTGTCCGGTATTCCGAGGTCCGCCCAATCAATGATGGTTACTATTGACATCAATGGCCACTACCGATATTACCGACCATCAGTCGCTCCTAGATAGATTTCTCGACAACCCTTACACCGTTGATATATATATTGTACCATCCGCTACCCCAACGCACCATATTCTCGTGATTGATTGCCTCTGCTACTGCACTTTATGTGACTCGCTCTACTATCGCTCCATCCAAGTATCGGGTTATTATGTGGATTATTGAATTTGATTATGCTTTTGTTGTTTTACATGACTATCATTTGCCCCGCTACTATATGTTTTATATGTGATTGTCTGATTCACCCATCGTTATGCCATAATAACTCACCAACCGCTATCATAATGTTAGCAGACTCTTTGATTGGTCCGGTGATGCTTTGTGTGAAAGCAAGTAGGTTATCCGCTTATCATGTGATCTTCGCTCAGCGTTCATGAGCCATGATTATCCATTAGTATTCTTGTTCCGCCGATTGTTGACCCACTATGTTACATTTCTGCTATATACTTCGCCCTGATTTGTTAAATGGTTCATCGTGATGTGGTCCGCTTGTTGAATTTTTTAGTTTCAGACTAGACCTTGTTTAGATAATTCATGCGCATAATGTTCTATTTCTCAGATTCCTACTTGATACATGTGACTACCTATTTTACTTATCGGCCAAGTATGATACCGTTGCTATTAATCAGAATTATTTGACTCGGTGTGATTGCCATGCTCACTTTCACCAATTGCTTCCTAGAATTTGGACTTTAGCTTATCTCAGACTCCCATTTCCTGATCTATTGTATGCTTGGTTATTTAGATGTGCATGCGATATGTCATCAATGTATTATGTGCTTTGTCCTCCTCCTCATCCGCTCCTTTGGATATCCGGTAATTGTGTTTCTCGCAGATCCTCATTGACTCATTGTTTCCTTTACTACATTTTTAGCTGCTTCCATTGTTTCATATCGTGATTTCCATTTTGCTTAGCTTTCACTTTGTTATATCTGTTTCACTGGCTTTTTAGCTCCTACCATTTTTCCCTGTGTTTTAGGGTTGGAAGATGGGCTTGATGGGCCAGAGTTGGATTGTCCTGGAGTGGACCAACCCTAGATACCTTATTATCTTGGTTTTCTTTTGATGGGCTAGTAAGGGGTTCCTTGGTTGGTCGTTATTCCTTGTTTTTCCCTCCTCCTTGCACGCTACAAAAAGGTATTAGCATGACTCTTTTCCCGGCATTGTCAGATCTCGATGGGTTGGTTACCTTCTCTACACTGATGGTTGTAAGTTAAATAAATCGCGTTAAATATGAACTAAACTTAAGTCCTCAAACCCGATGTTGTACTACATAAAACCATGAAACAAATCTTTATATAACCATGTACTACGATGAGTGCTTATTCACTCATCCTTTTACCCATCTAAGACCACAAAACGCCTCTAAAACACGGAAATATGACCAAATATAATGCAAATATCCTTGGAGTGTGTTTTTATGGCTTGTACAAAGGATCTAAAAACAGGGCAAAACGGATGTAAATGAACTTGGAATGGAAACCGTGCTTTGTAGACGGAGCCGGAAGCGGATTTTCTACATTTTTAGATCCCGGGATGCATATTTAGAGTGAGAGTAGGGAAAACAAACCCGAAACCATACCACAAAACCAAATTTACCTTTCTACCCTAAACCCGAACCCAAATCACTAATTTACCCATTGTCATTAAAAACAATTATTTTTATTTTAAAACCAATTTTTTATTTAAAACCAATTTTCTTATTTAAAACTTTTATTTTTAAAACCAATTTTCATCAAAAAAAAAAAAAAACATTTTTTTTTATATAAACCTATTACCTTTTCACTTAAACTTTACAAAAAAAAAAATACATTTACATAAAAATTTATCAAAAACCTTAAAACATAAATCTACTTGATTTAAACCTTTAATCCTTTAAACCACCCATTCCACTTAACCCATATAACCATTTTACCCATTTTCCTTTGCCCCATTTTTGTTTCTACCCATTTTACCCACTTTGTTCAAGGAGTGAAATCAAAAACCCGTAACTAAAACAACATCCTTGGCGCCAAATTATTCTGCCACTTTCCTCCTCCTCTCTCTCCCTGCCTAACCTCCTCCTGCCTCCCAGACTTCACCCGTACTAAATGCAGCATCACATGGGTGATGAATCCAATTTTGCAATCCATGTGTTGGAAGCCAAGAATGTGTTTTGTGGATGATAATCCTTGGTCCCCAAGGGGAAATCAATGGTTGTGGTGGATTGGTACAAGCACATCTCACTAATTCTCTCTCAAAACAAACACAAGGTAATGTTAACAAGAGCTGGGAGACCGTAATATCGATTCATTTTTTTATATAAATAGCTTCTTTGTGATAGTGTAGAATTTTATTCTAGAATTTACTTTCTAGTCCATTTTACTTTCGTTATATTTTCAAAGATCATTTTTAATTTCTGTAATTTGAAGTTACATGTTTTTAGCTCCAATCATGTACTCTTTTATTTGAAGGTTATGCAACCTTAAGATTTCAAGTTCTTCATTTTATGGGTTACTAAGCCATTGTTTCCCTAGTGTAAAAAAGTGTTTCATATGCTTATGTGAGATTTTTAGTTAGTTTGGTGCTTGTTCCCTCAAGTCCAAGTTTTAAAAAAGCATTTTTGTAGAAATTCTCCCAAGGGGTGTTTGGAACACCTTTGTACTTCATCATATCTTAGTTCCACCCAAATCCAGTTTCTTAAACTAGTTTTAGATGTCTTGTGCAAGGTTTAGTTAAGTTTTAAAAAGGTTAGAATCAATTTTCAAAAGATTTTCAAGTACATTTTTTTGCTACTATAAGCAGAATAAATTCACTGCTCCAACATCCCCTGTCAATCTCAATTTAGACAAGTTTAAAGTAGTCATTAGGTTCTCAAATTGTTTTTACACTTAGTTAGTATTGTAGTCTCTATCCAGGTCACCATTTTGGTTCTTAGAACTTATTTTATAGCTTATCTTTTTCCCTCAAAAGTTCCATTTGTCTCCCTTTAAACTCACAGTAATGAATTCTTTTCTTTTTTTAGTGCTTATTAGGTATTTAGTTCAACTTATTTGCCCCATTTAGTTGATTTAGATTATATTAGTTTACATTTAGCTCAAGAGTGCTTACTTGTAGTTCTTGGATTGCTTATTTTCATTTTTTAGTTCTAAGTTTCCCAGTATAACTAATATGTCAATTGCTTTCCTTTTTTGTTATTGGTTTTTGACCTGTTAGTAGCTTTTTTTTGTTTAAACAATGTTAGTATAGCTTATTTTAACATTGATTTTGTTTATTCAACGGTTTCTCATGTTCATTCTTGCTCAATAAGGTGCTAAAGGGGGTGTTTGGTTGTAACTATGTCAAATCAGGTAGTAAAGCGCTTGAACTGCTGGTAGTAAGGGCTTGAACTACTTATTTTCGTGTTTTCAAAAATCAAGATTTTCAAAAAATATTACCAAGATTTTAGTTTCCAAAAGAAAAGAGTTGAAAAAAAAAAAAAAAGGATGTGCCAAGGATTCAACCTCGAGTCACTTCACCCCATTCCCACGCCCACACCATCACACCAAGTCCATCTTGCCCTTGGGTCTTTATTGTTCAAGTTTGCTTCAGTTAATTATTTAACCAAGTTTCCCTTATTTAGCTTAATAATCTAGTTTACTTATCTTACTGCTTATCTTAACATCTTTTTCTGATTTGATATTTTTCTTAGGTTAGTATTATCATAAAGTAGTTTTTAAAAAAAAAATCATAATTTTCTAATAGTTTTAATATTTTTTAATTAATTTAGTTTAAAATAGTTTTTAATTGTGAGAAAATAATTAAAAGCTAAAAATACCCGCTTTTTTCTAAAATTATTTTTAGTCATTCGTAATGTAGGAAAATTGGTTTTGCAACTGTAGGGCTTTAAATTGCAAAGTTTTACTTTTAGGCTCCAAGGCGTTCCCGATTTTCGCGTTTTTTAGTTTTAACTTAGGACCTAATTTAGCTTAGTTTTATCAAGCTTTTATGCTTAGTAGTAGTTAAGTTTGTCATTTATTTTGTTTCCCTAGCCTTAATTACTTTCCCTGTAATTAATTCTGTAGAGAATGTAATCAAAAAATTCTCATCTATTCAAGCACTTTAATAACAAACCTCAAACATAATCGCCAATTCGCTTCCTCGGGGATACTAATTCGGTAATCACTTGCCCGGTATCACTTATCAGTATTTGGTGGTTTTATGCGGTCCACCTTTTTCCTAAAACGTTGATTTGCAATTCTCTCGGTTATTTCGTATTTGATATTTTTTATATAAAAATTGAACTATCAAATTTTGCCATGCCGGGGATAATGTGTTAGTGCAATATCGCTACGTTTGACGATTAGTGACTTGAAGAACTTCTCGTGAAGTTATTTTCTTCCAAAACCCAAAACCCAAAAATATTTTCCTTTTTCAAAATTTGTTTTCCCTTTTATATTTTCTATTTATCAAAACCCCAAAATATTCTTTCATTCCTCTTTATTCGCTGATTCTATTTCTCTTGTCTCTTTCACCGCTTGATTTCTATTCTTCATCCTCTCTCATCACTTAATTCTATTCCTTTAACCTCTACATGTTTAATCTCTCTTATGATGCATCGACATCGCCGTTGTTTCCATCAAGCAGCCGTATGGAAGAGGATCAACTTTATTGTCAAAATCGATTGTTTATGCGTGTTGTGGAAGGATGGGTGCAAGAAAATATTGCTATTGGTGCTAATTATCCGATAACTCTCTCGATGATTCTCCAAGTTTTTCCGACCATCCGCCACAACCCGGTGTTTGTTCTATTGTTTCGAGCCCAAACCGCTTAGAATTGATCAAAATCTTCGCGATTTACGTTAAGGTTAAGAGAAAAGAGCAAGAACTGAGACCAAAACGGAAGTGGTGGAAAACTTCTAACTCAGCAGAGCACACCACTAGTCCCACCTCCGAATCTTCGACGCTTTTCGTAAGATTTTAGGGACGGAATGAACATGATTGATAACTACTTTAATGAACTTTGTTCAAAGATAACTTCGGAAGTACCGCTACAAATACCAATTGTGATGTTGTTGAGCCTCGATTCTACCCCATACCCGGAGATATCCTCGCTCGATGCATTATTGCTACTTGTTGTGGAGACGGTTACCAAAAGGATTTCATTGCTACAAATGTATGTGCGAGTGGTGTGGAAATTATCTTACTAATGGATTTTGTTCGACAGCCTAGAATCATTCGCTATGATTCTAATCCAAATCCTTTCAATTATCCTCAAAACGATTTCAACTACCCTCTAATTCATACTTAACCACAACCCATTTATCAAGATTTCAATGATCCTTCATTTTGAATTTCTCTCCTCAAATTCCTTATTGTGCAAATTGTGGGGTCCTCATTATGATTACCAATGTCAATCATGGAATCAAAATTACCATGGACCCCATCCTGTTATAACACTCCTTGTTTTGACAATTTCCAACCCCACAATTTTCTCCCATTGATCAACATCCTCGTGAGAAAAGTATGCTAGAAGAACTTGCCAAGACTCAAACGCCTCGCAACGAAAAATCTATGCTAGAATTACTTGAAGAAGAGGAACGAGCCGCTAAGATTCAAAGATGTCTTGAAGAAATAATGAATCGAGGAATGAGCATCTGCAAGATGCCTACCATGGCTCGCTGACTTTACATTGACGATGATGATGATAGTGACGATGATGATGAAAGTTCTCCACCAAATCACACCCTAAGAGCCCGCTAATCCTCTAAGTATGGGGGATGAGCATCTAGCACTATTCCGAACGGAACCGCCTTTGTGCCGGTGAACCTTGTCCCAACCCCAAGTGAGCAGGGTGTTCCGATATGATGTGTGATGAGCCCGTTGATGATGATTCTCCTCCCACCTCTAATGATTCTGGAGATGATCTCCCAGTCTTAAAAATGACTATACGCCGCTTGGACGATTCTTTATCATGTGGAGACATCAGTATGTTGAGGAAATTCCTTCGAGCTTCTTGGAGGAAGCGGAGAGAGATTTGAACCTCGAAGAACGAGAACTGATAACATTTGATTCTGATGATGAAGATATTCTTGTTGTGTCCGAGGAACCTTTCACTATGGCATTCTACTAACTCTCTGTTGACCTAGATTCCAATTCACTCAAATTTCGTATAACCCAATCTTTACATTCAATGAGGATAGTGACTCTACTTTGAAAACCCCATTACCTCACCCGAGCTCGATGATTCTACTTGAAGAATAGTGGCAATCCTAATTTCTCGACTTTTAGACCTTCTCGAGGAGTTCGATGAACTCGCTTCTTATTGATCATTCTCCACCGAGATGATGATGTGCACTTTGACTTTGAAGTTTCACCTCACCAATTGGAAAATATTTTATACAATTCCGCCTTTCATTCACCGAAAGTGACACTCTTATGGAGTGAGGTCGACTCATTTTCTTCTCCGATGACTCGATGCCTCCGAAGTTTTCGTGAGTGATCTAGTGCATGGCTTAGATCCATCATGCCCCTACCGCTAAACCGCTGATGATGGAATCTCTTCTAAGCCCGAGCACGGATGTTCTCATTATATAGTGATAGACACAATGAACATTCAATGTTCCTCAATCTAATCTTTTGCCCACTCCAACCCACTCGCTGTCAAAAATTGACACTCTCCTTTCTTATCCTCGCCTTTTTCTCCATATCTTAACTCCTACTGGAGTAAGATACCATCTTTGACCCTCGATTTCTCATTCTCTGTTTTCCAGAATTCCATCTGAGTGGAACTTTCAAAGACATTCAATGTTTATCCAAACCATTTGAATGAAAGTCCGATGGAGATCTTTTCTTCCACTTGCTCCCCCATGGACCAATGAATTCGGGTCGAGTAAGCTAGCTTACCCCGGTTAACAAAATTAGCATTTCATGGGTGTCCACCCCATGTTTCACTTCTTTCTCTTTTCAACACTATGGGAATTCCCACCGATGTTTTGCTTGTTGTGTGTTTGCTCTCTTTTCAGATTCTTCGATCGTGGATGATTGATGCGCCAAGCTTTCAATCCCAAATACCAATATCATCCATCTTTTGCTAACGCTATCTAGGGATATCTTTATAAAAATCCTTTTAGAAAAAGATTTCGCTCCCACACTTGGCTAGTAGTATTACCTTTTTGATAGTTTCTATCCTCGCCGGGTACTTTGAATATTGAGGGCAATATTCAATTCTAAGTGTGGGGGGAATTCTAAACGTATTTTGATCACATTATGTACCTTCTAGTACCCTAGCACCCCGCTTTGACCAAAAAAATTTTAAAATTTTATCGCTTTAAGTCAAGTATTTACATTTACTAGAAGTGCTTTGCACAAAAATAAAGCATTGATGCTTCGGCATTAATGGTAGTTTAGTCTTGATTCTTCTAGAACAAGGGGAATCCTGACTGTTAGAGTGTTGATCTAGCTGCCTTCTTAACATTTAGGCTAAGGTTTTCCACAAGCAGTAAAATGAAAATGCTAAGCGTGGAGTAGTTGGTTCTCTTTGGAGCTTATATAAGTAATCTATGGCTCTTTTCTCCCAGAAATTAACTAATTGACTTAAATACGTACTCGTTGTCAAACTTTTGAACATTCAAAATCGCCTTGTTACAATAAAAAGTTTTTAAGCAAAATTGATTTAGAGTCCGAGTTCAACTTTTTATTTAAATTTCCGAGAAAGCATACTTTCTTTAAATCAATAATGTTGCAAATGAAAGTATCGAAAATTGCTTGAATGATGCAAAAAGTTGCAAGTTTAAAGTTTAAAGTCAAAAGTGAAAAAAAATGAAAAAGAAAAAGTGAAAAAGTTGAAAATGAAAATGAAAAATAAAAAAGGAAAATGAAAATATGAGTTGTGTGAATAAAAGCATTATGTTGCTTATGAATAAAAAAACTCTGTTGCTTTTTCTTAAATTAAATCGAAGTTGAACTCAGATACGGCCAAAGTTGTCTAAAGTTTGACTCCATTTAGAAATCCGATTTCAAAGATCCCTAAAGTCCCATACTATTCTCGAGGGTGAAAACCTAGCCTCCCTCAAAAGGACGTTTGAGAAGAAAGTCGCTACATGGAGTGATCTCACCTTTGAATCTCAATTTCTAAATTATCGCCTGTAATCCATTTAGGTTTAGTTTTAACTTAACGTAGCTTCAGAAATCTTTGGAATCTAATTCTCTAATTCCTACATTATTCTCCAGAGGTGTCAAAAGCCCGTCTACTTAAAACTTATGTTTTGGGATGTGCCGAGAAGAAAGCCGCTACATGGAAGAGGCCCTTTCGATCCTTAGACTTTCATCGCTTCCTGCGGGTTAGTACTTTAGTTAAGTGGATAACAATCATAACAAATGTCGATTTCAATGGTCAAACTTTTGAAAATGAGCACAATCACTTAAATTGTATAAAATTGGAGTAAAAGTTAAGTCTCGACTTACATAGATTATTGATATAAGTAGTGTTAGCATTTTACAAAAACGTCTGCACAATAAGTTTAAGCTTAGTTTGAGAGTATCAAAAAGAGGATGACGCATTACAATTCCCTGAGACACCTATTTTGGCGGAATCCCGCCTGCGGATGCCATGTTTTGATAATCAAGCACGCTATTTATTTACGCTCAAGTTTTAAATTTCTCGCTGTTGAATAAAAAGTCAAACGGGTATTTTTGGTATTTTTAATCTTTTCACATTACTATATGACCGGATTGCTAGGACTAGCAATTGAGCAGGGATTTGATGAGTGCTTATTCACTCATCCTTTTACCCATCTAAGACCACAAAAACGCCTAAAAACAATGAAATATGACCAAATATAATGCGAAATATCCTTGGAGTGTGTTTTTATGTATTTCGTGTACAAAGGATCGAAACAGGCAAAACGATGTAAATGAACTTTGAATGGAACCGCGCTTTGTAGACGGAGCCTAAGCTGATTTTCTCAATTTTAGATCCCGAGATGCATATTTAGAGTGAGAGTGGGGAAAACAAACCCGAAACCAAACCACACCCAAATTTACCTTTCTACCCTAAACCCGAACCCAAATCACTAATTTACCCATTTTCATTAAAAACAATTATTTTTATTTTAAAACCAATTTTTTATTTAAAACCAATTTTCTTATTTAAAACTTTTATTTTTAAAACCAATTTTCATTAAAAAAAAAAAGAACATTTTTTTTATATAAACCAATTACCTTTTCACAATTTTACTTAAACCTTACAAAAAAAAAATACATTTACATAAAAATTTATCAAAAACCTTAAAACATAAATCTACTTGATTTAAACCTTTAATCCTTTAAACCACCCATTCCACTTAACCCATATAACCATTTTTACCCATTTTCCCTTTGCCCCATTTTTGTTTCTACCCATTTTACCCACTTTGACCAAGAAATCAACAAAACCCAGAACTAAAAACAACATCCTTGGCGCCAAATTATTCCTGTCACTTTCCCTCCTCCTCTCTCTCCCCTGTCACTCTCCTCTGCCCCACTTCACCTATTAAACAAAGCAACATCACATGGGTGATGAATCCACCTTGGCAATCCATGTGTTGAAGCCAAGAATGTGTGGCTGTGATGATAATCCTTGGTCCCCAAGGGGAAATCAATGGTTGTGGTGGATTGGTACAAGCACATCTCACTAATTCTCTCTCAAAACAAACACAAGCAGAACAAGACAAGAGCGAAGAGACCAGAAGACAGATTCATTTTTTTTTATATAAATAGGCTTCTTGTGATAGTGTAGAATTTGTCTAGAATTTACTTTCTAGTCCATTTTTACTTTTCGTTGTTATTTCTTTCAGCATCATTTTTAATTTCAGTTGTAATTTGAAGTTACATGTTTTTAGCTCCAATCCTGTACTCTTTATTTAAAGGTTATGCAACTTTAAGATTTCAAGTTCTTCATTTTATGTGGTTACTAAGCCATTGTTTCCCTAGTGTAAAAAAAAGTGTTTCATAAGCTTATGTGAAGATTTTTAGTTGGTTGCAAGCTTGTTGCCTCAAGTCCAAGTTTTAAAAAGCATTTTTGTAGAAATTGCCGTGTAAGGGGTGTTTGAATACCCTTTGTACTTAGTCATATCTTAGTTCCACCCAAATCCAGTTTCTTAAACTAGTTTTAGATGTCTTGTGCAAGGTTTAGTTAAGTTTTAAAAAGGTTAGAATCAATTTTCAAAAGATTTTCAAGCACATTTTTTACGATTGCGGCGACAGGTCCCCAACGTTCCAACATCCCCCCTGATCAATCTCCAATTTTAGACAAGTTTAAAAGTGGTCATTAGGTTCTCAAATGGTTTTAAACTTAGTTAGTATTGTAGTCTCTATCCGTGTCCACTTATTTTGGTCTTTAGAACTTATTTTATAGCTTATCTTTTCCCTCAAAAGTCTCCATTTGTTTCCTTTGTAACGATTAGTTCACCACTTTTCTTTTTTTAGTGCTTATTAGGTATTTAGTTCAACTTATTTGCCCCATTTAGTTGATTTAGATTATATTAGTTTACATTTAGCTCAAGAGTGCTTACTTCTAGTTCTTGATTGCTTATTTTCATTTTTTAGTTCTAAGTTTCCCCAGTATAACTAATATGTCAATTGCTTTCCTTTTTTTGTTATTGCTTTTGACCGTTAGTAGCTTTTTTTTGTTTAAACAATGTTAGTATAGCTTATTTTAACATTGATTTTGTTTATTCAACGGTTTCTCATGTTCATTCTTGCTCAATAAAAGTGCTAAAGGGGTGTTTGGTTGTAACTATGTCAAACTATTGGTAAGTAGCATTTGAATAGCGGTAGTAAGCTTGCTTTGAACTACTTATTTTCGTGTTTTCAAAAATCAAGATTTCATAAAAATATTACCAAGATTTTAGTTTCCAAAAAAGAGTTGAAAAAAAAAAGTAAAAGCGATGTGCTAAGGATTCAACTTGAGTCACTTCGGCCCCATTCCCACGCTCCACACCATCACACCAAGTCCATCTTGCCCTTGGGTCTTTATTGTTCAAGTTTGCTTCGCTTAATTATTTAATTTCCCTTATTTAGCTTAATAATCTAGTTTACTTATCTTCTTGCTTATCTTACTTGACTTTTTCGATTTGATATTTTTCTTAGGTTAGTATTATCATAAAGTAGTTTTTAAAAAAAATTCATAATTTTCGTAATAGTTTTAATATTTTTATAATTCATTTAGTTTAAAATAGTTTTTAATTGTAGAAAATAAATTAAAGTCAAAAAATACCGAGCTTTTTCTAAAAATTATTTTAGTCATTCGTAATGTAGGAAAATTGGTTTTGCACCCGTAGGCTTTAAATTGCAAAGTTTTTACTTTTTAGGCTCGGTGCGTTCCCGATTTTCGCGTTTTTTAGTTTTAATCCCTTAGGACCTAATTTAGCTTAGTTTTACTGTTTCTTATGCTTAGTAGTAGTTAAGTTTGTCATTTATTTTGTTTCCCTAGCCTTAATTACTTTCCCGTTAATTAATTTGTAGAGAATGTAATCAAAAAAATTCTCGATCTATTCAAGCACTTTAATAACAAACCTCAAACATAATCGTCAATTCTCCCTCGTTAGACACCGGTAATCACTTTCGGTATCACTTATCGAGTATTTCTTGGGTTTTCGTTCGAACCTTTCCTAAAACGGTTGATTTGCAATTCTCTGCGGTTATTTAGATTTGATATTTTTATATAAAAATTGATCATCCCGTTACCTTATGAACTTCGGTTATGTTATGTTTCCGTCGTGGTGTATGTCTTCCTACGCAAGAGTTTGAGCCAAAGATAACATGTCACATAAAATGTTGGAACAAAGCAAAAGTAATCAAGGAAAAATTGACAACATAAAATCATGGAATAAAAGGTCATATATATTAGATAAGGACTTCATGAATACTTGTCTCTTGAATCGATTTTTGACCTAACCACACGCGGTACATGCCGCTATTGTTTATATCAATTTGAATGGAATTAATCATGGGCATGTTTGTTATTACCTTGAGTCCACTAAAACAAGAGTTAGGATTTCATTTGTTATTAACTTGGTCATATGGTATTTGGTTGGTGTGGGCCTCGTCATTATAAAAGAAACAACACAAGAGTCATATAACTTTGAGCTAATCAAGTGTAAATGAAATAAAGCATACATGACTTGGGTTAAAATATTGTCGACTAGGAATATTGGTCTAGGGATTCAATTGGTTTCATATTGTTGTCGTATGGTTATTTTGGATGAAGGGTATGTTTCGACCAACAAAGGGGTGTCGCAAAAGAGTCATGTAATATTTTGATAATCGAACTAAAATGGTCTAAAACGTTAATGCGATATCCATAATTTAAAACTATAGTATACCGTCGAATTAATAAAGTTAAAGAGTTGTTTTGTAAATCATGAAGCTTGAGTGTTTAACTTTTTAATATAAATAACTAAGTGGACTAAAAGAGTAAAATGGGTAAACTTGTTATAATTACATCTAAGACCTTATACTTTGTTATATTTGCATTTTAGACCTTAAACTTGTAAATCTTAGCATAAATGACCCTTAAAATATGATCATACTTGTTTTCACTATTTTAATCTAATTTGACCTTGATTATACCATTTATGACTAAATCTGATAAATATGAAAACCTGCTAAAAATAGAAAATGCCTAAAATAAGTAACGATCTTATTAAAGCGTTATCTAATTAATAGGTTCGGACGAGGATTGATTCATCGGTGTGACCTTACTTTCCTATTTTTCTTACTGATTGAGGTACGAGATATTCTATCCCTTTTTAATAGGGATTCCTCATGACTTTCGATCCTTTAAATTTGCTTAGCTTATAATATTCCATTTCTATGGTTCCTTATGCTATGACCCTTTGATATTGATCCTCTTATTGAACCTCTCATGCTTTGGACCATTGCTATTGACCCTCTATTATTGACCTCGTTATTGAACTAATGTTACTAAACCTTTGATACAATTTTGATATTGAATCGTTACTCTTGGTTTTGATATTGAACGCTACTACAATTCACGATGATATTACCTCTTGAATTTTTGATATTGAACTGGCACTCTGAACTTTGATATTGAACTGCTATGAACCTTTGAATGGTGGACTACCGATATTGAACTTCGATTATGATGACCGATATATATATTGCTACACCGTGGACCTTGTTTGACCCTTCGATTTGTACCGGTGCCAAATATCGTTAACTGGTCATGGGGTTCCATGACCGCGTCATTGATGCACAATGGCATGACTCCGGGTGTACGAGTGATGTTACACAACCGTCCCTATACGTCATCGATTTTGCGCGCTTCACGTTAATGTTATGGCCACGCTTTACGCAGGTATGGATGCATCCTAGATCGTCTGCATGCTGTTCGATATATATACGTTGCATGTGGTGCGTGTGTGCAATACACCCCTCACATACCGGGAGCTATACTCCCGCGGTACCGAGGTCTCCCTCCTATTGTCGGTATTCGAGGTCACCCTCCAAATACACGATGGTTACTATTGATTCTGGGTCGCTATTGCCACTATCGATATTACGTCGCGCACGCATCGCTTGGCCTGGATAGATTTCGACCTTACACCGTTGATATACTTATATTGTACCATCTGCTTACCCAACGCACCATATTCTATATTGATTGTCTGCATTTACTCGTACCTCGTTGACTGGCTCTACTATCGCTCCATCCAAGTATCGGGTTATTATGTGATTATTGAATTTGATTATGCTTTTACATGTTTTACATGACTATCATTTGCCCCGCTACTATATGTTTTATATGTGATTGTCCGATTCACCTACTCGTCATGCTAATAACCTAACCAACCGCTTATCATAATGTTATGTGACTCTTCGATTGGTCTGGTGATCATGCTTGTGTGAAAGTTAGGTTATCTCGCTTATCATGTGTATCTTCGCTGCCTATGTTCATGAGCTATGATTATCCGTTAGTATTCTTGTCTGCTAATTGTTGACCCACTATGTTACATTTACGCTATATACGGTACGATTTGTTAAATGGTTCATCGTATGTGGTCTGGCTTGTTGACTTGTTTAGTTTCTATACTAGGACCTTGTTTAGATAATTCATGCGCTTATAATGTTCGCTCGTATTCTACTTGATACATGTGACTACCGTATTTCACTCATTTGTTATGATCTTGGTTAAGTTATTCGTAAATTATTTGACTTGTGTGATTGCCATGCTCACTTTCTCAATAATTGCTTCCGCTAGAATTTGGACTACGTTTTGGCTTATGTCTGCACTTCGATTTCACGATCTATTGTATGCTTGGTTATTTAGATGTGCTGGTATATGTCATCAATAATATTATGTGCTTTGTCCTCCTCGTTATCGTTCCTTTTGGATATCACGTGTAATTTTGTTTCCGCGGATCCTCATTGACTCATTGTTTCCTTTTTGTTACGACATTGTTATTGTTTCCATTGTTTCATATCGTATTTTTGATTTTGTTTAGCTTTCACTTTGTTATATCTGTTCACTTGGCTTTTAAGCTTCACCGCATTTCTTTCTCTTGGCGGGTTTTAGGTTGGAAGATGGGCTTTGATGGGTCGAGAGTTGGATTGTTCGAGTGGACCAACCCTAGATACCTTATTATCTTGGTTTTCTTTTGATGGGCTAGTATTTGGGATTTCATTTATTTTTAGACATATTGATTTTGTATTTTCTTTGTAAGTCATTCGTTTATGTGACTCGGTAATTCAATATTTTAAGGCTTCCGCTCACAAAAATTTATTTGTATGTTCTGATATGACACCAGAATGTGACACTTCTACCCTTGTCGGGTTGGGGTGTGATCCATGCCAAACCGTCAAGTTTTATCACTGGCCGACTTTTGTGAATGGCCGACGGTGGCACAAACTTAAACGCTCAACACTAACTCAATGAAGATCAAGGGAGTATAGTGTTTCCCCGTCGTTATGTCCCGGCGGAAGTCGCGTAAGAATCACCAAACGTGATAGTGATATTTGAACGGAAAAGAGGGATTGATATGATTATAACTACAGAAAAAGCCAACAAATTACAACGGCTTAAATGCAAATTAAAGGAAATTAAAAAGATAAAAAAAATATTAAGTAAACGCTATCACTATTTGCAAAATGATGTTTTTGATTTTACGTTTTATAAAACTTAATTAAAAACTACGTTACGTACAAAAGAAAAATGTGAAACTTACACAATATTAATCCTAAAAATATGAAAATGATATTTTTACAAAACTAATGATAAAAGAAAATTTATAGAAAAAGGAAATTATTTTTATAACTAATTATCTAATTATTATTAATTAAAAACTATTTTTAACTATTTAATAATTACTTAAAACACAAGAAAATATGAAATAAAGCTAGAAAAATAAGATTAAGACTTAGAAAAATCTAAAATATAAAAAGAGAATTTTCAAAACTATTTTTGTATTTTTCTGATTATTTTTCTATTTTCTATGAATTAAAAAACTATTTAAAACTACTTAAATTACTTAAAAATACAAATTTAACTAAGAAAAATCTAGAAAAATATTTTTTTGACTTTTTATATTTATCTTAACTTAAGAAAAATGAAAATTATTTTTTGGTGGTATTAAAAGCTATTTAAAAAGTGCTAAAAATTGATTTAAATGCAGAAAAATAGCAAAATGACTTGGAAAAATCTGAAAATTTCAATTCAAACTTATAAATTTAGAAGCTAGGAAAAATGGAAAACAGTCTTTATTGGAGGAATTTGAAATCGATAGTGCAAAGTGCTTATGAAATAAGCACTTGGATAAGCTAAAGGGACAAAACAAGCACCAAACTGAAACACAAGCTAGAATATGCTAAAAGTGACCAAATGCAACTAGAATCAACAAGCTATAACCTCTGATTTGCAAAATGATAAGATTTGAGGTTTGAGCTTATAAGATAAAAGCGTATTTGGTGTCTACTGACCGGAGATAAGTACTCAAATAAGTCGGAAACCAAAAGGCAAATGCTAGAACTTAAAGAGGACTGGCTAAGAATGTCTAAACCAAAATAGAACCATGATGAGCCAAGATGAACCCCTGTAGTATCTTGCAAGATCCGCTGGAACTCCGAAAGGCGGTCGATTCTGCGAAGGCACATAAGCCCCAATTGATAAGCCCATATGAAGCGTGTATAGAAAATTTACAAAATACACAAAAATCACAACAATAACCTAGACCGGTTGAACTTTTTAAAGCCACAATTTTCGAATTTGGCCCAGATGAGTCCAAGAAAAATCTCTCTAGCTAGGCTCAAAATGTAATTTTATGCAATTTGACTTTTGAAGAAAAAGTGAAATGTTGACTTAAATGAGATTTGATCTTGATTTAAGGACTGAAATAGATGTAATGTGATGAAATTGAACTAATGCAAGCTAGACCTATGAATTACAAACCTAAAACAAGCGTATGGTTATCCAAAATCCTAACAGTTAAGGTATCAAGACAGATAAGGTGTGATTTTGACTATGGAGCTTTGCGTGAATACAAGTTGTTGACTCAAATGAGTTCAAAAGAGTGACATAAGCCCGAACCAACAAGAAACTACCCTTTGCACTAGCCTATAACACGGATAATGCAGCTAAACCAAACACCATCAGAAACACTAATAAGCAATTAAAACTGAGTGAACTATCGATCCAAATTATACCAATGATCAAACCGAAGTTTACTTGCTAAAATTAACACTAAATGAACAGACTTAAACCATTCTAAACCACGAATACAAGACAAGCATAAAATGCAAAATGGCTTGAAATTTGAAAATTGAGAAACTCACTCACATGTGTCCAACCTTTGTTGCAGGCACCAAACCCAACCCTAAACTAACCTAATCTATTTTAACCCAAATCACCGCTTCAACCCATTCCATATCCAAACCGGCTTGAACCAAGATTGCAATGCACAATTGACTTTCTTTGACCATTTCACAAGTTGTTTGAAATTTAAATGTAAGCTCCTAAAAAGCTTCAATAAACTTACTTGGGCTCGAAAATAAGCTACCAACGGTTGTTAATAAGAATTTGAAACTAAAAATTGTAATGATGACCAATAAACTTGGAACTTGAATAAAAACTTGGATTAATACCTACCAACACATTACAATGATAATTTAACTTAAATGTGATATAAAGAAACTGAGATTACAACATTTTTACTTAAACTCAAACTTTTATTTAAGAAACGACATAAAGGAAAAAATCAAAAACCACAACTACCTACTCTTCTTCTTTCTTCTTTTTTCTCTTTTATCTCTCTAAACTAATCCCTCTTCTTTTAAGCCATTGGATGAGTTTAGTTGATCTTCGCCATTCATTTCATTTTGGCGGGAAAAAGGCTTTTGACAATTTGTGAGTTTGAGTCTGGGAGGGAGGTAATCAATGTATTCTTTGTAGTGTTGTGGAGGTGGAGTGTGAGGAGGGGAAAGGTGAGCTGGGGGATGGGTAAAGACTGGTGTTGCAGGCTAGTGTAGGGGATGATGGTGGTAACACGTGAGTGGGAGGGAAAAGGAGAAGTCAAATGGGGTGTTTGACTGGGATTATTAAAAGGGAGGGGTCAAATGGTAAAGGTCCAAAAAGCTTACGGCAGGGGTCACATTTGGGTTGACAAGGAACCAAGGGTCAAAAAGGTTTAATATCCAAGGACCTAATGTGTAATTTCTGGAAATTCAGGGACCAATCCTGTCAAATCTGCAAAGTTGCTCCAAGGACTAATAGTGACAAGTTTCAATAATGCAAGGACCAAACTTGACATTTTCCAATTTTCCAAGGACCATTTTTGCCAATTTTCAAACTTGGAGGACCAAACTTGTAATTTTCTCAAACTTTTGATATTTTTCACCAAAGGACTAATTTTGACAAGTTATGATTTAAAAAGGACCTTTGGTGATTTTTCTTTTGAAATTAGGACTCAGGGACTATTTTTGACAATTTTTGAAACTTGGGGAATTTGGCGCCAATTATGCAAACTTAGCTCATTTTTCATCTGATTTTGAACATTTTGCATCCGAAACATATAAAATGCAATTTTGGAATATTTTCAGTATTTTGATGCATTTCGAGCATTTTTAAGCGCTTTGCGCTTGATTGACCCAAAGATGATGATATTTACACACTCATCGGGGTGTTACAATTATGGTTGTCGAGCCGCTTCGTCTTGTTGACCTTAGGATTGACCCGTGAGGATTTGGTGAGACACTAGGCTTCGTCTGCTTACGATCTTCCGATTCCTTTTGGTTGTCGTTCTGATTTGACTTCGATATTCTTTTGTCTTCACTAATTTGGTGCCTTCTCTTCGCATTTGATTTTTGTTTATTTTGTCTTCGCACATCCGATCATGATCGTTAGATGGAGATTTCTCGAGGCGAAGATGATAGTGCCGCACCCTAGTTCTTTGCAATAGTCCCCGTCCCGGAGAGGTTCGTGAAGCGAAGCCACAAGACGCCGCGTCTTCTGGAGACATCGAGTCTTCTTTGGAAGCGGGCCGGATCAACTAAAGACGCATACACACGGAAGACAAGATTCAACCAAAGGCTGAAAGGTTCATCTACTTCATATGCTTTGGGCGCGACTTGTGTCACTCTGATTCGTTGTCATGCGTTTTTGAGGCGGTTGATATTTTGTTAAGTCATTTTGATCGGTATTGCTTTTCTTTGATTCGATTCGAACTTCGGTTTGAATCGTGGAGTTTTATCGTTTAGCATTCGGGTATATCTCAGTTTTGTTTTTGGATCGTCCGTGTATGAGTCATGAGGAACCATTTTGAGCAAGTTGGTGGCCTCCCTTCTTTGTGTTATGGTAAGCTGGTTGATGTATTATATGCTTTGCATGTATGTGTATCGGTCCGTTTTGGTATGTTAATTTCTATCTGTATGTGATATGTTTTGTTGTGATATTGGTTATGTGGTTTGTCATGACCGGGCGAAATATGATGACAATAGGGACTTGTTATGTGATGCAAGTATTATGACGCCTGATCACCGTGATAATAACGAGATCATATAATTTGAACTTATTGAAATCATACGACATCTTGGGAAATGCGGGGTTGGTGCGAATGGAATAGGACTTATATCCGTTAAATTCTCAACCCTCATGTTCGCTTTGGAATTACCTCTTTGCGAGATTCTCATCGACATCCGCGTTGATATAAGTTTTACGCTTTGGAACCGAAATCGTTATGATACGTGGAACTATGGATTGCTTCGTCGCCTTAAGCCGTTACGTCTCGTGTACCTCTGTGACTTCAATTTTTGAGGAAGAAAATTTTATTTTAGAGGGGAAGAACCCTAAAAATCGTGAGCAGTTAAATGACCATAATGCCCCTAATCTAATAATCCATAAAATAAACGAGCTTGTTAAGTACTTATGATAATAAAATTATATGGAGCATTTGAGATTAAAACTTTCATTTTAACTTACAATATAAAAGTTGACACATTAAATATGTTAATGCACCTACTTAATAAACAATATAATAAAAATGTACAAGAATAATTTTGGTAAGGTGAATAAAATGTGGAATTTGTCTTGTGATTTGCTTGATGTTAGGCCAATTCAAGCGCATGGGAGGCTCCCATATCCTTGCCAAACTTAAGAAATTCTTATCCCTAAAATTTCCTAGTCTCATTAATTTAAAACATCACAAGAAACCCTAGCCCCCAAAACAAAAGTATCACAAAACAATTTCTCTCCATCTTCGTTTTCTGTAGACACATAACCATTCCAAAGAAAGAGACTCCAGGTGCTTGTAGCTGCTATCATCCGTGTTGCGTGCAGGGTTGCTTGGTTTGAATTGGGTCGGTTTTCTTGCTGTTACGTCGGTGTTTATTAAGGCACAAGGGTGATTGGTTCGCTTTGTTTTAGCTCGGCTTTCTTTCTTTGCGTTACAAGGCTACGGTGGTCGTTTCATGGTTGCTTGCCGTGGGTTTTTTTGTTCTTTGCTATCGTAGTGATCTAGGGCACACCAAGGGGTGCCTTGGTTGGTCGTTATTCTTGTTTTCCTCCTCTACGCTACAAAAGGTATTAGCATGACTCTTTTCCTCCATTGTTTTCATGTCACGGATGTGGGTTTTATTACCTTCACACGCATGGTTGTGTTAAATAAATCATGTTAAAATATGAACTAAACTTAAGTCACGAAAACGATGTTGTACTACATAAAACCATGAAACAAATCTTTATATATAACGACATGTACACCTTATGAACCTGGTTATGTTATGTTTTTGGTCGTGGTGTATGTCTTCCTAAGCAAAAGTTTGAGCCAAAGATAACATGTCACATAAAATGTTGGAACAAAGCAACGTTAATCAAGGAAAAATTGACAACATAAAATCATGGAATAAAAGGTCATATATGTCAAATAAGGAATTCATGAATACTTGTCTCTTGAATCTGATTTTTGACCCACAACCACTGCGTGTACATCGCTATTGTTTATATCAATTTGAATGGAATTAATCACATGGGTATGTTTGTTATTACTCTTGAGTGGAGCTAAAACAAGGAGTTAGGATTTCGATTGGTTATTAGCTTGGTCATATGGTATTTGGTTGGTGTGGGCCTCGTCATATAAAAAGAAACAACACAAGAGTTATATAACTTTGAGCTAATCAAGTGTAAATGAAATAAAGCATACATGACTTGGGTTAAAATAGCTCTTAGGAGGAATATTGGTCTAGGGATTCAATTGGTTTCTTATTGTTGTCGTATGGCTATTTTGGATGAAGGGTATGTTTCGACCAACAAAGGGGTTTCCTGCAAAAGAGTCATGTAATATTTTGATAATCGAACTAAAATGGTCTAAAACGTGTACGATATCCATAATTTAAAACTATAGTATCTGACGTCGAATTAATAAAGTTAAAGAGTTGTTTTGTAAATCATGAAGCTTGAGTGTTTAACTTTTTAATATAAATAACTAAGTGGACTAAAAGAGTAAAATGGGTAAACTTGTTATAATTACATCTAAGACCTTATACTTTGTTATATTTGCATTTTAGACCTTAAACTTGTAAAACTTAGCATAAATGAAAATATGATCATACTTGTTTTCACTATTTTAATCTAATTTGACCTTGATTATACCATTTATTACTAAATCTGATAAATATGGAAACCTGCTAAAAATAGAAAACCGTCTAAAATAAGTAATCTGATCTTATTAAAGAGTTATCTAATTCATAGGTTCCGGACGGCGGGATTGATTCATCGTGTGACCTTACTTTTCCTATTTTGCTTACTTGATTGAGGTACGTGATATTCTATCCCTTTTCAGTAGGGATTCCTCATGACTTTCCGATCCTTTAAATTTGCTTCGTTTATAATATTCCATTTCTATGGTTCCTTATGCTATGACCCTTTGATATATGATCCTCCGTTATTGAACCTCCTCTGGACCAGTATGCGGGTACTGACCCCTCTCGTTATTGGACCTCTCAAGTATTGAACTAATGTTACTAAACCTTTGATACTCAATTTTGATATTGAACTCGCTACTACTCAATTTTGATATTGATATTGACTACTCTTGAATTTTGATATTGAACTCTGCTCAACTTTGATATTGAATGTTGCTATGAACCTTTGAATGGTGGACTAATGATATTGAACTTCGATTATGATGACTCGATATATATATATTGCTACACCGCGGACCTTGTTTGACCCTTCCATTTGTACCCCAGCCAACATCGTTAACTAGTCATGGGGGTTCCATGACCGCGTCATTGATGCACCAATGGCATGACTCCGGTGTACAGTGATGTTACACACCGTCCCTATATCAGACTCAGATTTTGGCGCGCTTCACTATTACAAGTTATGGCCACTCAAGCTTTCTGCGGTATGGATGCATCCTAGATCCGCATCAGATCGCATTACCGATATATATACCGCTCGGTGATGTGGTGCGTGTGTGCAATACACCCCTTACATACCGGGAGCTAGCTACTCCACCGGGTTACCGAGGTCTCCCTCCTATTGTCCGGTATTCAGAGGTCACCCCTCCGTCAATAATGGCGATGGTTACTATTAATTACGGGCCGCTATTGCCACTAATGATATAACTGATATTACTGACGTACTGTTGGCTCGGGATTGATTTCTGACAACCCTTACACTGTTGATATACTTATATTGTACCATCTGTTTTCCCCAACGCACCATATTCTCGTATTGATTGTCTCGTCCTACTCGCACCCTTATGTGACTCGTTCTACTATCGTTCCATCCAAGTATCGGGTTATTATGTGATTATTGAATTTGATTATGCTTTTACATGTTTTACATGACTATCATTTGCCCTGCTACTATATGTTTTATATGTGATTGTCTGATTCACCTACTGTCATGCTAATAACCGACCAACCGCTATCATAATGTTATGTGACTCTTTGATTGGTCTGGTGATCATGCTTGTGTGAAAGTAGTTAGGTTATCTGTTTATCATGTGTATCTTCGTCACTATGTTCATGAGCTATGATTATCCGTTAGTATTCTTGTTTCCGATTGTTGACCCACTATGTTACATTTCGCTTATACTTATGTCCGATTTGTTAAATGGTTCATCGTTATGTGGTCCGCTTGTTGAATTGTTTAGTTTCTGTATTAGGACCTTGTTTAGATAATTCATGCAGTTATAATGTTCGTTCTGTATTCCTACTTGATACATGTGACTACCGTGATTTCGACTACTCATGTTATGATA
Organism: Chrysanthemum makinoi; assembly: GCA_910596185.1. Classification (NCBI taxonomy): domain Eukaryota; kingdom Viridiplantae; phylum Streptophyta; class Magnoliopsida; order Asterales; family Asteraceae; genus Chrysanthemum; species Chrysanthemum makinoi. Next base: position 122,760,485 of record OU343219.1, read on the forward strand.
CTGGTTAAGTTATTAATCAGTAAATTATTTGACTTGTGTGATTGCCATGCTCACTTTCACATTAATTGCTTCCGCTTAGAATTTGGACTTCGCTTTGGCTTATCTTACTTTCGATTTCCGATCTATTGTATGCCCGGTTATTTAGGTGTGCTTGCATATATGTCATCGATGTGATATGTGCTTGTCCTCTTCTGTTATCTGTTCTTTTTGGATATCTGCGTAATTGTGTTTCTGCCGAATCCTCATTGACTCATTGTTTCCTTTTCGTTACGACATTGTTATTGTTTCCATTGTTTCATATCGTATTTCTGATTTTGTTTAGCTTTCACTTTGTTATATCTGTTCACTGGGCTTTTTAAGCTCAGCCGCATTTCTTTTCCCGCGCGTGTTTTAGGTTGGAAGATGGGCTTTGATGGTCGAGAGTTGGATTGTCTGGGAGGACCAACCCTAGATACCTTATTATCTTGGTTTTCTTTTGATGGGCTAGTATTTGGGATTTCATTTATTTTAGACATATTGGATTTTGTATTTTTCTTTGTAAGTCATTCGTTTATGTGACTCGGTAATTCAATTTTTTAAGGCTTCCGCTCACAAAAATTTATTTTTATGTTCTGATATGACACCAGAATGTGACACTTCTACCCTTGTCGGGTTGGGGTGTTACAACACCTATCACAACGTCGCCAACCCTTTATCAGGTACTAGGCTAAGTTCCTAGTTCCATTACAATGGGGGAACTACTACCCAACACAACACAACACCTAATCTCAAGGAGATCCACTCCTTATTACAACACCATCAAGGATATCACCATCCTTGGAAACAAATTAATACTATATGTATAACGATGCACCTCATCGATTATACGACCTTGGCATTGTTCACTAATGCCACTTGATTTGATTCTTAGGCATTCTTCACCAATGCCTTTGACACAACGCTTGGCACCTTTCACTAATGCCTTCTTCTTGACACCTTTAGCATTCTTCACTAATGCTTTTGACACGGACGTTAAGCATCTTTCACTAATGCTTTCGTCTTGACTCTTTCGGCATCCTTCACTAATACCTTCAACACAACACATCTACGGAGGAAGAAAGAACTATCAACAAGAGAACCTCAGTTGTCTTGATGATGACGAAGCATGGCAACTCAAGGACTCGAGCTTGCTCAACTTCAAGAAGTGGCGATCTCGCCTTTAAGAGGAACCTAGAGAATCACACAAAAACAAAAGACAAACTACATAGAAAGATCCCATAGGATCAGTGGTTAGAGAATTACAATACTTGGGGAAAGTATGTGTGAGAGTGGCAAGCCAAAAGGAAGAAATGGCTCACTATTTATAAAGGAGAAATGCTTACTGTTCCCCGGATCCCACGGATCCCTCCCACAAGGGATCCCTCTAGTGTAATCCTAGGGATCCGTGGGACGCTCCTATTTGCCCATGGGTATTTTGGTTATGGGTCATGGGTCATGGGTCATGGGTTATGGTTTTATCCATGGGTTTCTTATTAGATACAATGTATCTCATGAGTTCAATGTACCTAGTCAAATGGGTATGGGTCAATACCATGGGTTATGGATATTTTCCATGGGTTGTAGTTTTTACCCATTTATATAATATATACTAGTTGTGTATATATTTTGCCCAATATGTAAATATTAGTTGTTGTACATATATACTAAATCATAAAATCACTTATACTTGTTTTAGTGTTTTATGTGAAAACGTTAAGTGTGTTAGAAAACTATTGGCTCAGACAATTTACGTATTTTATTTGTTTCGTTAAAATGATTTTACATTTGTTATTGACAAAACATTAGAAGATCGTAAAATATAAATAAACGTTTTTATGGCTTATTTGTATTAACATCATGTACAAATTTGGAATGTGAGTAAGTGTCGAGTGGTGTTAATACGATACATACGAGGAAGTTTTAAGTTCTTAGGGTGCGTTTTAAGTGCTTAACGTGTGGATATGATATATATATATATATATATATATATATATATATATATATATATATATATTATATATATATATATGTGTGTGTGTGTGTGTGTGTGTGTGTGTGTGTATGTAACTAAATGAAAGGAGTTAAAATTGAAATGATCTTAGATGAAACTTACTACACTCGTCTAGAATGGAGATGAAACGTGAGATTTGAGTGGCTTGTGAACTATTCGACCCTTGTTCTCCTTATAATGCTACTCGACTAAATGTTTGCCCCAAGTTTCCCTTAAACCTAACTTCTTTCTCGTTTTCCTTTACTTCCCTTCGACACCCACTGTGGACGATTTGAGAATTAGTGACAGTGGTGGTGAGACACTTAGAGTTTTTGAGGTGCCTTATAAGGAGTAAAGCAAGTATGGGTATTGTCTTAAAATATTGCTAGCTCCTCTAGTTTACAAGAGAGACCAAGTTTGTAGCATATTTGTTTGTGGCATGACTTAGGTGACCGGCAAAATGGGTGGTGTTCCCTAGCCATGTCGAGGTCCTTGAGACATATTATCCAAGGGATAATAAAGTCTAAGTAGTCAAAGCATGGTTCGAAAAAATTTAATTCATTAGGTAATATTTTAATCTAGGTGATTAGGGTGGCTTGAAAGTGTGTTTGTGTCTTTTGTCTTCTACTAGACATACTTAGGATAGAAAGGGGAAGGTTTTGGTTTGGTTAGTGTGTGACTACACAATTATTTTGGGTCTTTGTCTAGTTGACTGCCAAAGAGGTGTGGCATCAAGCTTTATGACTAAATTTCCAACCTAGTTTCCTATAGTAGAATTATGTTTCCTTTCCTATCTCTTTTGTTTTGGTAAACTGGTTACACAAATACAAAGAAAGAGTAGTATCAATATTTCTCAAGTTTGTTGCTTGGGTGTGTTGGGCTAGCAGCGAGGCCCAAAGGAATCATGGGAGTTGGGCTAGGTTTACATGAGTATGGATCAGACTAAATAAAAACAATGGCCCAATGTTAAAAGTTGTGTTGGGCTCGAATTGGTAACGAGGCCCAATGATAAGTTGGGTTGGATCATGTGGTAGCGCGAAGCATAATAAGTTTCCAGACCCAAATCCGAATTTAATATATTTTATTTTTATTTGTTCCGTATTTTTATAAATTTTTACATATATATTATGTATTTTAAGAATATCGAGATCGTGGGGAATTTCATTCTGATCACAACGGTATATTTATGAACGCTCAAGCTGCGTTGATCTTGCATATGCCAAATGATATGAAAATGTGATGTTTAGAAAATTTCATGAGGATATAAATCGTGCTTAAGTTCTGATTAATGTCTTAAGTACAATGAAATTTTCCGGGAGCTTACATTCTACCATAAAAGCCTCATTCTCATTAGCCCTTTCTGTGGAAAACTAGAAGGGGGGGTTGAATAGTTTTACCAATTAAAACTTTGTTTTAAAATATTTAGATCGACTTCTGTCAATCTATTTAGATGTGTATGTTGGACGTTGATCGATAGATATATAAAGAGTGTAATGAAAGATAAAGAGTAAGAAGCACATAACCAAGACACGAGTATTTATAGTGGTTCGGATACAAGGACACCTTCCTTGCCCTACTCCACTCCTCGAGTCACCTACTCGAGAGTTCGTAATCACTACACGACACCAACTCCTTATGGCGGAGAACCTTCAAAACGTCGCCTACTCTTTTTCCGGTACTAGGCTAACCACCGGGGTCTTTCACCAAGGTGAACCACACCTACCACAACGTCGCCTACCCTTTATCCGGTACTAGACTAAGTACTGAGTTCCATTACAATGGAGGAACTACTACCCAACACTACACAACACCTAATCCCAAAGGTGACCCACTCCTTATTACAACACCATCAACGATATCAACATCCTTGGAAACAAGCTATCACTATTTGTATAACGATGCACCTCATCGAATATACGACCTTGGCACCCTTCACTAATGCCACTTGATTTGACTCCTAGGCATCATTCACTAATGCCATTGACACGAACGCTTGGCACCTTTCAGTAATGCCTTCGTCTTGACTCCTTTAGCATTCCTCACTAATGCTTTTGACACGGACGATAAGCACTTTCACTAATGCTTTTGACTTGACTCTTTCGGCATCCTTCACTAATGCCTTCAACACAACACTTCTATGGAGGAAGAAAGAACTATCAACAAGAGAACCTCGGTAGTCTTGATGATGACGAAGCATGGCAACTCATGGACTTGAGCTTGCTTGACTTCAAGAAGTGGTGATCTCGCCTTTAAGAGGAATCTAGAGAATCACAATAAAACAAAAGACAAACTACATAGAAAGATCCCTTAGGATCAGTGGTTAGAGAGTTACAATACTTGGGGAAAGTATGTGTGAGAGTGGCAACCCAAAAGAAAGAAATGGCTCACTATTTATAGAGGAGAAACAACTACTGTTCCACGGATCCCTCCCTCAAGGGATCCGTCTAGGGTAAAGCTAGGGATCCGTGGGACACTCCTCTTTGCCCATGGGTATTTTGGTTATGGTCATGGGTTATGGGTTGATCCATGGGTATTTTATTAGATACAATGTACCAAATACATGCAGTGCATCTAGTCAAATGGGCATGGGTCATTACCATGGGTTGTAGTTTTTACCCATTTATAATACATACTAGTTATGTATATATTTGCCAAATATGTAAACACTAGTTGTTTTACATATGTATTACTAAATAATAAAATCACTTATACTTGTTTTAGTGTTTTATGTGAAAACGTAAGTGTGTTAGAAAACTATTGGCTCAAACTATTTACGTATTTTATTTGTTTCGTTAAAATGATTTTACGTTTGTTATCGACAAAACATTAGAAGATCGTAAAATATAAATAAACGTTTTTACTGCTTATTTGTATTAACAATCTCCCCCTTTGTTGATGAAAAAACTTACAATTATTTTAAGGAAAAAACTGAAATTCGTAAAAGTTCGAATTGGAGTTTTTACTCTCTTCTCCCCCTTTTGTCGAAACAAAAAGAGCTTCGAAGGAAACTAACACATTGTTTTAAGAAAAACATGTAAAAGAGAAAAAATGTAAAGAGAGCAAGTGACGGGAATGGTTCTCGTCTTAACTCCCCTTTGACGTGTCCATCCCTTTGTGAGGGCATCAAGCAAATAAAAACTAGTAAGCTAATGTATTGCAACTTTGTTTGCAATTGGTTTCGTCCTTGTGATGAAAATACTCCCCCTTGAAGATTGCAAGTTTGAAATGGGTTGTCATGAAGTGTAATCCAAATAAGGATTATATTGTAAATAGTTTTGCAATGTATGGTTTGACACAAAGCTCCCCCTAGCTTGAGGTGTCAAAGTTTTCATGTGTATTTTGAAAATCTACAAAATAAGTGTTAGAAAACAAGTATATAGTGCATAATTTCCTACAAATAAGACTCAAGTTAGTAGAATTTTGTTCTTCTGTTGCACGGATCCCACGGTTCCCTCCTTGTAAGGATCTGTTTAGGCAATTTCCAGGGATCCGTCTGTCTGGTGACAAATTTTTCAGCAATGGTGATATACCAAACAATGCTAATATGAGAGTGAAATATGTATACAACCAACAAACGTATACTCAAAGCAATATGGCAAGTAAGTTATGAATCAATAAAACAAAGAGATAATCAACAAATCTCTAAAAACTAAGAGAATGATTTAGCCATGTAATACATATTCCATTTAATACTAATGGGTGACCTAAACTTAAGAAGCAATCACGTGCTTAAGGATGATCAAACATGAAATGGGATTCCTAAACGTTCTAAGTTGAGCTTGAGGCTTTAGGCTCATTGTTGTTTAGGTTTGTTGACCTCATCGAAACGTTCGAGGAGGGGATAAAACATGGAATGTTTCTCTTCACGTAGTTCATGTATCAAATTTTCAACATGTTGACAATGATAGCAATCCTTGTCATGGTTTTGAAAGGATGGTGGTAAAGGTTGAGCGTCTTGAAGTGGAGGTTGAAGTGAAGTGGGTTGAAGATCCTCAAATGAAGGAGGAATTTTTGGAGGCACATTAAGTGGTGGCTCAACAAGAGTTGATGGTCGGGTGGTTGACTTTGATGTCTCCTCATAATCCAAAATGGACCATTAGAGGGAAATAGAGAAATTGACATTGGTGTAAGTGTTGATTCAACACCTTGGTTTTGTACAATCTTCTCTATTGAAGAGTGTGTCGGTAATGGTGGAGGTTGAGATGGCCTAGGGGGTAAGTCCTCTAAGTTGTAGGAATGTTGAAATGATTGTGATGTGGTAAATGATATTGCTCTAGGCACCAATGATGTTGATTCAGTTGAAAAGGGTGTGTTTCGTTTAGTAGGAATTGTAGAGTTTGGTGATGATATTTTTGTGGGAACAATTCTCTTGGGGATTGGTTTGATTGGTTGTGTTGGTGTAGGGTAAATCCTAGCATTTGTGGACTTAACCGGAGATGATTCGGTTGAAGAAACTTCGTGTATAACTCGAGCAAGTTTCTTGGGTGGTTCTTGGGTGGATGAGTTAGCACTAGGAGTTTTCCTCATGATGAAATGACTAAAGAAGATGTTTCAAATTGCTGAGAATTATGTTGTGTTTGAAGACTAAGGGATTCTAGCAAGATGACTTATAAAGGGAAGAATTTGGCAAGTGCATTTAAGACTTAAGCCACTAAGATTCTTAGGAATGTGATGATTAACATGCACAAGAGTCAACTTCAGAGTTTTACTGATCTAGGGACTCAATTAAGATGAGGTAGAGTGTTCAAGTTAGCAAGATGGGCTTGAAATGATTGTTTTAGCTAGAGTTGACATAATCTGTCACCCGGATCCCACGGTTCCCTCCTTTAAGAGATCCGTATAGGCTAATCCTAGGGATCCAGCTCTCAGAAGCTATGAGAGGGTAAAATTGATGTTTCTTAGGTCTAAAGCCTATACCATCTTGAGTGTTTCAGTCCTCCTAAGTATCTTTAAATGAAAGTGTAATTGAATGATCAAGCGTAATGAGTGATATAGTTAATTATTGTCTTTTATGGAAGGAAAATGAGACTTTGTGACCACCAATGAATGGTCAAGGATGACACTAAGATTTTTGATGGTGTCAAGTTGTACTAAATGATCCTAGAGATCAGATGTAAACTTGAGATGGAATTTGAAAAATCCTCAAAATCAAAAGAATTAAAAAACTAGTTTTTGACCCGTTTTGAGATAAGGATGGCTAGAAACAATTTCCTAAAATTGTTCAATATATCCACCCAAGTGTTTTGAGATGTGCAAAGCAATGTGTGAGTATTGAAGAGGAAATATGGTGAGTTTTGATGATTTGATAAATCAAAAGTACTTTGAACTAAATCCTAGGTAAGCTACGGGTGAGTGTGAAGCTATCAAATGCTTGAGGAGGACTTAGTTGGTTCTAAGGTGTTAGGATCATATGTATGGATGATTTGGTGAATCGGGAGGTCTTGGAAGATGGAAGAAAGCCATCTTCAAGTTAGTGAGAGAAACTAGAGAGAGAAGGGATAAACTAGTGTGTTTTATTTATGAAAGATGAAAGGTTACACTAATGAGACTCACCCCCTCCATGGAAGTATGGAGGGGTATTTATAGCCTACCACATACATAACTAGTCCATGTGTTTGGCTAAATAAGATAGATAATGTAATCCCGTAAATGTCGTTCCATTTACGAGTTAGGAGCGATTCCAACAATCTTTCCCCAATGGGGCGACATAAGGTATTACTTACAACATTTACTACAAATATAGAAAAAAAATAAAGAAAGGTCTTCATAAGCTCTTCAAGTGCTGAGGATGATGAAAGTTTACGCTCTTTGTCTTCTTCTTGTACCTTAACTTGAGAACCGTTTTCTTCACTTGTAGGCAAATGATGTAATATGCATAAATTGGATTAACTTCCCCCCAATTCATGCCGCATGTCTTTAGCAGCTTCTCTGTACACTCCTTTTTGGCGAAGTTTCTAAATCAGCTTCCCCCAAAACTGACAACCGTCTTTAGTAGATTCGAAACTTTGATGTAGTGAACATTTCCTCTAACTTTTGAAATTTTCAGTACGCAGCGGAATTTGTAGATGAGCAGTAAACCACACAAGGTAAATCTGACTTATTGCGGAAAACCCATTCGGGGGTAACATGCAAGAAATCAACAAGATCTTCTCACATATGTAGATGCTTCACACCAAACAAACCGCGAAAGATGAAATGAAACGACTTCCCCCTGAACGTTGCGGTCTATCGGAATAATAATCACTTGTGAATATGCAGTTACTCGATAAAATGACCGTGTGTGAGGCATCATAACATCCTATTTAGGTAACTTCATACACGATAACTCCGTGAAAGTGAGACGAAGACACCAACTTGAGAAATTGTAACCACAGATCATCTCATTTCTTCCCCCTGATTGAAGAAATTCATGAAGGGAAACGGGTTTTCAAAAAAAATCCAAAAACATCAAAGGAGGAAGGAACACCTATACTCTCTTCCCCCCGATGTTTTCAATGAATCAGAATCATACACCACGTATGTTGATGATGAATTGGAGACAGCGAAACCATGTATGTCCAAGTAATCGAACAATTGTGAAGTACCATAAATATCATGTAAGAATCAATGCTGATAAGACTTCTCTACACGTGTATACTCTTTTTAGCTAACTCTTTACCGACCCCATTATCATTCTGACGACTTTTTGTAGTTACTACTGATGGAGAAAACCCAATATGACGAACTTGATACTGAAGTAATATAACCCGAACTTGTGACTTAAACTTGCACTACTGTCAGACGACGAACCCTTTTTCTTACAACCATCAAAAAAAGGTAAACTTAAAGTTTCTCAAATTATCCACAGCTTTGTGTGACACTTGAGCACAACAACGTAACTCCTTAAAAGTGATAGCTATACGCTGTGAGCGCAACAACGTAACTCCTTACATCAGGTATAACTAGACAACTCAAGTCTTTTTCATTCGTAACGGTTAAAGCTCGAACAAGGATCTCGAAGAATCATGCATCCAACCAACCCCGATGTCTTCAAAATACTAAGAACACGCACCCGTGATATCCCACTTCAACCTCAAATAAATAATAAAGAATTAACGTCGTAGTCACATCTTGCGGTTACATGCCGAAAACTAGCCTTCATTAACGGTGAAAATGAACTTGATAATGGTTTCCCGATCTTGTAAAAAATTGTGTCCTCGTGAAAATTTAGCATACCACACCTTTTACCGAAAATTTTACCAAGAAATTAACAAGATGTATAAAGAATACATTTGATAATGAATTTTTTTTTTGCCCAATGATAATTATTTCGGATTAGTGAATTCAACCCATACCAAATATTAACTTACAAAAAACGTAGCCATTGTCAAATATGTAGATCACGTTTTGTATTGTGTTTCAATTGTTGCAATTGTTCAGCCCAACACCTTAACATTATCACAGTCCAATAGCAAATCAAAAGGGTAGGTCACGGGCCCAAATGAAATCCACTAACCAGATTCATGCAATCAGTCAGTATAAAACTACCAAACCCTATTTTGTCAAACATTAGTTTGCCCTAATATCACAAACCACATAGAACTTCTGCGCCCCCACTTTCTCTCATCACAAAAAATGCAACCAAATTTCTAAACCGTACCCCCCATCACAACTCAGAACATATACCATCTCCCTCATCTCAGCTTGTTTTCTTCAACACCGAGTGAAATTACAAACATATCTCTTCAAGGAAACACTACTAAAACTCATAAGCATCATCCTTTTATACGGTTTAGCACGAATCAATAACCTTCGAAGTATAGAGGTAAAGAAGACTTCAAGATCAATTAAGATCTTGGGTAGGTTTATATGATTTTGTTTACGAGTTCTTGTTTCTTTTAAACGAATCAAAGAATGATAATAACATAATTGTTATCGATCATTCTTTAACTTCGAATAAAAAAATTAAGCAACACTCTCCAAGGATCTATGATGGTTAAGTTTCACTCACATAATCTTAACAGATTTGAGTTAGAACAAACTAAGATCGATTTTTATTTACTTCTGTTTTGAGTCGATTGAGAAGTAGAGAAATTGTATTTTGAAGTTGTTATATGTTTGAGATGGATGCAGTAGATGTAGGCGTATGTAGTGAGGGAAGATTAGGATTGTTGATGGTTTGTTTGAAGTTTGATTCAGTTGAGTATCACGTCTGTTTACTCTTTTCATTTTGAACTTTATTTTGGATATGTGATGTGAATGAACTGAGATTCAAAGTAGTATTGGTATTTGATGCGGTCGTTATCAGTCAAAGGTCGATTTCTTTTTCGTCTTTATCTGATCTTACACGTAAAACAAGAAAAGTTTAGGCGTGAAAAATCTTACGCGTAAGACCTTATGCGTAAAACAATACACGAAAGCCTTATGCGTAGGGTTCTTATGCGTAGATCAGGCTTATGCGTAAAAACCTTACGCATAACTGTTCTTACGCATAACTTCACAGTTATGCGTAAATATATCTGAAGATGGCTCCTTAGGCCTAAAAATAGGGTTTTGACCCTTTGTTGACTTTTTCCGGTGAGTTTTCCTACCAAAAGTTCCGTCTAATCTGAGAAACCCAGAAATTGCATAAGGGAGGTTACTTCTGACCCATTTTTGACTATTATAGACTTAGAAGAATCTGACCACAAGACTTTTCACGAGATGGACAAAAATAAGTCACAAAAAATGTTACCAAAAGACTGAGTCTTGGACAAAAACAGAAATATGGAAACTGCAAGCAAAAAGTATGACTATTTTTGACCATTATTGATGCAAACTATGTGAAAATCTGTTGAAACCCAAAAAGTTAATGAAAAGTTTAAAACTTGGTAACAAAACAGATTCACAAGAGTTTTTGACAAGAAAATATCACCAAAATCAACCAATAATAACAAACTGACCTTTCTCTTGATACCAATGTTAGGATCGTATGTATAGATGATTTGGTGAATCGGGAGGTCTTGGAAGATGAAAGAAAGCCATCTTCAAGTTAGTGAGAGAAACTAGAGAGAGAAGGGAGAAACTAGCGTGTTTTATTTATGAAAGATGAAAGGTTACACTAATGAGACTCACCCCTCCATGGAAGTATGGAGGGGTATTTATAGCCTAAAACATACATAACTATTACACTATGACATAACTAGTCCATGTGTTTGGCTAAATAAGATAGATAATGTAATCTCGTAAATGTCGTTCCATTTACGAGTTAGGAGCGATTCCAACATAAGGTCTTATGTTTGGCTAGTGTGAAGTAATCTAGTGAGTTGTTTTGATGTAAGGAAGTCACAGATCCCACGGTTCCCCCACGGTTCCCTCAGAACCATTACAAAAGAAGATGTAGATTTTGCACCAAGCAATATACACTTATAATCATTAAACTAAACAGCAAAATACACATGTTATCACATACGACATATCATAGATAATGGTAGTAATAATAATATCCAAGAAAACACAAACAACCATGCTAAAACATAATCATTCAAACATGGATCAAATGTCTCAAAACAAGCATAATCCTATAGTCTCTTTCGTCAATCCTTTCTTTTCCTCTTTCCCGACTTCATGACGCAGTGAGCTTGGTTTTGAATCATACCCCTTAATTGTTTGAATTCCGCGGTCTCATTTGGAATAGTTGGAAGTTGTTGATAGTAATCAAAGGGTTCCAATTCGATGTTAGCTACGGGGTCGACATCTTCTTCTTCTTCTCCGTCCGAGGAGTCTGAGAGAGCTTTAGGTTTTCTTCCATTGACCATGAACCGTTTAGGGGATTGTTTGGTAAGAGGTACCATGACGTGTTAGGAGCATACCATATGAAAGTACCATGTTGGCAACTTTCAAGAGGTACTATGACGTCTCGTCGCTTACCCTTTATCCGGTACTAGGCTAAGTACCGAATTCCATTACAATGGAGGAACTACTACCCAACACTACACAACAACTAATCCCAAAGGAGACCCACTCCTTATTACAACACCATCAAGGATATTAACATCCTTGGAAAAAGCTATCACTATTTGTTTAATGATGCACCTCATCAAATATACGACCTTGGCATCCTTCACTAATGCCACTTGATTTGACTCATAGGCATCATTCACTAATGTTTTTGACATGGACGATAAGCACCTTTCACTAATGCTTTCGTCTTGACTCTTTCAGCATCCTTCACTAATACCTTCAACACAACACTTCTATGGAGGAAGAAAGAAATATCAACAAGAGAACCTCAGTAGTCTTAATGATGATGAAGCATAGCAACTCATGGACTTGAGCTTGCTCGACTTCAAGAAGTGGTGATCTCGCCTTTAAGAGGAACCTAGAGAATCACACAAAAACAAAAGACAAACTACATAAAAAGATCACTTGGGATCAATGGTTAGAGAGTTACAATACTTGGGGAAAGTATGTGTGAGAGTGGCAACCCAAAAGAAAGAAATGGCTCACTATTTATAGTGGAGAAACAACTACTGTTCCACGGATCCCACAGATCCCTTCCTCAAGGGATCCGTCTAGTATAAAGCTAGGGATCCGTGGGACACTCCTCTTTGCCCATGGGTATTTTGGTTATGGGTCATGGGTCATGGGTTATGGGTTGATCCATGGGTATTTTATTAGATACAATGTACCAAATAGATGCAATGCATCTAGTCAAATGGGTATGGGTCGATACCATGGGTTGTAGTTTTTACCCATTTATAATACATACTAGTTATGTATATATTTGCCCAATATGTAAACACTAGTTGTTGTACATATGTATTACTAAATCATAAAATCACTTATACTTGTTTTAGTGTTTTATGTGAAAACGTAAGTGTGTTAGAAAACTATTGGCTCAAACTATTTACGTATTTTATTTGTTTCGTTAAAATGATTTTACGTTTGTTATCGACAAAACATTAGAAGATCGTAAAATATAAATAAACGTTTTTACGACTTATTTGTATTAACACTTTCTAGTCTCCTCTTTTCAAACATTGTTCTATTATCATTTTCATTCTTGGTCAAGGTTTTCATTACCTTTTGCTCGAAGTTATCTTTGGGTCCATAGCCGGTTTCCACATGCCATTTGTAGCAATGATCAGATATCCATCGAATAGACTCCAAAGCCTGGTCGGCCGTCATGCCTAGAATAAGTCTATGTGAATCGAGAAGTTGACGGGTCTCGGCATTAATGCCTCTATTGAAAACATAAACAATTTGGTGTTTATTCAGGTCATGAGTAGGGCAACGATATAGAAGCTAATTGTATCGTTCCCATGCTTGATACAATGTTTCTTCTCTCCCTTGAACGAACTGATGGATTTTACTGAGAAGCTTAGCAATTTTTTTAAGGAGGGCAGACTTGTTGAACAAACTCTCTCCCAAGTCGATCCCACGTTCCCTTTCACTCGGTAGGGAGTCTATTAAACCACCTTTTAGCTGTTCCCGTAAGAGTCATAGGGAATTTTTTTACCGTAACAGAATAACTAGAAACATTCCTGATGCTAAACAAAAAAGACAAGAAATGCACTTCTTCCACATGATCTTGCACATCTTCATTTTTGTCTCCTGAAAACTGTAGCTCATGTAATTCCCGGATGAACAGGACTGGAATGGAGAAATCCTCCATTTCAAAATTTTGAGTGAAAGCTCTTTGACAGTTTACGTTGGTTTGCTCCAGATACTGTTCCATAGTTATCCCTTCCTCAATTACATCGGGCTCTGCATCAGATTGATCAGACTCGTAAAATGAGAATATATTATGGATAGGAATAGGTGAGTAGTCTTTTTTTTGTCCAGAACTGTTTTTTCCGGATTGTCAAATGGAGTGGCCAGAAATGGCTTGGAGCTTCTGGTCTTGAATCCTGACATTTCAAAAGAAAAGAAAATTAAATAAAAACAGACTTAATAAAAATCCTAAATAACTCCCCGGCAGCGGCGCCAAAAACTTGAGGCAGGTTTTCTGATCAGGTTTTAATATTTATAAAGTCTCGTTTACCTATGGTACACCTTATGCACTCACGGGCAGTGTACCAGATCGTGTGTAGTGTGGTAATCGGTAAAACTGAGGTCGTCCCAAGAGCTATGTGAGCAAATTTTAATTAAGTCTAGGTGTCACTAGTTTTTATTGTTTTTAGGATTGAAATGATTAACAAACTAATTAACAAGAAATCAATTCAAAAAGTAAATAGTGGTTGTGATCAATAGAGGTAAATTTTGCTAACCTAGTTACTCATCCTATCATGTGATGTTCACACTTTACTACTTCCTATTGATTCAAGTGGGGGTTTAAGTCGGTAGGATAGCATTTGATCAGTTCGTCCTAACCTATCAGCAAAGGCTTCTACTATCAGCAAAGGCTTCTACCCGAGATCAAGCTACTACCCTTGAAAGTCGAGTTGTTTTAGTCCCCTAAGCTAAGTCATTAAGTACATCTACATGCAAGATTCAAAATAATGTGTGACTGGGCGCTAGCATCTTAGACACTCATCCATAACTTCTTAAGTTCATCCAAAAGACCAGTGATCATTTGGTCAGTTCGAACAAGTGAGGAAGGGTCGTCAGTTGGTCAATTCTTACCCTCCCCTACTCAACCTAACTACTTAGGGTCAGCTGGACAATTATCCTAAGCAACTAGATACGATCGCCATTCAAAACTACCAAAGCAAGGGTAACTACCATCGAACTATGCATGCATACAGTAGAAACAATTATACAGAAGCATGAAAATGTAAATAAAACAATTAAGGAATCATAACTAGGCTAGCACCAAAGGTGCTTAGCCGATCATATTAAAATAAACCAAAGATTCAATGTTTGACATAATGAGATACATGAATCAAAAGTAAAAGATAAATTATTCGCTAATGCATATCGTTAGGGAGTGATTTCTCCCTTGGAGATGGCTCCGTATGCTCTCCAATATATGCCTTTGGACCCCTCTTAACGTTCTCTGATTTTTGGTATGAAGTGAATGATGTAAATGCAGAAATTAGGGCTGGTATTTATAGGCCCGATCTATTTACGGCGTAACTTGAGTTGAGAGTTACACCGTAACTTCAATTTTTCCTCAAATATGCTCTTGGTAAGCTGGTTACGGCATAACACTTGGGAAGGGTTACGCCGTATCTTCAATACAGGTTACATTTGTTATGATTACACCATAATCCTTGGAAGGAGTAGCTTCTATCATAAATCTTTAAGAAAATCTCCAAATCCGCGTCTCATTAGCTCCAATGCTCTTAATTTACCTGAAAGTGAAATATAAAGGAAAGCAAGCGTAAATTCATATAAATGATATACAATATGAGCATTATCGGTGGAAATTGACACTTAATATTAAGGACAATTTGATGTTATCAAAAAGTAAGAACAATTTCGCAATCTCAATGCAAGAAGTGTAGCATAGGTTCTATTTAGGCATAATCCGGAAAACTAGTGACATACAAATAATGTACATGACAAATGTGTTTAGATATATATATATATATATATATATATATATATATATATATATATATATATATATATAAGTAGCTCAATTACAAATTGCAATGATCACTTAATAATATCTATTAACAAAATTAAAACTCAAGAAAACACATATAAACACACATTTTAAAAGTATTTGTTAATGTTTTGTGTATTAGATACAAGTCATACAACAATGTGTATTTAGCTTGATTTTATAAGATCTTTTCATCCCCATTTCAAAAATTAATTAAGCTCAATATTTTGTAAAGATAAAGACACTATTTTTCAAAGATTCATCGACTTGAAATCCCCGACTCAAAAGAAAAAGTAAAATACAGTTTTACGTTAAAATGAACACAAAGTTTCGACCACTATATAGTATTTTTCATTTCTTAATTAAGTTTGCAATTAAAACCTGAAAGTATTTTGTAAATGAAAGTAGACTCAATTACCTTTAAAATGACGGGTGGCACGACTCCTAAGGACTTACAATTGATTTTATATGAATTTTAGAAATTGACCCAGTTCTGGTGGTGGTCCCTTAAATACTGACGGTCCCTTAAATATTTACAGGACCATCACATATATTTTGGAACTTCACCATTAGAAAAAATGAAAACACGTTTTATTTTATTTTTTGTGTATAAATTTATTTAGTGACTTATTGGACTTAGAAAACTTGTTGCCGTACATAAAACACGTGTTTTGGACGTCATTACTACTCTTAAGACTTAGAGAAGCAAATATTGATACTTCCAAACTCTTTTAAGAAGATTTACCTTCAAGCTAGTATACGAGGTACAATTAACAAACAAAACTAGTACAAATTAAGCAACAAAACAATCTAGTAAAAATTAAGCAACGAAACACTTTTCATATTTAATCACCCTTTTGTTGGGTAGGGTTGATGGGTACCATTATGGTACACAGGGTTGAGGTGTCCCTGCCAATCTACACTTTTTTTGATCTAATATTTAATCACCCTTCATGAAAAATTTGATACATGGATCGCACTCTATTTTAAAAACCATTTGTTTTGAAAACTAGAGCGACTTGGCTCTGATACCAATTGTAGAAATGTAGAAGGGGGGGCTGAATACGTTTATGTTTAAAGTCTAGAAATTCGTATCAAATTCCCAATCAAGTGTGGCTAAATATAAATAGTGGTTAAGATAGTTATAACAACTATATATATCGTAGATTACGCCACAAACATAATTACAAATCTGTTTACTAAGCCAAGACACACAAACATATAAAAGACTAATCGTACAAACATAAACATAATACGCGCATAATAATAAGCAATAAAAGCGAATATAAACGTAAAGCAGAAAGTAAAAGAAAGCACAAACCGGACACAGTGATTTATAGTGGTTCGGTCACGAAACTCCTCTTCGCTCTACTCCACTCCCCGAGTACCCAACTCGGGAGTTACATCACTAATCAACAAGCTCCATCCAAGTGGAGAAAACCACACAACGTTGCTTACACTGATTTACGACACTAAGCTAAATGTCGAGTTCTAATCTTAGCAGAACCAATTTACCTTCACACCACACAACACAACACTAACCACTACACAACACTTCACAGACTTACACACCACCCGGATCTACACAACACTAACAACTACAACACTTTCTGGACTTACACACCATTCTAATCTACACTTACACAACAATTTACAACTTATACACAAGTCGGATTTATCAATATACAAGAATGGAGAGATATGGACTGATATATACATATATATATATATATATATATATATATATATATATATATATATATATATATATATATATATATATAACAAATTTTACACATGGACTAACTAGACTACATAACTTCGTATGTAGACGATAACGAAAGTTCTTCTCTAGCACTTCAGGAAAGAAAGAAAGAATCACATTTAAACAAGAATAAACAAGTTAAATGATCAAAGAATGAAAGGTATAGAAGAGAGAAATCTATGTGCAAAAGGGTTGGAAATTCAGTTGAAATGGTCCAGTATTTATAGCCAGCTCGAGGAGCGTAGGATGGTCCCGTAAACCTGGACCGTCCCTTATATATAAGGGACCGTCACCTATTCAAAGGACCGTCCATAGGACGCTCCTGTTTTTGTTCTTTTATGGTGAAATGTTTATCTGGTGTTGGGCGTAACTTTTTGGGGGGGGGACCAGATTTTGAATATATGTTTAATAATACATTTCTTTTAAATACAAAAATAATTTGTATAAATTATTTTTATAAAAAGGTTTTGTCATATTTATAAAAATATGAGGTTTAAGGACAAAAATAATTCTTTGATCACTTAACTAGTTTAGTATATTGTTTGTTCATACCTTAAGTGATTCATACTTGACACGTCGAGAGATGTTGATTCGTGGATGCATTGATGATTTGTGCTTACGAGTAACTTGTGCACCTTACATTATGTATTACGAGTTGCATGTTTGTCATCATTTAAATACAAAAAGACTGTATAGATTAAATGTCATGACATTTGCACTATAAGATTATTTACAATTTGAATATAACAAACAATGTAAACTTAGCTTAAAGGTCATTAACAAGAGCAAATGCTTAAACACTAAAAAGAAATTGTTGAATAATGAAATCTATGAATTAAAAGACTTTAAAAAGACAAAGGTATTGATGTGGGATGTCAATCATGTCAAGAACTCCGTCTTGAAAATGATAAGCTTAAAGACACATAAAATGTTCTTATTAAACAAGCATCTAAGTTTTCCGAGTTTGAGAAAAGTACTAAATGTCTAAATGAAATGGTATGTTATTAGAAATCACCTAAAGACAAAAAGGGATTAGGTTTTACATAAAGTGAAATATCGACTAATAAAACCAAGGATGTAAAATTTGCAAAATATGTTAACAAAGCTGTTACAGATACCAAGGATCTGACGGATCCCTCTGAAAGAGATCCGGGTAGTACAAAAGAAAGGATCCATAGGACTGTTACAGCAGAACAGATTTCGGCACCTTCTACATCATTGATAACATAATTTGTCATTGTAACTAAGAAAAATTCACCTTACATTTATGTTAAGAACTTAGATCAAAACCCCGCACTAAAACATGGTCAAGGATTAGTAAGGAATAAGCTAAAACACAACCATCTCCACCAAGACCTAAAACACGTCAACCTAGGAGGCCAAATGCCGTATTTCCTAAAAGCAACTATAATAACCATTTAATTTAACTTGGGGATCGCATCATCAACATGCATGCATAAACCCAATGAATGGAATATTTAACACAAATGGACCTGTGGAAAACTAGAAGGGGGGTTGAATTATTTTACCAATTAAAAATTTAGTTTCAAAATATTTAGATCATGTATTTGTAAAATCTTTTAAATAATCAAGTATTGATAGTGCAAGAATAAAAGAAGTAAACACAAATACGATATGTAAAGTAAATTAAAGAAGAGATAGAACCGTGACACAATTATTTTTAGTGTTTCGGCTACAAGGACACATTCTTTTCCCTACACTCCCTGAGTACCAAACTCGAGAGTTCATAAATATTATGTCAACAAGCTCCTTATCCGGTGGAGAGGCCTCATAATGTCACTTACACTTTATCTGGTACAAACCTAAATAACGAGTTCTTACAAGGGAAGAGCTAACTTAAAACCACAATCTATCAATATATGTTTATAGTACAATGAAATGAATGATCTACTAGAATCAAATATGAGATCTAGTTATAATGATGAAGACTAGCAACAAGTAAACTTAAAGCTTGATTGTCTTGTATGCAATCATAGTGATCTAGTCTTTTACAAAGTACTAAAGAGAATCACCAAAAACAAAAGTAAATAATTTGTTTGATCTGAGATCAAGGGTTAGAATATGCTATGAGAGTGTTAGAGAGAATATATATGAAAGGTATGTCTAAACAATGAAAAATGGCCTTCTATTTATAGGAAAAAATGTTATTGTACCCACGGATCTGGCGGATCCCTTTTAAATGGGATCTAGCCAGTGTAAATCCAGGGATCCGCTGTGCTGGATCAAATAATCTGGATTTTTGGATATCAAATCTTCAAAAATCTTGTGTGATCTTGCAAATCTTCCAAGTATCTTGGCAAGATATGATATATGATGTCATACATGAGGTAAATTATATATTTACTTTAATTATTCATTAAAAACAAATGTATAAGTAAACTTGTTTTCTACTTGAATAGAAATTATGATTGTTATCAACAAGACATAGAAAGATCGGAAAACATAAATAAACATTTTTACGGCTTATTTCTATTAACAACTCCCCCTTTTTGTTGATGATAAAACATAACATAAAATTAATTTGAGTAAAACTTATGTAAGTTTCTAACAATCTCCCCCTTAGGTAAGTTTCTAACAAGCTCTTTAGAAGATAGCGATTGAATAAGTCGCATATTGGCATGACCAAATATTTGATGCCAAAGAATCGAAGAATCATCTATATAGGTTAGGAAAAGTTTATCTTTATGAGAGTTTCTAATTTTTATTACAAGAGACCATTTTTCCTAATCCCTCTTCCTATGATAATGTCGTCTTTAAGTACATCAGTACTGATATCACTAAATAATACTTTGCACCTTTTATCAACAATTTTACTAATGCTAAGTAAGTTAAAATTAAGACTTTCTACATGACTATCGTACATTTGCCAATGTTTTTGCTTTTTCTATTTCCAAACACTACGTTACCTCCATCGTATGTTTGGCAAGTAGAGAATAGGCTTTTATTTCCCGTCATATGTCTCGTACACCCACTGTCCTTGATCTATTCATCCGGTTCAAAATCTACCTTTAGACAAACTTATAAACATAGAACAACTCACGTGTTTGGTCCCTAATATCTCAGGGTCTATTTGTGTTATACAAGCCATTCGTTTGATTCATATAAGGGGATTGTGGAAATGGATTTCAAGTTACAAGGTTAGGTGTTTGGAATTGATAATCATTGTGAGGGTTGTAGTTCCAATTTGTTTGGTCGTGGTGGATTTTTTGAAATATGGTGTTTTGTCTCCTAAATGATGTTTTAGGTGTTTGTTGTACCATTGGCTCACTTCTCATAATACCTTTACCATGTCTTAAAGATCGCGGTTGATTAACATTTCTACAAGTAGCATTAGGTATATTCTCTTTAGTTATAACTACGAAATCCATTCTAGAAGATGTGGATGGGCTAAATTTTTTTTTGTCTTCCAGGTGGCCAAATCCTTGCTTTATGCTAGCCAGATCCCTTTTCAAGGGATCCGCCGGATCCGCCACATAATAAGCATTTTTATCATCAGATTTAACAAATTTAGCTTTTTTAACTTCGCTAGTCAAGGCTATACATTCTATAAATCCTAAACCACTTTTGTTATTCTTTAACTTTTGACTATCAAGTATTTCATTTAGACATTGAGTACTATTTTCAAATCTTACAAGTTTAGTTTCAAGTTGATCATTTTTTATCCGAAGATCCATACCAGATTTGCATTCTAAGTCAAGTCATTTATCCTTTTCTAGCCTTTTTATCTTCTCTTTCAGTTTAAAAACTTCATTATCTTTAAAAGTTCATTTTTACTTTTAAAATTTTATTTTTATTAATGACCTTAAGACTAATCTTGCATAGTTTATTATATTCTAAATGTATAGTGTCATCATCTAAAGAGGAAGTATTATAGTAAAGAAAATCAGAGTGTACCTCGTTGGATTCTTTCACTATTAGAAAAATCTTGTCCTTCTCTTCTTCACTCATACTCCATGAGCCATTTACGAATGCATTTTTCTGATTATTGGAGTGTTTAGGACAATCATTAATGAAGTGATTAGGATCACCACACTTAAAGTACTTTTGATCAACCTTTCCCTATTTGTCTTCCTTGTATTTTCGGCAGGCTTTCTTGTCATCATGAGGTTTTCTCACAAATCTTTC
This sequence comes from Chrysanthemum makinoi, assembly GCA_910596185.1. Classification (NCBI taxonomy): domain Eukaryota; kingdom Viridiplantae; phylum Streptophyta; class Magnoliopsida; order Asterales; family Asteraceae; genus Chrysanthemum; species Chrysanthemum makinoi. The sequence goes on from OU343219.1 coordinate 122,781,917, forward strand.
TCTTCTTATGAACTTTTTTGAAGTCCCTAACCGCCATGGCATATTCTTCATCTTCACTATCCGAAAAGGAAGTTTCCTCGTCACTTGATTCCTTTTTAGCTTTTAGTGCTAGTGACTTATATTTTTCTTTCTTGTCTTTAGAAGCCTAAGAGTCTTTTGCCAACACGACTTCATTGAGAGAAAGAATCGACAAGTCCTTTGATTCTTCTATGGTCGTCACCCTTGGTCTCCACTTGGGTGGAAGTGCTCATGGAAATCTCCTGACATGATTATGACTTGAAAAATATTCTTTAAGTGCTTGCAATGAAGTAATGATAGTGTTAAATATAGCAAATGAATTATCAATATTATCATCATCTGATATTGAAAATTGGTCATATTGTTGAACAAATAAATCTATTTTATTATTTTTAACTTGCTTATTACCTTGATGGGTATCACCAAAGAGTTACAAATATCTTTAGCCGTTTTATGCATAAACACTCTTTTATATTCCTATTTAGATAATGCGTTATATAAAACCATTTTTGCCTCATTATTTTTTAAAAGCATTTTCTTTTGATCATCAATTTGACGTTCGTAAGGAACACTTTCATCTCTACCGATAGAAGTATTTCTAATGACAGGTTTATAATCACCATCAACAATAATATGCCAAAGATCAATATCTATAAAATTCACATATGTTTCAAATCTGTTTTTCCAATATATAAAAATGTTAGCTTCAGATAGTGGTGGTCTTTTCAAAGATTCCATTCTTTGTAGTTTTCGAATTCGATTAGATCGATTTTAAAATTTTAAGATACAATATACTTTAAAATTTAGTAACATGTCTTGATACAAATTATAGAAAACTAGAAGGGGGTTGAATAGTTTACCGATTAAAAATTTAGTTTCAAAATATTTAGATCATGTATTTGTAGAATCTTTTAGATAATCAAGTATTGATAGTGCGGGAATAAAAGAAGTAAAGATAAATATGATATGTAAAGTAAAGTAAAGAAAAGATAGAACCGTGACACAAGTATTTATAATGGTTCGGCTACAAGGACACCTACCTTGCCCTACTCCACTCCTCGAGTACCCAACTCGAGAGTTCGTATATGTCAACTAGCTCCTTATCCGACAGAGAAGCCTCCCAATGTCTCTTACACTTTATCATGTACAAAACTAAATACTGAGTTCTTACAAAGGAAGAACTAACCGAAAACCACAATCTATCAGTATAATTTTATGGTACCATGAAATGAATGATCAAGTAGAATCAAATCTGAGATCTAGTGATAATGATGAAGACTAGTAACAAGTGTAACACCTCCAAAATATCGCTCCGAAAGATTGTGTCACTGGGGTCTTACTTCTTAGTTTCCAACACAAGTTATAGAAAACGAACTTTAAATCAGACGTTTAAAAAATTACCATTCGATAAATAATATCAGAGTTATAAGAAGACATCCCAAAGTATAGTATTACTAAGATGTTTTACAAAAATATTATCGAATGGTGAATATAATTCATCCCCATCTTCAAATCATGTCATGTGACTCTAATGCTCCAAGCTAATGCTAATGCCTTACGAACATGAGATAAACATGCTAAAAAGTGTCAACATAAAGGTTGGTGAGTTCATAAGTTTATTGTAAATAATATGATAACCTTTATTAGTGAATCCTTGTTACAAGTGTATGTAAATATTAAATGTAGATCACAAGTGTGTATGACTTTTTTACACAAATACAATATCAAAATAGAGATAGTGTTTTCGTTGCCCTAAGTTTCTGATGCTGAAGCCTTAAGTTTTGTGGTTTCTGGTTTCTAGTTTATGCTTTGTTCACGATTGTACAAAGTACGTTAGTTCGTTATACCAAGTTCGTTAGTTCGTTATTATACCAAGTCCGTTAGTTCAACATTATACCAAGTCCGTTAGATCGTGATTATACCAAGTTCGTTAGATCAAGTTTATACAAAGTTCGTTAGATCAATATTATACCAAGTCCATTAGATCAAGATTGTACCAAGTTCGTTATTTCATCAAATGATTCATGATTTGCAGTTATACCCAGTGCTCTCAAATACAGTGCGTTTGTTTGCCCTAACTGGGTAAAAAAAATGGGATTCATCAATCCTAACATACATATTCACAATATTTGCGCTCACTCAACTAATGATTTTAGGGACTTAAGTGTGGCAATAGTGTTACTTAGTGCCATTAAAACATTTGTTTTAAATAAACATATACCTGTAAATAAATGTGATCGTTATAAAATTTGTAGCATGTATCTCACCCCAAAATAGTTCATAAAATAGTTAAACGAGAAAGAGTGGGGCTATGAAACTCACCGTAAGTAAATGATATCAAGTGTGTAACAAAAACGATGGATATACCGAGAAAACCTCTACGAGCAACCTAATATACTATCTGTAGTCTTAGGTTCTAAAATTATATTTGTATTTATACTAATATGGTTTATATAATTATTACATTAATTATGCTTGGTTACTTAACGTTTGTAAAGTAAAACAAGTGTTTAGATTTAGTTTTGAATCTTTAAAATTAGTTAAGATTTCTAATTTACAAGTTATTCGGTAATTGAGTTTTATGTCATTTTTATAAGTCCATGTGTCCGAATTTGTTTTTTCGGGATCAGGTAGTTTATGAAAGAGTAAACGAGTCCATTTTTCCAATAGTGGGTCCCACCACATCCATTTGTAAGAAAAAGTAATCAAGTAATACTAAACGTTGCGTTTAGAGTTTCTATTTTTTTTTTGTTTTCCCGTCTTAATTTATACGTTATTTCTAAACCGTAAAGCGTTATGATTTGGTTCTTATGTCATCGGAAAGGTTTTGAATGAACTTTACACATTTTTGGGTCTCATGATCTCAAAAGTTACTTAATTAAAGTGAAATTAACAATTTATCCCTAGATATACATGCTGATTTCAATCAGCAGCCTACAGTCTCATGGTTTTGGCCATTACTTAAGTTTTACAACTTCGTTTAATGTCCCGTTTTTGGATACGTTCAATTTAGGATGTTAGCTACAACTTTTATTCTTTGACCAACACATGGTTATATGCAAATTTTATGAGTTTTACCTGTTTGAAAATTGTTACTCAGATTTTGACACTTCTCACGAAAACATTTTTATTTAATTTATCGCGTATTATTTTTAGGACGTCTATCATCAAAACCACCGCAAGAAATAGACCTAACTGTCTATATTTTTAAATAAATTTCACAATCCACCTATTTTGCCCCAGTATTTCCATTTATAACCAATGTCTAGAAACTGTTTTGCAAACTAAGTCCCTTCGATGTTTCTTAGTGATTATTCTAATTTACTAAGCATAATTAAGTATAATAAGAATATAAAACTTGTAAAATACATAAAATATAAATATTTACAGAAATAAAATAAAGATATAGTGCTTTTCCTTACAATCCTTGTGAAGAAAGTAACAAGAAACATGAACTAGAACTCTAAACTTATTCTTGTACAACCAAAACCCTTAGCTTCCAATACTTTTAACCACCCTTAATAACCCTTGTTATCCTTGCTATAATTCCTTAAGTAGCTGAGATATAGAGAGAAATTTGGTATAGGAAAAGTTTTCTTATTTAGTGTAGAAAAGAAAGACTTTGGGTAGGAAGTAAAAACAAATATCTAGTTAGTAAACTGCAATTTAAGATAGAGGCCTCTTAATATAGTGTAGGTCGTTAGTCCCATGAATTGGTGTTAAACAACCAGACTAGAATAAATCACTAATATGGTGATTGTAGAATAATTAGTGTAAAATATGGTATTAGTTGGGTATAATTTGTTTCCGTAAAGAAAAGATCTATAAATTAAGTCTGACTTAAATGCACAATTAAAATCGGGTATTGTAAAAATAATAAACTTATAAAATTCTTAAAACTTATCAAAATACTATATTCCGAGCAAATTAAATGAATGATTTTAAAACTTCAAAAGCATGCGTGTTAAGACTTAAATAGGTTAAATACGCGTAACACGTAAAAGTAAAACGTGAGTTTTGTAAAATGGCAAATAAAAAATGTAGCAAATATGAAAATATTTACGTAAATAAATTAATTGCGTGAATCATGTAGACTAATAATAGTCTAGGTTTGGTTACGAGTTGAGTCGCTTTATTTAATTACACTTAATTAAAAACTATTTCTCGTAAAAAGTAGATTTACTTGAAATGAAAATATTAAATGACGTGATAAATCAAATAATGACATCATAAATTGAAAATGGTTACAACAAGTAAACTTGAAGCTTGATTTTCTTGTATGCAATCATAGTGATCTTCTCTTTTACAAAGAGCTAAAAATATATTTTTTTAGACTTATTATGTATTTATTATTATTATTTAACTATTTAAAACTAATTAAAATGCTAAAAAATACTATTTAAACCAAGAAAATTATGGAAAAATACTTTTTAGGCTTTTTATATTTATCTTAATCTAGGAAAATTGAAAACATATTTTTTTAAGCTTTTTCTGATTTATTAGTATTAAAAGCTATTTAAAAAGTATTAAAAACTAGTTTAAATAAGGAAAAATAGCAAATAAGCTTGGAAAAATCTGAAAATTTCAGGAAAATGTTAAAATATTATTCTAAGTTTATAAAAAATATAAAAACATATGCTTATTTGGAGGAATAGTAAGTCTAGTGGATTGGCTTATAAATAAGCACTTCAAAATAAGCACAAGGCCACCACAGAGTACCAGTGAACAAGAGCTAACTAATGCTATATTAACTAAATACTAACCTATTCCAACCATCCTAAACTTCTGAAAAGCAGTTTAAGCCAAGAATTAAGCAAAGTTAAACTAGTTAATTTCGAAAAATGGGATAGAATTGTGGTGAACTAAGGGTGGGTCCACAGAGCTTAAGCTCAAACCCTTGAAATGGAGAGTCACTGGTGGGAGTGGAAAGGAACCAAGAACCACCGGGGGTTCACTGGTGTGGCTCTGGGACCCACCAAAGTGGTGGTTATGGCCACCTTGGTGGTGCAGTGGCATTTTCGAAAAGGTCCTCAAAACAAGCTTAATAAAAAGCACTTTATAAGCCAAGTGAAAGAGAGCTACTATTTTTATAATTTAGTTTGGCAGCTAAATATTACTATCCTAAAAGCATGAAGGCTAAAACCTAATAATGAATCCTATATAAAATTATTCATTTTATTCAAAAACCACTTATTCTGAAATTTTGACTTTATGACAGTTATGAACTTTTGACTTTTATGAACTTAGGATTGATTCTACGGACTAATTATGTTATATTAAGGTGTAATGAGATTATATTAAGCTATATTAACTACTTTTAAGCTATTGATGATTCTTCTTGCAACTCAAAATCCCAACAGCATCAAATGGTGTGAGATAAAAAGAGTATTTTGACTTTCTCCTAATTGAGCACGTGTTTTTCTTGTTGAGATGATTTCTTTAGACCAAGTGTAACTTAGAACAACCAAAACAAAGGATCGCACAACTTCTAATACAAATGAACTAGGTAAAACCAAACACACCTTAACAAGACTGTTTTGATACTTTACAAAGAGTTTCACAGATTTAGACCTTGCAACTGATTACATACCTTAAATTATCATCTAATAGAACTAAAGAAACATTAAACAAAGACAATAACATAATTAAACTAAGAAATGGCAGGTTTAATAAATTAACTGTTAAATTAAAATTTTAGCTAACTACAAATTAGAGAGAACAAGTAACTGATATTATGGTTTATTTTAACTTAACTGAGACTAATAAACATAAACTTACAGAGATTAAAACTTATAACCTACCAAGAAATGCCAAAATGAGATCAAGATGCTTACAAGTGGCTTGAGTGAAAACCGAGAACAAGGTATACAAACACAACCTATAGAACCTCCACAGGTTCACTAACCCATTTCCATCCAAATCAAAGCGCTTGCCTTTCTTGATCACCTTCACCATGATTTTTATTTTTTTAGCTAATTTATTGGTATTTTGTGAATTTTATGTTTTGATACTAAACTGTTTTTTAAGTATCTAAAAGCTTGAATAAGCTTTATAAGGAGCTTGGTGTACCGAGTCCAAACTAACAACTTCTAACAACATTTCACCATATTGAGATTTTTGGATAATGAAAAAAATTGCATAACTGAGATAAGACCTTAAACTTGAAATTGATGATATCAAAAGTTTTATTTTACACTGGAAACATGAAATACAAGATTCAAAAGCTTTAAAATACACCGAATTTAAAGTTAGGCTAAAACGACATTAAAAATTAAAATTACACTAGATAATCTAATCCATTGCACCACACTTGTATTTATTGACTTCATTCAACCTTGTCGACATCTCTGAGTATATCCCACCACAATCCAACCATTGATTTAGTCCAGATCATTAGAATTGCCAAGTGGCGATTTTGGCGCCAAAATGTCTTTGATGTTTTTTCATTAATTGGTTTGGTTTGATGTGGAGGGGAAGTGAGATAAGTGGAGAAACAAATGGAAATGGTGAGGTGGAGTTGAAGAGGTGGAAGGCAAGTGGTAAATACCACGGTATTGGGATTACAAAGGGAGCAAGCCAAAGGGTAGCGGTTTATTTTGATTTTAAAAGTTGGGTTGTGTTATTTGGACCGATTTGGGCTTAGGAATGGATCCGGCTTGGTTTGTAGCTTAGTAATAACAAGGACCAAATATGTAATCAGCCAAAGTTGAAGGTCCGATCTTGAACATTTTCCAAAGCTCTCACAAGGACCATTCCCTATATGAATAGTACAAGGACCTTAATTGATAATTTCCATTTTTGTAAATCCAGAGACCAAAACTGTCAAGTTTGAAACTTGAGGGACCAAACATGTAAATTCTCCAAAGTTTATCATAAGGACCATTTTTTTTCATTTATAAATAGTACAAGGTTAATATTTGATAATTTTCACTTTTTAAACTAACCAAGGACTATTTTTGACAATTTTCAAAGTTAAAGGACTAAAGTTGTCAATTTGTGATTTTAAACTTTGAAGGGTTTATTTTTGACAATTTACAAGTTTTTGAATTACCAGGGACTAATTTTTGACAACTTTTGTAACTTGGGGGACTAAAACTGCCAATTATGCAAACTTGATACTTTTTCACCAAATTTTGATGTTTTTGCATTTAAAACATATAAAACACTTGTTTGTGATATTTTCATCATTTGAAGCATTTGAAGTGTTTTTCGATGTTTTGCAGTCTAGACAGTATAAAAATGATGAGTATTTAGACACTCATCAATCCCCACACTAAGATATTGCTAGTCCCTAGCAATGATTTATGAAAAGTTAATGGATTTTATCTCTTTACCAAAAGCCATTACTTCTAGAGTAGCCAATTGTTTCAGTTCAAGTAAGAACCTTCAGACAATGATAACCAAATGATTTTGAGCAAATCATAAGCTTTCAACGGATTTGATTTTCTTACCGTAGTTTGCTTATCGGACTAGCCAACTCTTTAGATAAATTATCAATATTATCTTTGGTGAGTCGATTACCAATTATGGTTTTCCAACTCCCTTTACCACAAGCCATAAACTTGCGGGCTAGCCAACTCTTCACTTTTAAAGATATGGTGAGTTGAACACCATACAATTTTGGGCAAATTGCAAGCCATAAACGGATTTGAGATATCTTTACCAAGAGCCGCTTTGCTCCGGATTAGCCAATCCTTATGTGGGTTAGACATGGTGGACTGATTACCATTTTGTTGTGTTTAGTACATAGTACTTCCACTACAAAAATTTTAAAATTTGGCCATTTTGGGGAAAAAGGGACTAAAAGGGTACATTTATGATCATTCGCCGAATTCCCCACACTTAGAAATGAATATTGTCCTCAATATTCAAAGTACCGGTGTTATTCAATCCTTGAACATAAAAAAGATAACATTACTAGCCAAGTGTAGAAACACAACAAATTCTCTTCTTTAATATCACAATTTCATTCATTCATTTTTTTTTTTTTTTTTTTTTTTAGATCTCTATACAACATGTGGGCATCTCCCCAATAAGGTGGTACACACGGGTGAAAACCCATGTTTAACTACAGTTTTTGATTACCGAGTCGCTAGCTTGACTCGACCCCGAATTAATTTGTTCATGGGAAGTAAGTGGAAGAAACAATCTCCATCGGACTTTCATTCAAGATGTTTGTATAAACATTGAAGTACGTGAAAGTTCCACACCGATGAGATATACATAGAACCGGCTTACAGATGATAAATGAAAATGCCGGGGTCAAAGATAATGTCTTCATTCCCAAGGAGTGAAGAACGTGAGAAGTGACGAATATATGAAGAAAAGAAAGAAAATCATGATATAAATCATGACTAACTCTTCATCCTCAATAGGAGAATTCATAGTTTCATGAATCTCCTCAAGAGTTTCGCTTGATCAAGACATAGTATGGGAATGTCTAGATCAAAGTGGAAATTATCATACTCCGGCGGAGATATGATATGAGTAAGTTCAGTGAGAACTCCTCAAGGTAAATGAATCATATTCAGAATTGTATCGCTGGGTTCATTTGGAACTCATCCAATGTAAATGATTCATAATCAGGGAGAGAATTATGAGAATGAAAAGTGGTACTGCCACTAATCTTCTCTCCCATATTATCAAAACAAGAAGCTTCCATTTAATAGAATCATCGGAAAAAATGTCACTATCCTTTATGGGGATAGGAGATGAAATAGGTTTCTCTTTGAAAGCCTCGATTTTAGAAATGAGAATACTGACATTCAATAATGTTGCTCAAGAGTCTTTGATTTCAAAGTGTCAGTAACTTCATCATTCTCTTCTAAGCTAACAAGCTCGTAAGGTAATTCTTCCATATAACCGATGTCTCCACAAGATAACGAATCGTCATCAATAGAATCGGAGCACATCTCAACATGATTGCTTTGGAAGACAAGAGGAGTAGGGATATCACACAAATGCTCGAGAATTCCCTGTGACTCTCTTGGGATTGGGACAAGGTCCTCAACACTAGACTTTATGAATTCGTCCGATTCTTTTCGTGAACAAGTGTCAAGATGCTCGCCCCATGTTCGGAGAGTGAGTGGGAGCTCGGGTGTGATAGCAGCTTGTCCGAGAATGAATCTCAACCGGGATATCATCTCGATGAACTTGATGAATCTTCAAGTGTATCTTCATCATCACCGCCATCGAATAAAACGAAATTGAGAGCTAGATCCGGCCGCTTTTGCAATTGATTCCCAACAGATTTTTCAAAGGTAATTTGGGAATTTATTTTAGCAACCCGCTTTCACCAGCAATTCTTCCATGGATTTCTCATGAATTTTGAATGAGGACATTGTGGGAGTGGAGATTTGTTAAAACCGAAGGTTGACATTGATAATTATCATGAGGACCCCACAATATACACAAGAAAAACTGGAACATTATGAAATGCTTTGTTTACTCAACTCCCTCGTTCTTTTCATCGACTCCGAAGCTCAGATAAGTGTCTTGTTGGGTTTGCTGAGGAGTTTGAGTAATTTGGCACTGTGGAGGTTGGTCGTGATATGGATACTCGTAATTGTTACAAGGAAATGGATTCCCCGTTTGACAATCGAATTGAAATGGGAACTCCACAGTTCTCCACAACAATAAAACTGTTGAGCCTGGATTGGTGAATCATATGGATATTGGTCATAACCAAAGTTCTGAGCATCACCGGAAAACTGTTCATAGACAATCGTGTTTCCGGATTGACACTCAAATCCTTGGTGAGGACCTCCACAAAATTCACAGCAGTATGGTTGATTATATGAAGATGAGTCGGGGCTAATGGTGGGTAGATGGAAAAATTTGAGGGTTGTTAAATGAGTTGGATTAGGATCATAATCAAATGAATTCCTCGAACCACAAAAAAAAACAACTCCCGTTCGAATATCATTACCACCTGTACACACATTACACCGCGACATGGTGAACCAAAAAGAGGCTCACCACAACCGACACAAGGAATAAGCGATTCTATTTGAGAGTTATAAGAAGGAATCCGTTCATTCAAAGAATCAACAAAACCAACATGGTGATCTGAATGACTAATAAGACTCAAAGAACATTTTGAAAAATCCGGAGGTGGGACAAGTGGTGTGCTCTGAGAGCTAGCAATTTCCACTACTTCCGTTATGGTCTCCGGTTCTGGATCTTGAGAAACGTGAAGATTAGGCAAGTCATTCTTGCTAGTCACCGGTTTAAATTCTGCATGTTTGCTTTTAACCGTAAATCGTGAAAGTGTAGGATCAATTTTAGACGACTTAGGAGCAATCGAGGGGTTAGATCTTTGGATAACCGTAGGTTGGACGTATTTAGCACCTCCATTATCAGATGAAAGTACTTGGTCCTTTGTCACCTTGGTTTCTCGTTCTATTTCCCTACGCAGAATCAATGGATCATCACGAACAACACGAATTCTTGACATTTGTGATAAAATAGGAAGTTTTTCAACTTCGTTCCAGATTTCGTTGTAGTCGAGAGATTCCATTAGAATAGAAGAAGTTAGAATCAAATGGATAGAGGGTAAAGGGATAAAGAATCAAAAAGGGTAAGAGGGTAAAGATGAATATTTTTGGATTTTTGAAAAACATGCCATAAAAACAAAGAATGAAAATATTTTTGGTGTTGTTAACACTTTAGGAAAAGTGTTAATGAACTTTTTGATTTTGAAAAATTGTTTACAAAAAGGTGGTATATGTGCAAGAATTGATCTGGAAATGCTTAAAACACGCTTACAGCCTCCCCGGCAGCGGCGCCAAAATTTGATCTGCGCTGAACCGTCAAGTTTTATCACGCAAGCCTGCCACTTGTGAATGGCCGACCGTAACAAACTTAAAACAGTTTAAGCACAAATGCAATTTAAGATCAGAGGAATATAGTGTATTCCTGGGTCGTTAAGTCCCACGGAGGATGAATTGGTGTTAAACAACTTCAGATGTCGAATAATCACTAAGGATAGTGATTAGAAAGGATTTTGATGGATAATACCTAAAGAAAAGATCTATAAATTACAGCGACTTAAATGCAAATTAAAAGAGATTAAAAAGTTAAAATATATTAAATAAACGCTATCACTATTTTTAAAGTGATGAACGTTTAAAACCTAAAACGTACGTTTAAATAAAATTACGTAAACGTACAAAATAAAACGTGAGTTTTAAAGAAATAAAATGCCTACAAATATGAAAATGACATTTTTACAATCCTAATAATAAAAGAAAATTATTAGAAAAAGAAAATTATTTTTATAACTATTTATTTAATTATTATTAATTAAAAACTATTTATTAAGTATTTATAATGCACTAAAATATAAGAAAATACAAAATTAACCTAGAAAAATGAAATTAAAACTTAGAAAAATCTAAAATATGATAAAACTTATTTTAAAACTAAAAATATATTTTTAGACTTATTATGTATTTATTATTATTATTTAACTATTTAAAACTAATTAAAATGCTAAAAAATACTATTTAAACCAAGAAAATTATGGAAAAATACTTTTTAGGCTTTTATATTTATCTTAATCTAGGAAAATTGAAAACATATTTTTTTAAGCTTTTTCTGATTTATTAGTATTAAAAGCTATTTAAAAAGTATTAAAAACTAGTTTAAATAAGGAAAAATAGCAAATAAGCTTGGAAAAATCTGAAAAATTCAGGAAAATGCTAAAATATTATTCTAAGTTTATAAAAAATATAAAAACATATGCTTATTTGGAGGAATAGTAAGCTGCAGTGGATTGGCTTATAAATAAGCACTTCAAAATAAGCGCAAGGCCACCACAGAGTACCAGCTGAACACAGAAGCTAACTAATGCTATATTAACTAAATACTAACCTATTACAACCATCCTAAACTTCTGAAAAGCAATTTAAGCCAAGAATTAAGCAAAGTTAAACTAGTTAATTTCAGAAAATGGGACAGAATTGTGGCTGAACTAAGGGTGGGGTCCACAGAGCTTAAGCTCAAAACCTTTACTGAAATGGAGAGTCAGCTGGGTGGTGAGTGGAAAGGAACCAAGAACCACCAGTGGGGTTCACTGGTGTGGCCTGTGGGACCCACCAAAGTGGTGGTTATGGCCACTGTTTTGGTGGTGCAGGGCATTTTTCAGAAAAGGTCCTCAAAACAAGCTTAATAAAAAGCACTTTATAAGCCAAGTGAAAGAGAGCTACTATTTTTATAATTTAGTTTGGCAGCTAAATATTACTATCCTAAAAGCATGAAGGCTAAAACCTAGTAATGAATCCTATATAAAATTATTCATTTTATTCAAAAACCACTTATTCTGAAATTTTGACTTTATGACAGTTATGAACTTTTGACTTTTATGAACTTAGGATTGATTCTACAGACTAATTATGTTATATTAAGGTGTAATGAGATTATATTAAGCTATATTAACTACTTTTAAGCTACTGTGATGATTCTTGCAACTCAAAATCCCAACAGTTATCAAATGGTGTGAGATAAAAGAGTATTTTGACTTTCTGTCTAATGAGCACAGGTTTTTCTTGCTGAGATGATTTCTTTAGACCAAGTGTAACTTAGAACAACCAAAACAAAGGATGCACAACTTCTAATACAGTGAACTAGGTAAAACCAAACACACCTTAACAAGACTGTTTTGATACTTTACAAAGAGTTTCACAGATTTAGACCTTGCAACTGATTACATACCTTAAATTATCATCTAATAGAACTAAAGAAACATTAAACAAAGACAATAACATAATTAAACTAAGAAATGGCAGGTTTAATAAATTAACTGTTAAATTAAAATTTTAGCTAACTACAAATTAGAGAGAACAAGTAATCGATATTATGGTTTATTTTAACTTAACTGAGACTAATAAACATAAACTTACAGAGATTGAAACTTATAACTGTTTTACACAGTAAAATGCCAAAATGAGATCAAGATGCTTACAAGTGGCTTGAGCTGAAAACTAAGAACAAGGTATACAAACACAACCTATAGAACCTCCACAGGTGTTCACTAACCCATTTCCATCCAAATCAAACTGCTTCAGCTTTCTTGATCACCTTCACCATGATTTTTTTATTTTTTTAGCTAATTTATTGGTATTTTTGTGAATTTTTATGTTTTTGATACTAAACTGTTTTTTAAGTATCTAAAAGCTTGAATAAGCTTTATAAGGAGCTTATGTGTGCTTCTGAGTCCAAACTAACAACTGCTAACAACATTTCACCATATTGAGATTTTTGGATAATGAAAAAAATTGCATAACTGAGATAAGACCTTAAACTTGAAATTGATGATATCAAAAGTTTTATTTTACACTGGAAACATGAAATACAAGATTCAAAAGCTTTAAAATACACTGGAATTTAAAGTTAGGCTAAAACGACATTAAAAATTAAAATTACACTAGATAATCTAATCCATTGCACCACACTTGTATTTATTGACTTCATTCAACCTTGTCGACATCTCTGAGTATATCCCACCACAATCCAACCATTGATTTAGTCCAGATCATTAGAATTGCCAAGTGGCGATTTTGGCGCCAAAAATGTCTTTGAGCAGGTTTTCTTCATTAATTGGGTTTGGTTTGATGTGGAGGTGGAAGTGAGATGTAATCAAGTGGAGAAACAGCTGGAAATGGTGAGGTGGAGTTGAAGAGGTGGAAGGCAAGTGGTAAATACCACTGGTATTGGGATTACAGGGGTGAGGGAGACAAGCTACAGTGGTAGCGGTTTATTTTGATTTTAAAAGTTGGGCCGTTGTGTTATTTGTACTGGATTTGGGCTTAGGAATGGATCCGCTGGTCTGTAGCTTAGTAATAACAAGGACCAAATATGTAATTCTGCCAAAGTTGAAGGTCTGATCTTGAACATTTTCCAAAACTCTCACAAGGACCATTCCTGCCATATGTGAATAGTACAAGGACCTTAATTGATAATTTCCATTTTTGTAAATCCAGGGACCAAAACTGTCAAGTTTGAAACTTGAGGGACCAAACATGTAAATTCTCCAAAGTTTATCATAAGGACCATTTTTTTTCATTTATAAATAGTACAAGGTTAATATTTGATAATTTTCACTTTTTAAATTAACCAAGGACTATTTTTGACAATTTTCAAAGTTAAAGGACTAAAGTTGTCAATTTGTTATTTTAAACTTTGAAGGGTTTATTTTGACAACTTTTGAATCTCATGGACCTTAAATGACATTTTACAAGTTTTTGAATTACCAGGGACTAATTTTTGACAACTTTTGTAACTTGGGGGACTAAAACTGCCAATTATGCAAACTTGATACGTTTTTCACCAAATTTTGATGTTTTTGCATTTAAAACATATAAAACACTTGTTTGTGATATTTTCATCATTTTGAAGCATTTCTGAGTGTTTTCAGATGTTTTTGCAGTCTAGATAGTATAAAAATGATAAGTATTTAGACACTCATCAAAAAGTTTTCTTATTTAGTGTAGAAAAGAAAGACTTTGGGTAGGAAGTAAAAACAAATATCTAGTTAGTAAACTTAGCGTATAAGGCCTCTTAAATATATAGGAGATGAGTCATGATACAAAAGACTAGAAAATAAATATAATATGGTGACTAATGTAGTAATTAGTGTAAAATATGGTATTAGTTGGGTATAATTTGTTTCCGGTAATTGCTAATGTTAAGTCTTTAAGTCACAAAACTTAAAATCGGGTATTGTAAAAATAATAAACTTATAAAATTCTTAAAACTTATCAAAATACTATATCTGAGCAAATTAAATGAATGATAACTTCAATGGATAGCGTAAACGTGTTAAGACTTAAAAACGTAGGTTAAATACGCGTAACACGTAAAAAGTACAAGGTTTCTGTAAAATGGCAAAAAAAAATGTAGCTCGTAAAATATTTACGTAAATAAATTAATTACATGAATCATGTAGACTAATAATAGTTTATGGTTGGTTACGAGTTGAGTCGTTTATCTTCGTATGCGATTACACTAATCTTGTTTCTCGTAAAAGTAGATTTACTTGAAATGAAAATATTAAATGACGTGATAAATCAAATAATGACATCATAAATTGAAAATGGTTACAACAAGTAAACTTGAAGCTTGATTTTCTTGTATGCAATCATAGTGATCTTCTCTTTTACAAAGAGCTAAAGAGTATCACCAAAAATAAAAATAAAAATGAGTTTGATCTAAGATTAAGGGTTAGAATATGCTATTGAGGGTGTTAGAGAGAATATGTATCTGAAAAATGAGAAATGATTTTCTATTTACAGGTAAAATGGTTACTGCACCCACAGATCAGACGAATCCCTTTTAAAAAGGATCCGACAAGTGTAATCCATGGATCCACTGTGATGGGTTAAATAATCCGGCTTTTTGGATATCAAATCTTTAAAAATCTTGTCAGATCCTGCAAATCTTCCAATTATTTTGGCAAGATATGATATGTGATGTCATGCATGAGGTAAATTATATATTTACTTATTCATTAAAAACAAATGTATAAGAAAATTTGTAAATAATGTATAGTTTTGTAGAACATAATTGTGATGATTAGTTTAAAGAACTTATGAATTTTGTTTTCTACTTGAAATAATTTAGAATTGTTATCAACAAAATATAGAAAGATCAAAAAATATAAATAAACATTTTTACGAGTTATTTGTATTAAAAGGACCCATGAGATATTGGGGACCAAACCCTTGAGTTATTTTGTATATTTAGGTCTAAACGTCGACTTGGAACCGGATGAGTGGATCAAAGATAGTGGATGCACAAACGCACATGACCGGAAACAAAAGCTTGTTTTCATCTTACCAAACATATGGCGGAGGCAATGTTATCTTCGGTAGTAGCAAGAGTAATATAATTGGAAAAGGTATGGTCTCTCATAACTCTCTAACTATTATTGATATTATTCACGTAGATAAATTAAATTTTAATTTACTAAGTATAAGTCAAATATGTGAAAATAAGTGTAAAGTAGTTTTTGATGAAAACGGTAGTGAAATTCTTAAAGACGACATTACCATTCGTCGATGGATTAGGAAAAATGTCTTTACGGTATGAAAATTACTAATTCACCATAAGACAATCTTTTCCTAACTTCTATAGATGATACATCGACGCTTTGGCATAGAAGGATGGGTCTCGCTAATATGCAATCGTTATCATCAAAAGAACTTGTTAATATAAATAAACCGTAAAAACGTGTATTAATATTTAGCGATCTCTTTGTGTTTTGTTGATAACAAATATAATGTTATCATAAGTAAAATTATAAGGATACATGTTATTTTTGTAAAGCATTTACATATAGTCATTTAATACAAATTGTTGTAATAAATCATTTGTTGTAATAGTTTATTAGGATGGGTAAAAACCACAACCCATGACCCATGGTATTAACCCATGATCCATTTGATTAGATGCATTGCATCTATTAGATACATTGTATCTAATGAAATACCCATGGACCAACCCATAACCCATGACCCATGATCCATAACCAAAAAAACCAATGGGCAAAGAGGAGCGTCCCACTGATCCCTGGTGTTACACTAGACGTATCCCTTAAGGGAGGGATCCGTGGGATCCATGGAACAGTGGCAAGATTTTGCTTATAAATAGAGAGCCATTTCTTCATTTCTCTTCACCCTCTTCTTACTAACTCTCTCATATATTCTTACACTCTTCTAAAAAGAGATCACTTGATCTAGAGAGTTGTTCTTCTTTCTTCTATTGTGATTCTCATATAAGTCCTTCTCTAAGGCGAGATCACGAGCTTTCTACAAGTCATTCAAGCAAGGGGTCCTTGATTGATTTGTTCTTTCACAATATTTCTGTAGCAAAGATCTTGTACTTGATATTTCCCATAGTTGTTGTGTAATAGTTGTGTTGGTTTGGTCCTCCGTGTTATGGACTCGGTATTTAGCTTTGTACCGGAAAAGGTGTAAGCAACGTTGTCAAGGCTTCTCCGCCAAGTTGAAGGAGTTTGTTGACATAGTGCTTGAACTCTCGAGTAAGTGACTCGGGGAGTGGAGTAGGGCAAGGAAGGTGTCCTTGTAGCCGAACCACTATAAATCGGCTGTGTCATTTCTATCCCTTACTTTACTTTCCTTACTTGCTTTACTCTTAGATCTATACTTTATCTTCATCCATACGATTTCACATAACATCGAATCTAAAACTTTTAGAAACTAACTTAAAATAGGCAAAACTATTCAACCCCCCTTCTAGTTTTCCACAGAACTAGTTAGAAACTTACCTAAACTAAAATTTAATAAAAAATTTTGTGATGCTTGTAAAATTGAAAAACATGCTTTCAACTACCAAGTGTCTTGAACTCTTACATATGGACTTGTTTCGTCCATCGGTTATCTAAAGTTACGAAGGAAACTTTTATACCTAACCTTGGTTATAGTCGTTGACTACTCGAGATATACATGGACTAAATTTTTAAGAAATAAAAATGATGCTTTCGAACAATTTGAAATTTTATGTAAGAAAATCAAATTCAACAAGGTTGTCCCATTGTTTCAATCTGTACAGATCATGGTCGGGATTTTGATAATGAAATGCTATTTGGAGCTTTATGTGATGCCAATGACATTTCACAATTTCTCGACTCTTCGCACTCCACAATCAAATGGGTTGTTGAAAAGAAAAATAGGACCTTACAGGAAATGAGTCGAACCATGCTTAACGAACAATCTATCCCATAAAATTTTTGGTGTAATGTCGTGGATACTTAAATTTATATTCTTAGTAGAATCTTTATTTCGACCATTTATAGGTAAAACACCTTATGAATTATATAGGGGTAGAACACATTCGTTACAACATTTTAAAGTATTTGAAAGTAAGTGCTTTATTTTTAAATACTAAAGACAATCTAACAAAATTCGACCCGAAATCTTATGGAGGAGTATTCTTAAGATATTCACCTAATAGCAAAGCCTATATAGTACTAAATAAAGGAACCATGGTTGTTATCTGTGAGTGACTTGGTTATTTTATTTTCAAGTTTTTGTAAGGGATAATTAGGACAAAATTATATTCCCAACATTTTTGTAATCAAATGATGAGGTGAGTTATTTTGCATACTCGTATTTTAGTGCCTACCGAGGGACAAATCCCCACCATCCATCTTGTAACATATAGGATTTCACAAACACATCAAACCATAAGCATATGGGGCGTATATTAAGTTTAGAGAGAGAAAGATCTAGAGAGAGAAACGGAAGAGAGTTGGGAACTATCTGAAACAAAAGAAAAATGGTATTGAAGCTCCAACCCTCTACCTTGGGAGGTAGAGGGTATTTATAGTGTCTTACAAGATACGCCACCTACGGGCTGTGGATCAGGCATACAGTGGGTAAAGACCCATCCGTCCTCCACGGTGTTACTAAACTAAATACTAACTAACATTAAATAACTACGACTACGAACTTTCTAACGATTACATATGATGAGGTCACCTCATAATACATAGAATACAAACAGATATTATATTAAGATTGTTCTTGGATTCTTGTATAGCTTCTTTGCTCTGTAGCTCGTAGTCTTTGATTCTTCATGGTTTGTATGTTCGGTTAATCCAAGTGGAGGTCTTTAACTGATCCACATGATGATGAGTTTTGAGCAAGCTTTGAGATCATCAGCTTCCATAAATCTCTGTCTCTTCCTTTGCAGTGTTGACATTATGTGATGTTGTGACATTGGACTGACATGCGCACATTCTGGATCATGATTTCTTCTCATCAGAGTAGCGGAAGCTTTAGTTGATACATGATATTTGCAGTAGCATAGCAGAAGCATGGAGTGTAAATATCAGAATCATTGATTCACTTATCATGATTTCTTTAGAAATGAATGTGTTGTGTGAGCATGCGGCTATGGATTGACCTCTCAATTCTGATCAGCTAAAAACGTCGGGTGTATCTGCACACAACAGTTAGCAATAAAGCGCACGAAAAGTGTCTTTGATCACTTTCGTTGAATTGAGGTACACGCCCACGCGTTCCCGTTGATCAGTACAAGTGTTGTCTGTGATCGGTATAATCCAAGAATCTCCTTGACAGGGTTTCGCAGTGCTCTAGCCGTTCTCAAACCGAACGCCTCAAAGAAGACAACACGAAGTGAGTGAACCAAATAATTTGAGATTCACTAATTGATGAAAAGAGATTTGAAAAACAATCGTGTACTGCTCAATATAAAGTGTTTTTGCAATACAACAAAGGCTTTTAAGGAAAATCAATTATCAATCATAAACACCTTTTATTTTGAAATATTAATACACAGTCGATGTGCTAGAGAAAAGAATTTTAAGCACAACGACCGGTTTTTCAAGTCAATCCATAACCTGAACCAGGATTGATTCATAACTTTGAATCGCTCCATTGTTTATGTTCAGTTGTCACATGGTTGATCTATTGGATAGATCTCACATGCCACCTACCAAGAGCTTGTTTGATGTTGGCTCTAGAAGGCTTTCCATCTTCATTATGAATATGTTATCATATCACTCAGATGTTCTGGCAATACCACAAGGATAATGCGTAGGACTCTTAAATTATGTTCTCTCTTTCCACATTGTGTGAAACAGAGAGTCTTCATTGACAGTGTCCTAATGAGATTTATATATGATCTCGTGGCTCTAGACTCAATAGTGCATATTTGGTTCCTATGTCGTAGACTAGGGAGAGGGTCTCCTTCTTCAATATTAACTATCTCTAAGAGAAAGTCGATAGATAATGTAGGTTCCCCGTGAGAATAAAACAAGTCCTTTTAAGAGGAACTTGAGTAGCTTGGGAAGATGTAGTGCAGTGCGTCACTGGGTCCATGACGTCTTGTCTTCAATACCGGTGTTACCTAGGTAACAGCCAGTAGCATATGAATTGAACCTGGTTTCTGCCCTAAGGTTGAAATAATGGAGGGCTATTTATTTTCACCCTTTCACATTCATTTCTTTTTCATTCTTCAACCCCTTTAGTACTTATCGAGACTTCATTACTAGAACCTTGTTGGGTTTATTCCAGTTCTAGCTCTATCTCAGTCCGCACTCTTCCCATTTCTCACTTTTCTCCTTTTTTCATCATACCTAAGGACTCTACACTATCTAGTGGATTGTCCCTGGGTAGATCCCTCCGGCTCTGGCGGGATCGTGGGAACGCATATCTAACCTAACCATCCTTATATCACCATACATAAAGTAAATTTGGTCGGTCTTTTTGGTATTGTTCATCTGCCATTGGAACCAATTGAAAACCATTTGAAAATCAATCCAGGTACTTGTGATATATTATCAAAGCATTTTGTACCTGAATTGTTTTTGATATTTTATAAAAAGGCTCCCCCTAAACATGTGCATCGTATGTTTGAAATCAGTTTGACACATGGAGGCAAGAGGAAGAATTCACTTCTTTGATCAATTTTTTTTTAAAAATATTGACATCACCTTCCCGATCAAAATTAGTGTTTCAAATACAGTTAAAGATATTTTTGGGAAAGGATGTGGTTTTCAAAATTTGCTCTCAATATGTGCATCGAGATTCGAAAGAGTTTTGCACATATTAGGGAAAACCTGCACTTAGAGACAAATCAATCACGATTCAATCCTTATTGGTTTGATGTAGATGCTCCCCCTTAACATGTGCATGGAAAATTTGAAATCGTTTGGCACATGTAGGGAGGAGAGCTTGTTAATTACTTATAAAACCATTTATCGAATTATCAATTTAAATCACAAATTCTCCCCCGATCACAATTTTCAAATCCTTTGAGATTTGTGATCTCTATTGATTTAAATTAAATTTTGAAAACTTTTGAGGTGAATAGTGACTTGCTTTTGAAAAACAGTTTAACTGATAAGGATCAGATTTTAGACTTTAAACTCAATTGTTCAACATGCATAAATATCTTTTGAAAACATAACATAAGCCAAGGTCTTGAATCAATGGTATAAAACATTGTTCTTTTTTATTGTCCAAAAGTAGACCTTGCTCTTTTACGTGCCAATTGTTTGAAAAAAACCTTTTTGACTGATTTGAAATCGTTCTCCCCCTCAATCAATGACATGAGTTGTTGATTGAGTGTTAGGGATTTTGTCAAATAATAAGCCCAGATGAAATGTGGTCCAAGTTATTTTCAAAGCAATATGTTTTCATTAGATGATAAATATTTTTCAGAAAAATATTTAGAACGAAAAATATTTGTGAAAGAAACATTTGTCTTTTTGCCGACAAATATTTGGTTTTTAGAATCAGAGAATTAAATTTTAAAACCAGATAAAGCATGGCCCTGTTCTTGCTTTTTAAACACATGTTACTGTCTGAAATAACAGTAAGCCACCATTTTTCTCCATCTCAATTTTTTATTTTTTTTTTAACAATTTATGTACATTCGAACTTCATCTTAAGACCCGTGACACTCTTTGAATGACAACTCAAAGACCGTAGATGAAATTGAATAAAAAGATCAAGACCAAAATGACAAAAAGTTTTTGAAGATTTTCAGAATTTTTATATTTTTATGGATTTTTGAAAGTTTTATATTTTTCTATTTTCTTTTTGTTGGTTTAATAATTTTTTTTTAATGAAAATATGTACAAAGAATAGATGAATAGATGCATTTACTCCTCTTCTCCCTCTTGAAGACGTTTGAATGTTTCAGGTTGAAGACTCTTAAGTCCAAGACGGGGAAGAATAAACTCGAAACGTTCTCGAGGGAGTGCTTTAGTTAAGGTGTCTGTTAGCTGATATTCAGTTCTCACAAAGTAGAGTTCTACCACACCTTTTTCCACTTGTTCTCGAATGAAATGATGTCGAATGTCGATGTGCTTTGCTCTTGAATGTTGAACGTTGTTGCAGGAGAGAGCAATGACACTTTTGTTATCACAGTACAGAGGAATTTTGTTGAAGTCAAAGCCATAGTCAGATAGTTGGGATCTCATCCATAGGATTTGAGCACAACAAGATGACATGGCGATGTATTCAGCCTCTGTAGATGATATTGACGTACTCATTTGTTTCTTAGAAGACCAGCTTACAAGTTTTTCTCCCAAGAATTGAGCACCACCTGATGTGCTTCGACGTGTATCTTGACACCCTGCATAGTCTGCATTTGCATATGCAGTTAGTGACATGTTGGTGTCCTTCGGATACCAAAGTCCCATGTTAATGGTACGTTGGAGATACCGAAAGACCCGTTTAACCGCTTCAAGGTGCTTTTTGGTGGGCTTAGCCTGGTATCTAGCACACATGCATACAGTGACGAACGAATATCGTCTATCGGCTGGAGGTACATCAGGATCCAATCATACTTCGATATTTCGTTTGATCTACCATGATCCCTGAGTGGTCCTCGTCCAGTTTGGTACGCTCCACCATGGGAGTGTCAACGGTGTCACAAGTGTCAAATCCAAATTTCTTTAAATTTGTAATCCCAAGAAAAATGACATTTGTCCCATCATAGACATTTGAAATTTGGAGCCCATTTCATTTGAAAAACGGTCACATTCAGTAGGGTCGGTCGAGGAAAAAATAATATCATCTACATAGATTTGAACATGGATTAAATGTTTTCCCGACTTTCTCGTGAACAATGTGGGATTCACTGCTCCTTTGCTGAATCCAGAAGATAAGAGGAACTTTGACAGAGTATCATACCACGCCCTTGGAGCTTGTTTCAGACCATAGAGAGCCTTCTTTAAGCGATAGACGTGAGTAGGACGTTCAGGATCCACAAAACCTTCTGGTTGATTGACGTACACGATTTCTTTCAGATCTCCATTAAGAATGGCAGTCTTTACATCCATTTGATAAACCACCATGTTCTTACTAGCATCATTAGCTAAGAAGATTCTGATTGCCTCAATACGTGCAACTAGAGAAAATGATTCCTCAAAGTCAATACCCTCCTATTGACGATATGATTTTGCAACGAGTCTTACCTTGTTCTTTAATACATCCCCATGCTCATCAAGTTTCACTTTGAAGATCCATTTGAGAGCAATGATCATAGCACACTCAGGAGCTGGTACTAATTCCCAAACATCAAGTCGGTCAAACTCATGAATTTCTTCCTGCATTGCATTGAACCAACTGTCCTCAGACATTGCGGTTTTGACATCTTTTGGTTCGACTTTTGACAGTATGGAATTAAAGAAGCACCATAAGGCATTTGTTGCAAGCTGTTTATGGGTGGATACCGGATGAGAGGGATTCCCTATGATATTATCCAATGGATGATCGTGTGTCCATTTTCTGAAATGCTCGTGTGGTTGTGGTTGAGGAACTGATGTAGCAGAGTTATTTTCCCCTGATGAAGATGGTTCAGATGATGGATCATGGGCAAAAATATTTTCAAAAGGTGCATCTTCTAGAGTGGCAAAAGGGTTTACTTCATCTGTGACTGCAACAACGTTTCCAGTATGTACACTTGTAGATTGAAGAGTTGATGATGATGAAGAATGATCTGCAGAGGCGCTTCGAGAGATACCGACATAGAGATGGATGGATTGACTGTGTTGGACGGATTAGGAGCAGCCTCTGTTGAAGTAGTAGAGTGGATGTTGTCCTGAGATTCAAAGTATTCATCAAACATTGGATTAAACAATTTCTTCACATCTTCTTCTGAAGGTAGTACATACGGAACTGCTGATGAGGGATTCTGTACTAGAGAGGAACTAATGGGACTACTTAATGATGGTTGAGAGGCGGGTCCGGAACTGGATTGTCCTGGAGCCATTTGACCGGTCTGCTCATCGAATGTAACGTGAATTGTTTCCATGATATTTCTGGTTCTTTTGTTGTAGATTTGGTATCCTTTTCTGTTTGGTGCATATCCTACAAACACTCCAATGTCTGCTTTAGCTTTCAGTTTACCTAAATCTTGACCGTCATTAGTTGGGTAACACAAAGCACCAAATACGCGAAGGAATGATAGATCAGGTTTTCGATTGTAGACAAGTTCATATGGAGTTTTTCCATGAGTTATGTGAATTAGGGATCGATTTTGGGTGTAGCATGCAGTGGCAATAGCTTCGGCCTAGAGAAATGTTGGAACCTTTGAATAAATCAGCATTGTTCTTGCGGCTTCCATAAGAGTTCGATTTTGTCTTTCAACTACACCGTTTTGTTGAGGAGTTCGTGGAACACTTCTTTGATGACTGATTCCAACACTTTCATAAAACACACTAAGTTCTTTATTAACAAACTCAATTCCATTGTCAGTTCGGATGATTCTAACAGTCTTGTTAAGTCAAACCTGCAGCTGTTTGATAAGTTTAATGATGACATCTGGAGTTTCATCCTTTGTCCTCAAGAACTTAACCCAAGTGAATCGAGAGTAGTCATCAACTACGACTAACACATATTTCTTCCCGTTAATTGTTTGCACTCTCATAGGTCCGCACAAATCTATATGAATAGTGTGAAGAACTTCCATAACTGAGTTTGTAGGTTTGGGTTTGTGGGCATATTTCCTGCTTTTTCCCAATTGGCATGCTGAATAAAGATGATCCTTTTCATACTTTAATCTAGGTAAGCCTCTTACTAGGTCCTTTCTGGAAAGATCATTAATGGTGGCGAAGTTCAAGTGATTGAGACGACGATGCCATAACCATGACTTTGTTTTCGAAGCCTTTGACAACAAGCAGATAGGAGAAGACTTCATCATATCTTTGATAGAGATGGTGTATAAGTTTGTGCCACCTGTTCCTCTTAAGAGTTCCACACCATCAAGTTCTCTAACGAAGCAAGTATGTTTTCTAAAAGCCACCTCTAGATCGGAATCACAGAATTGACAAAAAAAGAACAAATTATGACCAAGACCTTCAACATAGTATACCCTGGAGATCACACTACTTCCAACAACATAATCTCCATAACCCAAAATAGCTCCAAAATGATCATTTCAGAATCTAACAGTCCCGATGAATTTACTCACGAAGTTCACGAGCCGTGACCGGTCTCCAGTCATATGCTTGGAACAGCCTGAGTCCAAGTACCACAGAACAATTTGAACGACCTGCAGTTGAACACAGACAAGAATGGATAACTGGATAATTGGGATCCCCATGCAAGAATGGTTTCCATTTGTTTAGTAACAATGATTGGAACACCCACATCAGAAACAGAATCAATGGAACCATTAGGGATAGATGCACTCCTAGTTTACGCATTAGACCTATTCAAAGTATGTTTACTTCTTAAAGGAATAGTTCTACCGGTAGGCATCCATTTCCTAATGGGCATTGACTTAGATAATTTAGGGCACAACTCATTAAGATTAAATTTGCGGCTAGTAGGTTTCCACTGATAACCTACATTACTAAATTTTCTTCCTGTGGGTTTCCAATGTTTTCTAACCTTCTTCCGCCTTTGCTTTCTAGCCTTCTTAGCTTCATTTTTGGCATTAACAATTTTAACAAGGTATTTAACAACATTAATCAAATCATTCACACCACATAAATGATTAGTAACAGAAACCAAGCAATCACATTACATGTTATGCCAAAAGTAGCAGAATTCGCATTAATTACAACATGCTTAGAGCTAACACTAGAATCAACACGATTCGTTTTATTCAACATAGGTTCATTCTTCCTAAGGTGATCTTCTACTCTCTTCCACTGAACATTCCTAGCTTGCAAGGTCCTATCATTCTTTGTGTTGCCTTGAGGCTTTGACCTGCTCGCTTTGGTGTCACTTTTTACTCCTGTAGAGGGAATGGGAACATTAGTTGGTTTTGCTA
The DNA here is from genome assembly GCA_910596185.1 of Chrysanthemum makinoi. Lineage (NCBI taxonomy): Eukaryota > Viridiplantae > Streptophyta > Magnoliopsida > Asterales > Asteraceae > Chrysanthemum > Chrysanthemum makinoi. The sequence continues at coordinate 122,807,711 of OU343219.1, forward strand.
CTTTTTGCATTTCAGGTTTAGAAGTGCTGGGATCTGATCGTGTTACAGTGAGCTTGAATATGTTCGTCACATTTGTTTATTTCAAAAATTGCATCAAACTCTGGAATATTTGAGGATGTCTTGGTGTTTGAGGTTTTGACATTTTCTTTGAGATGTTGATATTTTAGTTGCAAATCAAAATGTTCAACTTCTAGCTTAGAAAAATATTTTACCAAATTATCGTGATCATCCTGGTCAATTTTCTCATTTAGTTTTCAGTTTTGTTTTCAAGCTCAATAACACGATCATGGGAAACTTTCAAAGCAACAGATAATTCATGAAATTGAGAAGCGGTAATAGAATGCTTAGTAACAGATAAAAACACATCTTGAGCCACACAACTCAATACTAAGTTCTCATTTAAGATATGCAGATTCTTCATTTCAATTTCCTTATATTTGAATTACCGTTCATAATCATTGACTTCAACTATCATTGCATCAAATTCCTTTTCCATTTCTTTAATATCTGAGTCTATCCCTTTTTGAAGACTCTCAAATTGACCTTTTAATTGTTTAAAGAAAGGTATGACCTTAGTTAAATAGCATTCTTTAGTTTGCTTAAAACCCCTTTCCCCTTCAGTTATCCCTGTAGGTGTGATTATTTTCTTACATGTCTTCTCAAAATCAACGAATAGTTGATAAACAACATACAGGCTTATTAAGGTCTTGCTCGTAGTGGGAATAGATCTAGGGACTAAATGCATTGGTGTATTCGGAGGATACACAGTAGATGGAGGCATTTTCCTAAGGGGAGTGTTTGTTTTAACAAGTGCATTAGCTTTTTGCTTATCTCTATCCTTTTTCCAAAAAACTTATTCTGGGGTTAATTGAGTTTGAGGCTTAAACATGTTCAGGGAAATCCAATTTTCTTTAGTGTAATCATGGGGTTTGAACGTTATGTTTTGCTTTTTACACTCAGGATCTTTTAGCTTCTTATCCATTTTCTCCCTAGAGGCATCTACAAATTTTCTATCCTCTTCCGTGCTTCCAATACATGATGGTGTTTGCCTAGGCTTGAGGATCTCATTACCATCATATACAATCGTATGGAAAGCTTTAGCCTTTTTACAATACCCGGGATTTGGTTCCTCTACTAGGTGAATACTATGCTTATCGCTTAAGACTCTATGCTTAGTGATCATGTGAGAAGTCTGAATGGTATTGCCTTGTACGTACAACTTGTTTAGCTTGTTTTTCAAAGTTTTTAGGTTGGAAAAATCAGTTAAAAGTTTTGATTCCTTAGCATTAAATTCCTGTTTAAGCACTTTAACATTTTCTTGAAGTTCTTGCTTTTGCTTAACAGTTTTGTTTAGTTTGTCTTTTAAAGAATCTAGCTCTTGTTTTAATATTTATTCCCTAAAATTACTTTTTCTAATAATTGTACGCATATGGTCATCCATTTCCTGCTCACGGGTAGTTAACTCAAACTTAGCACGTTGTTCATAAATGGCAACTTGTTCTTTATAGGCGTTCAGAGAGATATGACAGAATCATCGGGGCACATGCAGTGTATTCATCTAAAACATAGTCATCGTTGACTGCAGAAGATGCATCACTTGGTACGATCTCACTTTCACTTTGTATCACATATTGATCATATGGGACAATATTACTATTACCCACATTATCAATATCGGATTCATTAGTTTCATGTGATTGTACTTCGTTATGCATCTCTTGCTCATCAACTTCATCGTACATGCTTTTAATACCTCCGAGATTATTGAATCTTTAGATGGACCATCCTGCTGTGGTGATGAGACCTTTGGAGATACCATTGGTGAAATGCTAGCCATGAAGATTGTCAGGCGTAGGGTTCATCATCGACATCAGAGTCAAATGCATCATAGTCAACAACTTGAAAGGCATTTTGATGATTGTGACCTATTTCCTGAATTGGTGCTCATCCACATCAAGATATCATAGGTTTTGGCATTTCCCTCAACAAGAAACAACAACTCTTCTTCATCCAAAACCGCTCCACTGTCCCGAGCTTGCACCAGCAGCATCTTGTCCCTGAAATACTCAGCATTTTGAGGACGTTTTAGAGACGTGTAGTTCCTTGCAATATGTCCATCACCCCCACAGTTGTAGTACTTGATTGGCTTTCCTTGTCCTTGATTTTCATTTCTTCCACGGTTCTGATTAGCCACATACCCTCCACCTACTCCACCCTTTCCTTGTTCATACTGTCTTCCTTGCACCGGTCGCACCATGATCTTACCATCTCTGACAATAGCATGATTGTGTAGATTGGATGCAGTTCTGATATCATTGTAAGTGTGTGGAGTGAGGTTCAGATTTTGCTTAACCATAAGAGCCAGTTGATTGATGAAATATTCCATGGTTGCTTCAGCATCAGGTTGCTTAAACCTTGGATCAGGAATGAGTTTGTGATTACCATTACCAGTAGGTATGACTTGAGATGCTTTGGTGGTTATTCCTACATTGGTGTAAAAGGCTGTTGAATCATTTGACGAACTTGCATTACCAGAATTTGAATTGAATTTTTCCAAGATCATTCATTTAAACATAGCATGTCTCTCATTCTGAAGCAAGTACGCATACAATTGCTCATAGTTGGTGTTCCACAAACCTTTGTTAACTTGACGTGAAGTGACAAATTTGTGCCATTCGGGATTCATGTTGTTCACAAACTTTGAATTTAGCTGAATATTTGGTATAGTCATTTTAATATTTCTCATGTCATTCACAAGCTTGTGGAACCTCACGTAATATTTAGTGACACTTTCCCCTGGTTTCATCTTAAAGTGCTCATAGTCATCATACGCTTGAGATTCTCTGTCTTCTTTAGATAATTCGAACCGAGAGAAGCATCTTGACATTGTCCCAAACTGCTTTGGCTTCAGTGTTGTGATTGATTAATTTGTAGATGTCCTTTGGTAGACCCTGAAGTACAATGTTTGAGGCCCTAATATCTGCATCGTATCTCTTTTTCTCCTTATCATGAGCTCATCATACGCTTGGTCTGTCCAATCCTAAGATCACTGTACCATCCGCAGGCAGTTCAAGTGTGTCTCTTATTGTCTCAATCTGATAAGGTCCTTCATCAATTGATTTGAGAATGTTAACCCCATTTTCCTTTCCCAAACAGTACAACCTAATTCGTTGAGCCCATGAGGCATAATCAGTTCTGTCAAGCATAGGTGGACGACTATTTGATCCAGCTGCTTGAACGTCCTCAGCTACAGTAGAAACGATAGTAGGTACATTGTTAGACATGATTCCAGATTCTACGGGATTTTACTATTCTTTGGTTAAACCGGGAAATTTATTCTTTCACGGGATTTTACAAAATCAAAAGAACAACCGTAAAACGTAGCACGAAGAAGTGACAAGTCTCAATAGACAAGTAGTAATCTTGACAAGTCGCAACCTTACCAACTCGCTTTGATATCAACTTGCTTAATAGACAACTCGCTTAAAAGACAAGTCGCTTAAAACCCAAGTCGCACAAAGAGACAACTCGCTTAATAGACAAGTCGCATAAAGAGACAACTCGCTTAATAGTCAAGTCGCATAAACCAACTCGCTTAAGTGTCAACTCGCAGAAATAGACAACTCGCTTACAAAGCAACTAGCTTAGGCGACAACTCGCTTAAGTATCAACTCGCTTCAGAGACAACTCGCTTCCAATAACAAAGCAACTCGCTTCCAAGAAACGTATTACCGTGGCTCAACTCGCTTTGTATAATTTTCAAAAACAACCACTTTAACAATCAAAAACAGCCCAACCACGATTATTCAAGCCTTCCAATTCAAAACCTAAACACATATGATGATCCTAAACACAAAAGTACAATCAAAATTCCAACTTTAACACTAGAAATTAACCAAATGATTCAAACTCTTCTAAACACTTATAACCCCAAAAACCTTATGAAATCCACCAAACCAAAGAGCATGAAAGATGAGTGATCAAACCATGGCTCTTGATACCAATTGTAACATATAGGATTTCACAAACACATCAAACCATAAGCATATGGGACGTATACTAAGTTTAGAGAGAGAAAGATCTAGAGAGAGAAAGGGAAGAGAGTTGGGAACTATGTGAAACAAAAAAAAATTGGTATTGAAGCTCCAACCCTCTACCTTGGGAGGTAGAGGGTATTTATAGTGTCTTACAAGATACGCCACCTACGGGCTGTAGATCAGGCATACAGTGGGTAAAGACTCGTCCGTCCTCCACGGTGTTACTAAACTAAATACTAACTTACATTAAACAACTACGACTACGAGCTTTCTAACGATTACATATACTTGAGGTGACCGACACTTTAATGATTGGATTTTCTAAATCCTAACACATATAGTTTGATCTAATGGTGAGGATTAACCTAAGATTTAATATGTCAACCTAAGTCCATGTTTTTTTCTTGCCTTTTTATTGTCTTTTAGTCATTCTTATTTATTCACTTTTTTATTATTTTTTTAATTCACGTTTTTTTTTTAAATTCGCGTTTTTTTCCTTATTCATACGTTTTCGTTCGTTTTCATACGTTTTTGTCCGTTTTCTTATATTTTCGCCCATTTTCGTCCATTTTCATATGTTTTCGTCCGTTTTCTTACATTTTCGCCCGTTTTCATACGTTTTTGTCTGTTTTCTTACGTTTTTGTCAAGTTTTCATACGTTTTTGTTCATTTTTGTCCATTTTCATGCGTGTTTTTACGCTTTCATACGTTTTCGTCCGTTTTCTTACGTTTTCATCCGTTTTCATACATATTTGTCCATTTTTAAATGTTTTCGGCCATTTTCATACGTCTCTAAATATCACAAGTGATATTCAGTGATATTCTGAATATCACAAGTGATATTTTGAATATCATAAGTTATTTTTTGAATATCACAAGTGATTTTCAACTATTGTTTTGTAACATGAAAATTACAAGTGATATTCAGAAAATGGACAAACGCGTATGAAAACAATCGAAAACATATAAAAATGTCTGAAAACAGTCGAAAACGTATGAAAGTGAAAAAAACCGTGAATTAAAAAATGTGAATTTAACAAAAACGGAAAAAAAGAAAAGAAAAATGTGAATTAAAAATAAGAAAAAAATGTGAATAACGAAGAGAGACAAAACGACAGGAAAAAGGCAAGAAAAAGACATGGACTTAGGTTGACATATTAAATTTTAGGTTAATCTCCACCATTAGATTAAGGTAGATGGATAGTGGAGATTTTTTCTTTAATAAACATTAAAATATGAGTAAGCAAAAAAAAAAAAATCTCTAAAATGATATTGAGAATTGGAGAGTATATAAAATGAGAAGTTACATTTAAAAATATTGAGATTTGGATAATAAAATGTTAGTCAATAATTTTTTTCTTAAAATTATACTATCTTACATTTGTTGGGATCCCTATATACAGTGCAAAAATAGAGAAAATATGACGTGGCTTTTTTTTGCCGGTCCTTTTGGTTGGAGCCCCATTTGGTAAACCCGCCCGTTCTACTCATCCCTACTCACATCCCTCCTTTTCATCTTAGATCCGCCTGGGTATATTTCCGGGGAAAAAACCTCCCTTGCCTTGATTCAACTAAACATCTTTGCATGTTCGTATGCTGCTTGGTGAGAGGGTTACAGTGATTCGTACCATGGAAACAATATTTTTATCCATTTTGTGGATCTCCGTTGGCCACATGATTTTGCCTACAGTGGTAAATTTCTTGTGGATCTCCGTTTGCGTGTTTGTTGTGTTTGATAAATCTGAAGGTAAGGTTACCAATTTCAATCCTTGATTATCATAAAACCTAATTGCATATTTCCTGATTTGGGAGAAACGATTAGAGGTTTGATATTTTTTTCCTTTCTTTAGGGTTTATTTTAGTTGGTCTTTATGGTGGTTATGGTATGATGTGTTTAGGTTGGTTTGTGCGTTATTTTAGGTTTATTTATTGTGCCTTTCTTATATTTAGGGCTTAGAGTAGTTGTGTGTTGCTTATGCTGGGTTGAATGCTGTTTATGGTTACATTTTTGGTTGAGTAGACGAGTTTCGTTGTTTGGTTTGGGGTATACTGTTACACCCAAGTGCAGTTGGAGTGGTTAGATGTTGCTTATGGCTGTTGAAATGTTACTCATAGTTAGGTGTTCGGGTGAGTAAATGAGTTTTATGGTTTGGTTTTGGGTTTACTATTACAGTCAGGTGCACTTGAATGTGCTCCATATTAAATGTTGTGTAGCAATATTTTTTTTTCTTTTGGGGGGGTCTTGCTTTCTATTTCTTTTTTATTTTTTGTTATACCTTTTTTTTAAATGATGGTCACTGACTTTTTTTTATTTCTTTGTTTGGCTTTTGTTTTGCGCCTTCTCTCTTTGCAAACCCTCAATTGATAATGCTTTTGTTGCTCACATTAACTGTTTCGAATATGTTAGTCGTTTTGGTTTGTCTGTTGTTTATTGCTTTGATAATTGGACCGTCTATTATTGTTTATAATTATGACTTGAAAACCGATAATTGGGTCAAAAAGTATTCACGACCACTCACTTCAAAACCTGATACAAAACAATGTTCCAATTACACATGGTGGTTCTGGGTGCCAAATGTGTAACACCATTACGCCAGCCGTGTGTGCCTGTGAACCATATGCGTCATTGCTGTTTGCTGTATCAGAGATTCATGATGCTACAGGTTAGCTGTTCTTTTTTTGTTGCTCAATTTCCCTGTGCCCACACTTATTGTCATTTTTCCGCTGAAACATGTTCGTATAATGTTGATTTTTGGGTAGATGTTGTTGGAAAGGAGAGTGTGCAGAGTGCGTGCCTTCATCCGGCTTGCCTATGTGTGATGGTGCGTCTTCGCAGCGTGAGGTTGGAGGCGCCGGTGATGGCTCCTAATATGATGGAAGGTGAGTTGCGCTCTTTTTTCACCGTGGTTTGTTAAATTTTGTTGCTTTGTTTTTGTGTGCTTTGTCGCATAAATCACATCTTCATGCTTTTTTTTTTTTTGACAGGGTCTTTTCAGCTTTAGAAAAGAGGGAGGCCGAGGAAACAGATGGCCAGCAACGTGTCTAACCCAATTGATTATCTGCACACCGTTAATCAGCCAATGGTTCATAATGTCATGGGCGGTGAGTGCTGCTCATCTCTTTTCGGATGCGTTTTGTTAAATTTCTTGGGTTTCTTTTTACATTTCAATCTATCATCGCTTCATGGTATAATCTTATTTTTATTGGAACAGGTCTACATTTGGATCATGGGCCACCCCCCTTTGCAGTGTAGAAAAAGAAGGAGGCTGAGAAAACAGACGGCCAACAACCCGTCTGACCCACAAGATCATGTGCACACTGGTGCATCTTCGCAATAGGCTTGGAGGTCAGCCGATGGCTCCTGATATGATGGAAGGTGAGCTGCGCTCTTCTATTTTCAGCTGTGGTTTGTTAAATTTTGTTGCTTTGTTTTTGTGTGCCGCTTTGCCATGCATAAATCACATCTTCATGCTTCCTTTTTTTTTGAACAGGGTCTTTGCAGTTTAGAAAAAGAGGGAGGCCGAGGAAACAGACGGCCAGCAACGTGTCTAACCCAATTGATTATCTGCACACCGTTAATAAGCCAATGGTTCATAATGTCATGGGCGGTGAGTGCTGCTCATCTCTTTTCGGATGCGTTTTGTTAAATTTCTTGGGTTTATTTTTACATTCCAATCTGTCATCGCTTCATGGCATAATCTTATTTTTATTGGAACAGGTCTGCATTTGGATCATGGGCCACCCCCTTTGTAGTGTAGAAAAAGAAGGAGGCCGAGAAAACAGACGGCCAACAACCCGTCTGACCCACAAGATCATGTGCACACCCTCGATCAACCAATGGTTAAAAGAGGAAGGCTGAGAAAGCAGATGGCCAACAACCTGTCTGACCCATATGATTATGTGCACACCGTCGATCAATCAGAGGTTCCTAATGTCATGGAAGGTGGGTGCTGCTCTTTTCTATTCAAATGCGGTTTGTTAAATTTCTAGGGTTTGTTTTTGTATTCCAGTTTGTCATTGGTCACCCACATTGACCTGGTGTATTTTTTTTTGTTGGAATAGGGTTACGTGTTGCTGATGCCCCATCTGCGCACAATCTTATAAAAATAGCCACGCCATCTAAACAGGAGCGCCAAAGGCCAGTTGACCTTTGTCAATCATCTGGTTGTCTGCGTGTTGGTGGTCAGCCAATGACTCCTAATACAATGGAAGGTAGGTTTACCTATCCTCTCTTCGGATCCAGTGTGTCCGCTTTTATTGTTTCTTATAGAATGCTGAGTCACTCTTTCGCACTGTTCTTTATTATCAATAGGGTTTCCTACATGCAATGCCGATACTTCAGAACAAAGTAGAAAAAGGAAAGAAATGTCGGGTGATGTTGTTAGACCCCGTGTGCATGACCCTGACACATGTCATGGTGTGCATGAAAATGTTGGCCAGCTAAATTTGCATGTGCGCGAAGGTCAGTGGTGTTATCTTCATCTGTGCCATTTTTAAAAAAAACGGCCTGTCTGCATGCAATTTTCGTTTTGAATTTCAACCGTTCGGTTTCCAGCAGCTGGTACCGCTGTTGATGGTGATGTTCCCGCTGATGTTGCATCTGATAGTTTTTATTTGCGAAACAGCTTTCCAAAAAACAGACAACCATCTCAGGCCTCCACACCATCTATGCATCGATTGGGTTCAGACAGCGGTGGTGACAGCACCGGTGAACCGTCTACTCCTAATGCCACTGATAGTAAGTTTTTTTTTGTGTTTTTTAGTTTTTTAGGCGCATGCTCTGATCCAAAGATTACCTTTAATTTATGTGGTGGTTTTTTGTTACCAACAGCCAGGGTACATGCTGATAGTCAACCAGGTGTCACGGAAAATGTTGGCCATGAATCACAGCGCCGGAAAAGAGATAGTCGTGTGGGACAGCCTCATAAGAGGACTGTGCAGCGGTTTCCTCTCATCAGCAGTCTTCGTTCTGGCTCAGATAATAGTGCATGCGGCATTGATGAAGAGGCATCTCCTTCTACGATGCAAGGTGCCCGCTGTTTTTTTTTGTTTTTTTTACCATTTTTCTGTGCCTCATCTTTTTCCAAAACATATATTGTCAGGTCTTTAACTTGATTGTGGTTTCTCGATCAATGCAGGCATTGACCCTGAGTATGATAATCTAGGAGATTGTACTGAGCGATGCTGTTATTGTGATGCTGTTTTTTGGCGTGGCGAGCAGCTTGCAGGCCATCGTCTTGCAGATGCTTCAGCTAAATACCATACATGTTGCGGAGGTGGTAAAGTGTTTATGAAACCTGACGCAGAACTGCCTAAGTATATCAAAGACTAGTTTGGCCAGCGTCCCTTTATGGAAAATATACGAACATACAACCAGATGTTTGCAATGACATCATTCGGTGCCACAGTTGACAATGCAATCAACAATGGTGGAGGGCCATATGTTTTAAAAGTCTCTGGCCAAATATACCATCGGATTGGTTCACTTTGCCCGGTTAATGATGATCCAAAGTTTTTGCAGCTCTACATCTATGACACGCAGGATGAAGTCCAGCATAGGTTGAGCCATTTTCCAACCTCAGATGGCCATGATTTGAACCCAGATATAGTGCAAGGGCTCATTTAATTCTTAGATGCTCACAATGAACTGGTTCAGATATTCAGGACCGCGCGTGACAAAAGTGTCAACCATGATGTCCCAGAATTTAAGATAAAGCTTTACAGCGGTGAAGCTCCGCGCGGTTATGAAGCTCCATTGTCAAATACCCTCGGTGCTATTGTCTTTGACTGTGGGCCTGAAAGTGAATCGAATTACGATGTTATAGTGGAGTACAGGAATGGCCCGCTAAAAATAATCAGCAAGATCCATAAGTCGTACATGTTGTTGCAGTTTCCGCTGATATTCATATATGGTCAGCCAGGGTATCATACAAAGCTGAAGTTAAGAACAGCGGATCAAAACATCGAGCCAAAACGGGTTTCGATGAATGAATTCTATGCATACCAACTGCACCCGAGGCATGACAGTTATAACCTGCTCTTTCGCACTGTAAGGCTTTTTCAACAGTACTTTGTTGGCGTATACTGTTGCATAGAACATAATCGGATGGATTTTATAGAACGCACTGAGCGGCAAATGAGGGGATTTTTGTCGCCTTTATGCTGCGATTTCAAGGGGAGAGCATGATGGGTCGCAGCGGTTCTCGCATTATATTGCCTTCATCGTTTACTTGAGGTCCGAGGTATATGTACAGTCATTATTTTGATGCATTGGCGATTTGCAGGGTGCTTGGTAATCCACGCTTTTTATAACGCACGCCCAATGTAAAGTGGCCTGAGATACAAAGATACATGGCACACTTTCCTCATTTGACAACAGCGGAGAGGGCGGATATAGTATGCAGAGTTTTTGAGAAAAAAGTCAAATCATTTGTCAAGTTTATGAAGGAAAGGCAGACATTTGGTTATGTCATAGGAGGTATGGCTATTTTCTTTTAGAATTAAAGGTTTATGTTTGATTTTTCAGTCTTAGTTTTCCTATAGATGCTTGCATAATGTGGTTTGCTAATGTGTTATTCAAATTTTATTTGTACATATTTTTTTTTGCCTGCAGTGTTGTACACCATCGAGTTTCGGAAGCGTGGCCTCCTCCATTGTCACACACTGCTTTAGATTTCTTCATCAACCAAAATAGAAAATGCTCAAGATGTTGACCAGTACATTTCTGCAGAGTTACCTGATCCTGACGCTGATCCATGCACCTATAAAATTGTTTCAGAAATGATGATGCATGGACCGTGTGGCAAGGCCAGCCCGAATGCACCATGTATGAAAGGCGATCTGTGCAACAAAAAATTCCCCAAACAATACAATAATGAAACTTTCTTTGACAACAAACGTTATCCACATTATCGAAGAAGAAAAGGAAATACTTTCGCAGCAAAAGGACAGATAAAGCTTGGCAATGGGTATGTCGTGTCGTATAACCGTGATTTGTGCCTGGCATTTGAAGCTCATATCAATGTGGAATACTATGGGTGGAGTATGCTGATAAAATATATGTTTAAGTATATATCAAAAGGAACTAATAGAATCTTTGCCAAAGTAACAAGATCTATTGGTGAAGCATCCTCTTCTTCAGTGCAACCGTAGGCATCGATTGATGAAATACATAATTTCCTTGATGGCCGGTTCATATGTCCTCATGAAGCATGTTGGAGAATCCTCAAATTCGAGATACATATCAGAGAGCCAGCGATTCAGATCCTTTTAGTCCATCTGGAAAACATTCAGCACGTAACTTTTAGAGACGGTGATAACTTAGACGCAGTTGTCAATCGTCGTGATCGTAAGCTGACAACACTGACAAAATGGTTTACTTACGACATTGAAAATTAAGATGGACGCCATTTGACTTACTTGCAGTTTCCGTTAGAGTTTGTATGGTGCGGAGATCGGAAATGTTGGTCACGCAGAAAGACCAACAAATGTTCTATTGGACGCCTTGCATATATACACCGACTTTCGGGTGAGCTTTTCTACTTAAGAATGTTATTGTGTCATCAAAAAGGATGTAGAGACTTGGCATAAGTAAGGTTAGTAAACGAAATTTTCTATCCAACATATCGTGTTGCATGTGATCCGCTTGGCTTACTCGGCGACGACAAAGAATGGGACACATCTCTTGCAGAACCCTGCGGGTCAGCGTCGTCTGCAGAACTAAGATTTCTTTTTGCGAGGCTACTTACTCATTGTGAGGTTGCAAACCCTTTGCACTTATGGGATAAATATTCTCGAGAAATGGGCCATGATATTCCAGCAATTGTCTCGGAACAAGTACGTATACCCAACTACCATGTGAATGATGCAGAATTAGAAGGGTACATATTATACAAATTGGAAATAATACTAAACAGTTGTGGAAAATCAGTCCAGAACTATGGTTTGGAACCACCTCTAAAACAGCTTCTAGATCAATTAAACAACCGCCTATTAATGGAAGAAAAAAACTACAATAGAGAGATGCTAGCGCGAGAAAGAGATGAATCAATTCCAAGGCTCAACACCAAACAAAAAATTATATATGACGCTGTTATAAATGCTTTTAAAGCAGGTAAGCAAGAATTAATATTCGTATATGGTCATGGAGGAACTGGGAAAACATTTCTTTGGAAAGCAATAATTAGCACTGTACGGGCTGAAGGTAAGATTGTGTTAGTGGTTGCTTCTTCTGGTATTGCTTCGCTCCTTCTTCCAGCAGGTCGCACCGCGCATTCAAGATTCAAACTTCCACGCGAGTTGACGGATGAGTCCCTCTGTTGCGTAAAAAAAACACTCTCATAGGAAACCTTTTAAAAGAAGCTAATCTCATTATCTGGGATGAAGCGCCAATGAATGACCGTCGATGCTTTGAAACATTGGATAGGACTCTTAGAGACATATTGGATGCACCAGATGTTTTGTTTGGTGGGAAAACAGTGGTTTTAGGCGGTGATTTTCGGCAAACACTGCGAATCAAAAAAGGCGCTCCAAAAATGGAGATAGTAGCATCGTCAATTGCAGAATCACACCTCTGGCCTTATTTTCATGTCATGACACTTAAAGAAAACATGAGGCTTTTCCGCTCAGATTTGAATCAAGAAGAGAAAAGCACAGCGCGATCCTTTGCATCATGGCATCTCGATATTGGAGATGGTCAAATTGGTGAACCTAATGAAGAAGACCCTAGAGATTCAGCATGGGTCGAAATTCCTTCTAGATTTTGCATACAAGATGATGAACAAGGCCTCTCGAATCTCATAGATTTCATCTATGATAAGCCTACACTCCAAACCCCTTCAGTAATCACTCTACAAGAGAAGGCAATCGTGTGTCCAAAGAATGAAATGGCGGACACCATTAATTCAAAATTTTTAGACATGCTTGATGGTGAAATAACAACTTATGCAAGCTATGATATAGCCACACCAGTGGGGAATAGCGGTGCTGAAACAGAGATGTTATACCCTCCTGAGTATATAAACACATTTAAGCTGTCAGGTTTCCCGCCGCATGAACTGCAGCTCAAAGTTGGATCACCAGTGATGCTTTTAAGGAATGTAAACTTGGCCGGCGGTTTATGCAACGGGGCACGCATGATAGTCACACAATTGATGTCAAAGCTTATTGAAGTGCAAATCATCACAGGCACAAGAGTTGGCGAAAAAGTTTTCATTCATAGGATACCGCTGATTCATAAAGATCCAAACATCCCTTTTATTTTCAAACGCACTCAGTTCCCGATTAAACTATGTTACGCTATGACAATCAATAAAAGCCAAGGCCAATCTTTAAACAAAATTGGTGTATACCTTCCTGAGCCAGTATTTGGTCATGGGCAATTGTATGTCGCTCTTTCTAGAGAAACATCTGCTCATGGATTAAAAGTCCTTATGAAACAACAGGAAAACCAAAAACCAAATGTCACAAAAAATATCGTTTACAAAGATTTTTTTTAAAAAAAAATAAAGAAACAGCTTTTTTTTTGCCAGTGCAAACATAACGATCAGTGTTTATCTTCTTTTAAAACAACTTCTTCGTTTCTTATTCTATACACAATGCCAGCATAATTACATGTTACTATCTTTTGCTTTTATAAAAGTATCATTAAAGGCTCTGGCCACAGGTAGATTTGCTGCACGCAGATTTTATATGCTGTGTCTCATCATTTTAATGATCTGATTCCTATTCCCTATATCATTGTTCATTTTCAGGTGTTTATCTGTATCTAACTTTCTTTTTTATGACTTACCAGCACAATGGAAGAAACTCATAATGCTATGGTGCACCATGCCTCTCAAGAGAAGAGCCTTGAAATCAGTGCTTCACCAGAGATTGTGACGATCCAGTAGTTAAAACCAACATCTCACAACAAAGTGCTAGAAGCAAGGGTCTACAAGAAATGGACTTCAGTGACTTTTGGCAAAAAGGATGCGGCTGGAGTTCCCGCAAAAAAACAGGTTCTCACAGATCCTCATAGATCGAGAGGTATGTATTAATTCAGCCAACACACTTAAAACATGCTGCCATTTCAGATTTCTCTAATAGCAAATCATTATGAACAGGGCAATGCTATACAAGGTAACACGAATATTAAAGAATTCGACTATTTCAACCCGAAAATCAAGCTTGGGGAGGTTTACAAGATTTCGGAGTTCATGTGCGAACCAACCAATCCTTACCAACAAACGATTGACAACAAAACAAGCCTGAAATTTGGAAAAGAAACAAAGTTTGATGTTATACAAGCACCGGACATCCCTCAGCACTACTTTGAGTTTGTTTCGTACAACCAACTTCAATACAGGGTTCCTACAAAAGATGCAATGGGCAGAATGCAGTACCCAATTATGACAGGTAAAGTTTGTACCATTATTTTTTTGGCAACAAACGCAAGAGCACCATCCTAATACCTAACTGGTGGCAGATTACATAGGGTGTTTATGGTCGGTGGGAGAGATTGTGCGCAAAAGAGGTGCGACACAACAAGAAACCGTTTACAGAAAAGTGGATATCGAAAATTTGAGGTGCGTTGATTTTTTTTTGGTTAAAGAATAAACTGCGAAGGTTTATCACATCTCTGATGACTTGGTGATCTTTTCAGTGGTAATTTTGTTGAGTTCACTATGTGGGACGACATGGCTGTGAGATTGCTGTCAGCTCTTGCCGAGTTGCAAAATTCAAAGGTATTGCATTAATAGATTATACAAACTTAAACATCAAATTCTCACCAAATTGTCAAACAATGCCATCACAGATTATTAGCTAACAGCAAGGTCTGCAACACGTTACTACTTAAATCCACAGATACTTGAGGCTGATGAGGCACGAGCTAGGTAAAATATTTTATTTTGCAAATTTTAAGGTCACGCAATGGTCGCGTAAAAATTTGGTGATTATAATTTTACGACACAAAACTGGCACAAAGAAAAGCAGCAGAAAACACCACCCCTCCGTATTACAAAGACTCCATATGAAACTGTTGAAAAAGAAAAGTGCCGGAATAGATTTCCCTTGAAGACATTGCTAAACCAAGATCCTGAAATCTATTCGGTGAGTTTTCTGTAACACAAAATTTAACAAACCAACATTCAATTACACGCCCGAAAAAAAGTTAAATGAAAAAAAATATGATGCTTAAGTGTTTGCACAAACATTTACAGGGGGTGCATTTCACAACTGAGGCAACAGTAACCAGCATCAACATCAAGAGAGATTGGTTCTACATGTCTTGCAACGAATGTGCTTCGAAAGTGAAATAAGATGGAGGAATGTTTCCCTGTATGAACCATGGAAAACAAGCAAAGCCATCCTATAAGTACATAATTTTATGCCTCAGCTTCGTATAATATTAAAAAACATAATCTGCCAAAAAAATTAAATCCTTATCGTTTCACTTGATCAAACACGCAGGTTTAATTTCAAATCCTTCATCATAGACCCATCCGCGACAGTTGAGGTCACTTTCTTCAGCCCGGCGGCGGAAGATGTTACAGGGTATTCATGCTCGGAACTGCTGGCAAAGCATAAACCGGAAGACCTGCAAGAAATACCTGAAGATATTTTTGCCATTTAAGGGCAAAAAAATGTCTTCCAGCTCCATTTCAGCACATCAGGTAAGCCAGGAGATTTTATTGTTGGAAAAATTTTTAACAAAAACAAAAGACAGGAGGGAACCGTGAACATGATAGAAGCATCCCCAGGTAGCATCATTTAAATCAACAAACTATCTTAGTTAGAACAACCACTCCTTCCTACAAATATTTAATTTTGTTTGTGTATTCATAGGAGCTTCAGTAGCGGGTCTAACACCAACAAACCAACAAAATGTCGACCAACAGCAAGCTGAGCAAAGTGCCATTTCAGAAGCAAGGGAATAGGAAGGTGAATACCACAAATTTAATACACAATTTTATTAAATAAAAGGTGTCATGCCTAGCTCATTTGCGAATGCAAATAATGAATATTGGTTTATGACTCACTAGAAACACCAGCTACACCTGTGACGATGACACCCGTGGAGGATTTGGAAGAGCAAAAACATAAATCAGCCAACTCAAAAAGTGTGAGAAGAGCATTATTTCAAGATGAGCATGAAGATGCGAAGAAACAAAAAGGTTAGGCCTACAAATTTAACACCCCATTTTATTCAATGCAATATCTTACAATCTATTTTCATGGGTCACACACAAGCACTACAACAACACTCATAATAAGATCACCGACACACATAATTGCAAAAACAAACGACAATAGAGAGCACACTTAGCAGACACACACTTAGAGATCCATCAAGCCCCTGAGTTTCTGGATAAAGATGTCATTGTTCCGAGCATTCAGTTCCAGTTCCCGTGCCAGGATACGCATCTGCATGATCTTTTGATCATCTTTACCTTGAACCCCCCTCAAATATTCTGCTATTTTTTGAGCATGCGTGTTTCCAACACTCTCCAATTCTTGAATGAAGCTGAGTCTTTCTTGAGTGATTTGAACCAATCTTCCCGCAAGCGCATTCATTTGTTGTGCCATCCCAATATCTTCGCCAGAGGCTTGGTAGCAATAGAACACTAACATATCAGGCCAGTTGTTAGAATTCGCATCGGCTCTAAGCTTATCACACCTAGGATATCTAGACATTTCCTTATCTCACTTCTCTATCACAACTTAAAAAATAAAGTGGTTCACTAACAATGTGGGTTAGCTGTCTTAAATAGGCAAGCAGCAAATAAAAACAAAAGACATATACATGCATTACTGTTTATTGCATTTCTTTTTTGATTTAATTTATCCATGCTGAAATTACAGCTTTTATTATTACTTTTATTCATCACACCAATTTACACATGCATGTTTCTAAAACATAAACAAAAACTTTATTAAACACATACATATTATATCACGCTTCACATTAACATTTAGAAATCAATTAGTCCCTTAAGCTTCATGGCAAACACATCCTTATCACGAGTACTTAGATCCAATGCATCTACCATTATTTTCATTTCATCAACTTTTTTACCATCTTTATGTTGAAGTTCCTTTAAGTACTCGACAGTTTTTTGCGCAAAAAGGTTGCCTACGGTTTCCAGTTCTTGAATGAAACGGGCCCTTTCACCGATAACACCACCTAATCTTACAGACAATGCATTTATTTCTCGCGCTATTTCAATCTCCTCTGTTGAAGCTTGGCGAAAATAAAAAACTAACATGTCTGTCCAATTTGTAGGATTAGCATCGTTCATCAGCTTAGTACACTTAGGATGGATTGCCATTCTATTTTGCTGGTTACTTTGACCAGCTAAACAATTACTTTATGATCAAAATAACATTCACGCTTCATATTTTAAATATCCCGTGTAAGCATAGGCTCCTTTTTCACATGCCAATTCCACATCTCCAATCCCTGTCCTCATAATTCAATCCCTCACATGATGCACAACTGCTCCATTATTATTGAATAACACCAAATAAAAAATGACAACCATTCAACTGTTTGCTCAGCCACATTTACAAGATTCATTTAAAATCACATGATATTGTTAGTGCCTGCATTCCACATTTAAAAAAAATAGCCTTATCATTCAGCCTTTGTAATGACACATGCATGCTTGGTTTACTATTTATCCAACTGCTTTAAAGTCCAGCCACATATTGGCACTCAATTTGTTTTTTTTACTTACACATGCTCACAAGATTTACTATTTCTGAACACACATTCAAAACAGGACAAATAATTGCTGATTTTGCATACCACTTTTCTCTTCTCACATCCTGCACACCTATCAAAGGGTAACACACCAATTATTTATACAGTTACTTAATCTTGGAACCACAAATCACCACTCAACTATAGGCAGTGTTTTTTACCTGCAACCAATGACACACTAAAAACAACATAAATCAAAATTATTATGCATGCCCTTTCACACTTCTTAAATTCTTTACATTCATTAACCTTTAATATAAAACATAAAGAAACATTCATACACAAAGACAAGGTTTTATTCATAACAGAATTCAAATACTTGGTTGAAGAAAATACATTAACATACAACAAACTTAAAATTCATGCAACCTTGCTAGCAATATAGTGACTAACACCAATCACCAGAGCAACCAACACTAACCCTTTAGATCCATCAAGCCTACATGACGTTGCTTTTCAGCCCTCCCTTCACGAGCAAAATCCAAAACCCCAACCAACGCAGCTAAGATATCTCGGTCTCTCTGTTGCGTCTCCAACATGCACTCAACTGCATCAGGAGCAACATCATCAAATAGACTAAAATAATGGCCCTCTTGAATTAGTCGATCTATTCTCTTAATGTTAGCCTCAAGATCAGCACATTTCTGCGAAATGTACATGATGATACTCTCATTCTCTCTCCATTCTTGCACAAACAGATACTTAAAGCAATGCTAGAGCTTATTAGAACCACAGCACTCCTTCAAATGGTTAATGTTTGGTCTTGCTCCCATGGTGGTTAGATGTGAAGTGGATGCAAAATGCCTAAGAAAAGTCATCCTTATATAGCCAACAAAAACAAACAGGGTATAAAACAATTAATTTAAAAAATAAAATGGTAAAAAAAATAATAATAAAAACACATTCATGTAACTCAAATCATGCACAAAGTGGTGAGCTTTATTGATACAAACAATATTTTACAACATGAAATACAAACATGACCTCACCATAACATTGCTTCTACTCAGAAACAAGCCAACACCTAAAACCGCCGAAAGGTTCGCTAATCATATTGCTCCATAGTCAGCATGTGATGGCGCTTCTGACTACATGCTTCATGCGCTATATCAACAAGGACAACCATTGCAGACAACAACTGATAGTCTTTGTTCTGTGCTTCCTGCAAACACGCGAGTCCATTAACTGCTATAGGATTAGTTGAGCTGAAACCTTCACCCTCTCTCAGCAGCTCCCTTTTTTTCACAATTCTTGCATGCACATCATCACATTTTTCATTCAAGTATCATAATCGCCTTCGATATCACACTCTTCATGCAAAAACAGCAAACGGAAAGCGCGATGCAGCTTATCAGAACCGCATGCTTCTTTCAGTTTATCAAAATTAGGAGTCGTGCCCATTTTTTCATGCGCAGTTGCTAAAAAATGATTGTTAAGGTGTAGCCCTCAATGACACACACATATCCGCTACTTATATACACAATAGGTGTACCGATGTAACTGTGCTCAGTCCACCTAACCAAACTAAAACAGTTACATTGTTATTGCAGTTACTTTTACCAGTTTATACTTAACTATCCCAATGACAATTTGTTTCTGCCAGACTGTATTTTCATGTGTTTCTGAGAAATAATACTTACCTTTATCTATTTACTTTTACCTTCTCTCACTAATGCTGTTATTTTTATTATGTTTATGCAGTCACAGCTGAACCTGAAAAAAAGAAAGAAATCTAACCATTAGCTTACCGATGTGGATGTTTAAAATGACAGCCTTAAAACTTGATGTGTTTTGAAGCATATTCCTGCCCAGGCCAAATATGCTCCCAAACATTGTATTCTTTTGTGTCGAAGTTAGACAAAAGGTATGGCATGTTTGCATGCCAAGATACTGATATTTTGTGCCGCGCTTATAGCCTGGCAACAAAAGTATGCAATGGCATACAGAACTGGTGTTCTTATGTGATAACCTTGCACCATAACTCTAGAACTATGCAAAGGCTGGACGCAACATATTTTGCGCATCATTTCCAGCACTTGGTACATATGAAACTGATGTGTGTTTCAAAAGATTTTCCAACTTTTGTATGGTGCGGACTCTTACAGCAGCTATTGTTGCAACCTTATGGTTTTCTAGCGACATAAATATGTACTCAAACATTGTGTTCTTTTGTGTGACACTTAGAGAGAAGGTATGGCATGTTTGCATGCCAAAATGCTCATGGTTTGTGTTGTACAATGGCATGCAGAACCGCTACCCTTATCTCACAAGCTTGCGCTATAGCTGCAACAGCCAGCCAATTGCACAAGCTATACTTGCAATCTTATGACTTTTAACATTGCTATCTTCGACAATCTGTTTGCTACATATTTAACGAAAACATCCGCGGCAACGCGCGGGCTCGAAACCTCGTATATACTATCCATTAGAATTGGGAAGAGGCTCATGATCATTGTGAGCAGTCTAAGAGAAAAACATTTACTATTTAATAAAGAGTTTACAAAAGTACAAATATCTGTATATATAATTTAAAGGGCAAATCGCATAAAAAGGTACTCATCTTATGTCCAATTTCAATTAAAGGTACTATTCTTTTTTTTTCTCAATTTAAGGTACCCGATTTTTTTTTTTGGCCGATTTAGGTTTTTTTCTAACTTCCGTTAACTATTTCGTTAGTAAATTACATGTTTGGTCCTTCGGTTTGTATAGGCATTTCATGTTTAGTCTATTTTCGCCCGTTTGCATACGCTCGCATACGTTTTCGTCCGTTTTTACACGTTTTCGTCCGTTTTTGCACGTTTTCGTCCGTTTTTACACGTTTGTCGTTTTTGCACGTTTTCCGTCTGTTTGCACGGTTCTGTCGTTTACAAGTTCGTCGTTGTTGCAGTTCGGCGTTTTTGCACGTTTTCGTGGTTTTTGCACGTTCGGCTGTTTTAGCACGTTTTCGTCCGCTTTCTGTCAGTTTTTACAAACGAAAACGTGCAAAAACGGACAAAAATGTGTAAAAACATACGAAACATTTAAAAACGGACGAAAACGTGCAAAAACTGACGAAAACGTGTAAAAATAGACGGAAACGTAGAAAAACGGACGAAAACGGACCAAACGTGCAAAAACGAACGAAAACGTGTAAAAACGGAAGAAAACGTGCATAAATGGATGAAAACGTGTAAAACAGACGGAAACGTGTAAAAACGGACGAAAACGTGTAAAAACAGACAGAAACATGCAAAAATAGACGGAAACGTGCAAAAAAACGGAGAAAACGTAAAAAACGGACGAAAACGTGCAAAAACGGACGAAAACGTGTAAAAACGGGTGAAAACGTGTAAAAACATATGAAACATGTAAAAACGGACGAAAACGTGCAAAAACGGACCGAAACGTGTAAAAATAGACGGAAACGTGCAAAAACGGACCAAACGCCAAAAACGGACGAAAACGGTAAACACGGAAGAAAACGGCAAAAACGGATGAAAACGTAAAACAACGGAAACGTAAAAACGGACGAAACGTGTAAAACATTTAAGCTGCAAAAACGGACGAAACTTTGCAAAAACGGACGAAAACGTGCAAAAACGGACGAAAACGTGTAAAAACGGGCGAAAACGTATAAAACGGACGATAACGTATGCAAGCGTATGAAAACGGACAAAAATAGACCAAACATGAAATGCCTATACAAACTTAAGGACCAAACATGTAATTTACTAACGAAATGGTTAACGGAAGTTAGAAAAAAACCTAAATCGGCAAAAAAAAAAAGTCGGGTACCTTAAATTGAGAAAAAAAAATAATAGTACCTTTAATAGAAATTGGATAAGATGAGTACCTTTATGCGATTTGCCCTAATTTAAAATGGTAGGAGTATCGTACATGGTAAAACAAGTTGCTCTTATAATTTTTTGATTGGGACGTTAAAATTTTATAACAAGCTTAATGATTTTTGGCGGTTATCTAGGACCCTCCCGATGTCATATTCATGGGATTTAAACTAATTGAAACAATATTCAAAACGTATTTATCAATCAACGTCTAATGTAACTCTTTAGCTTTAAGGTGTTGTTTAGTACTAAATGGAATTAAAAATACTCTTTAATTGAATAATTGAAGAGTATAAAATTAAGATGTTGTCTATGATCCTGGTCATAACAAGACTTTACTTTAAAAAAAAATTATTATAAAGAACTGTGCCAAAAAAATGGTTAGATTATAATAACAGTTATGATTATATATGCATTCAAGTGGGCTTGAAGTGTACGTGTGAACTCGTCTTTCACGGTGATGACGCTAGTTTGGGTTTTGTTTTTTTTCCTTATCTTTTTATGGCGAATCCTTAAGTTGCTGTTCATTATCTCTACAGGTTGCATTATTGATTGTGATTTGTGAAGATGATCGATTTTCAAACATGCTGAAAATGCTATCGTTAATTTTGTTATTTGTACCACAAATATGTAAGTTTGTGAATAATAATGTTTGGTACATCAATATTATATAGGATACATAACGAGCCTAATATACAATGGGCCAAATACTAATCATAATACTAATAGTCTAACACTCCCCAGCAGTTTGAGCGGGAGGAGACCGAACACTCAAGCTGTCACGAAACCCAGTAAACAAGGCAGATGGTAATCCCTTGGTAAAATATCAGCATACTGAAACCGAGAAGGAACATGCAGAACTCGAACTTGAATATCAATCTCAATATGCTTGGTGCACTGATGCTGAACAGGGTTAGAGGAAAAGTACACTACACTCACATTATCACAATAAACAATAGTAGCAGATGACAATGGTGTATGAAGCTCACGTAGTAAATTCCGAAGCCAACATGTCTCAGAAACAGCATTGGCAACACCCCGATACTCAGCCTCAGTGCTGGAATGAGAAATCGTCGGTTGACGTTTAGAGGACAATGAAAGTAAGTTGTTGCCAAGAAAAACACAATAACTTGAGGTAGACTGGCGAGTGGTAGGGCAACCAGCCCAATCAGCATCCGAATAAGCAACCAAGGACTTAGTAGTATAAGAAAATAACTATAAACCATAAGCCAAAGTCCCTTGAACTTACCGTAATATCCGTTTGAGAGCAGTGAAATGTAGCTCTCGAGGATCATGTATATATAAACAAACCTGCTACACAACATAAGTAATATCGGGTCTAGTGAACGTGAGATATTGAAGAGAACCTGCAAGACTCCGATATAACGTAGGATCAGAAATCGGATCACCATCAGCACCCAACTTATACTCAGCGTCAACCGGAGTCCGAGAAGGGTTACAACCAACCATATGTGCATGCTCCGAAATCTCCATAGCCTACTTACGATGTGACAAAAACATCCCAGAAGAGTCACGCGCAACTGACACACCCAAAAAATAATTAAGAGCACCTAAATCTGTCATAGAGAACTCCTTATGTAAAGAAGCAATAATCCGCAGAATAAACTATCGAGGAAGTAGTAAGCATAATATCATCCACATATAGAAGCAGTAAAAGCAGATCATCACCCTGTCGGTAAATAAATAAAGAAGAATCACACCGATTCTAAGTAAACCCAACAAGAAGAATATAAGCAAAGAAACCACGAACCATGCCCGAGGCGCCTGATTAAGACCATAAAGAGAACGCTGTAATAAACAAACATAATCCGGATGATCAGGATCTCGAAAACCAGGTGGCTGATGCATATAAACATGTAAGTCCATGTAAGTTTGTGTATATTGAATGAATAATAATGTTTGGTACGTCAAGATTATATAGGATACATAACGGGCCTAATATACAATGGGCCAAATACTAATCCTAATACTAATAGTCTAACAAGATATTGAAAGGAAAAGTATGAAAAGGGTCACGTCGTTTTTGGGCACATCACGTGTTAGTAGAAAACTTGAGCACAATGCAAGAACTAGTTTTAGCTAGATTTTGATTGGGTGAATTTTGAACTAAGTGAATGTTCCTGGGGTAAATCTGCTAAGAGAGAAAACAACACTGTTAGTTCACCCGCAGAAAGGAGCTTCCACGGTAAACCTTTGGTGTGAGAGTAAGTCTTATGTTTTAGAGAGAGAAAGTGTGTTTTTTGAGAAGTGAAATTATACTGTTAGAGCACAGTAAATGCTCCCTTTTTATAGTCGAACTTTCCTTGTCGGTATCCGATAGTCACGTGTCGTGATAGTGATGTTTTTGGGCGGCAAACTCCCAAGGTCAAACCCTCCTCTTGTCGTCTTGCTTTGACAGTGATGCTTTTAGGAGGGAACTGCGGTCTTTCCATGTTTGGAGTTTGCCTAAGTCAGCTATGTGGTTGCTGACAATATTCTTTACTCTCTTGGTTGATCTGTAGTCTTAGATCCCTGAGTCTGTTCCGGACGTGGTATTCTTCCGTGGCAGAGGCTTTGTGTTGTTCCCGTTTCACAATCGTATAAAATAGTTTAAAGCATTAAGTAAACTGATTGTGAGTAATGATAGAAAATAATGCAAGTAAAAAACACACTCAATAATTATCAACTTAATATTCTTTATTAGAAACAAATAAAAAAGAATACATTACCCAAGTACTTGCGGAATAGCACTTGGGATTGAAATGACAAGTGTAATAACTCCTCACTAAGCTCAAGCTAAGTGCGAGCACAACTTCAAGAGAACCAATGAGCTATCTGGGGACATAGTTGTATTTTGAGGAGATGGCTTGTGTGTGTGTGTTTACAATTATCACAAGCTTAAATCTTCCTCCATCTCTTATGTATTTAAAGTATTGATTTTTAACTCTCTAAGGGACAAGCTGACCGGTTCTGACAATCTTTGATGTATTTTTTCTCTCATTACAAAACTATATTAGGTAAGTGACAAGGTTGCTTTCTTCTAGTCGATGACAACGAGCACGATAGTTAGCCATTGGGGAAGAATTGACTTTGTTTTATAAGGACTTCGTCTTATCTGTTCAAACTTATCCCGCGTCGCTCACATTCTTGATCTTATTGGGTCTTCAACTTCGGTTTGTCTTGCAGTGTAGTAGTTGGTGAGTTTGAGTTGGTGAGTTATTGTCATCACTCATGTGATCGATGTCTTTCTTCTTGACTCGAGTCTTCACTCCTTAAGTTCCGCCCTTCTTGTGAGTGGAACGACTTCTTCTTTGTCTCTTATTGAGTATCACGAAGATATAGCCACTGAGAAGCTGCCGATGACTTGCTAGTGTTTAAGGAACAACACTTAGGGTATTTTTTATTCAAATCCTAGACTCAAGGGGTTTGGGAATTTACTGAACCCAACACTTTGAGTCGCGGTCCCTTATTGCAAGATATTTCAGTCTAGCCCGGCTTTGCCGGGTCCGGTGTTTGGTGTGGTCTGCATTACTCATGGATCGGTGTTATTTGTCTTTGGGCGTGCCTGACCGAGTATATTGGGTCTGGGGAAACTATACGTTATCTTGTCCCCTAGTCTTGCATGCTTATTGGTTCGTAGACAAGGTATGCTAGACTTGAGTTATTACTTTCCGTGGTTCACCCTTTTGCGGCTATTCACTCCATCGTCCTGTTGTGCTGACTAGATTTTCCACTATGGTTCACTTTGTGCGTGACAGCTTGTCATCGGTACTTGATAGGTATTTTTGACCGCGTATTTTCTGACTGACATCGTTTTGACGGCTAACAGTTTGTATAGTGCTACCATTGCGATCGTTCATCTTGCTTGAATCATGGCCACTCGATTAGTATACGGGGACGTGGCATTTTTTTAGCCGTTTGATGTTTCTGGTGAAGCGTGTGTGTGTGACTATATATACCCAGATGTTACATACTTGTGCACTTTTTTACACACACTATTTACCTTTTACTACTTCATAGAGATTTCTTCAACGTCTTCAGTCCAACTTTTCACCTTTGTTTTCGGCTTTAGTTCTTCAGGATATGATCGTTCGCTTGTGATCCCTTCATCCTTGCCCAAGAGGACTTAGATAGTTTTTGAAAAACGTATAATATTCCGGCCAACTTAGAGCCATAGCTTCCCGGTCCTGATGACACCATTAAGAAAGCTCCGGATGGGAAGATTGGTATTTCTACTCGATTCATCGAGTAGCCAATTTTAGGATACCTATTTCTCGATTTTTATTAAGTGTTCTAGAGTATTTCAAAATTCATATCTCTCAAATATCGGTGTTGGCAGCGGCTAGGGTTAGCCATTTTAAGATTATGTGTCGCGTTCATGGTGGCGTTCCCACTGTGTTTTTCTTTAGGAAATTTTACTATGTCGGCCTTAACAGTGGCTGGTTGACCTTAGAAAAGAGGAAGGGGCCCAAATCCCTGATCTTCCCCGTATATTACACCTCCCATTTAGATTCCTTGAAGAAATGGAAGGATCGCTTCTTTTGGGTAAAGTCCTCCATTTTCCTATATCCGCTTCAGGTAGTGCGATAGAAACACCATAGACCGCATCCACCTCCTACGTGAGCGTGGATGCGATGTCATATTTGGACAAGAAATGGTACCTTTAAAAATACCAGAGGCCTTTTGTGCAGTTTAAGCAGCGTTTGGAAGACAGCTTGCTTATATCGTCCGGCGTTCCACGTTTCTTGATGATGAGGTGGGTTTCGAACCTTCTTTGTTTTCTTTTTTGTTATTCCATATCGGCTTCTACCTTTTCAATGTGGTGTTTTTCAGAGATGGATTTGTTTGAGTTTATCAACTAGCCAGACCCATTCAAGGTTGTCTCCGGAGAAAGGACGTTGAAGGATGTGGAGCAGACACTAAGGGATGAGACGACCGACATGGTCATTGAGCCATCTGAGAATGTTGTTTCTCTTATCTAGCATATAGTTGTCTAAGAGCTAGAACGAGATAAGTCCAGCAAGGCTGCTGGTAAGAAAAGGGTTACCATTGATACTTCAGAGAAACCAACCAAGAGGAAAAGAGTAACACCCCTTTCGAAGAATGAGTCCCGGATGGTAAAGGTATGGTGTGCATAGACGTCTTATTTATTTAATTTTTATTTTTTTTATCTTTACGTGTATAATCCTTATTTTACTTCTTTGTTTTGCAAAGATTCCGTCTGCGGAGTCTACTCCTTATAACCAAAAGCTACACGACGAGTCTGACTCTGGGCCGGCCTATTCAGGTCCGCAATCAAATGCTGAGATTGTGAAGTGTGGAGTTTGTTATAACTCCTTAGATCATTTAATCTAAGGTATTTAAACCTTTATCTAGGATAATATTTGTTAATACAAATATCGTCCTAAAACGTTATTTATATTTTATGATCTTTATCTTGTTTTTTTAACGACAAAAGTAAATTTCATTTTTGTAAAGTATAAAGCTTGTCAAGATTAACAGACATTAAAACAAGCTTTTCATAAATAAAGTCTTCATCACTTAAGCATTTACATCTTATCACATTTTGATTAGCTATATACAATTAACATTGATATCCTTCTAAACTATAATGTGCATCAACATTTTTAGAACAAGTATGTTTAGTTTCTTAAACATAACATTACACAAGTATTTACTTATATAACATATTAATTCTAAAAATGGAAAACAACATATTACATCATGGTTAGCTTCACATTGGAAAATCTTTAGGAGATTTCATAGAATATTTTGTTAAGATATTCACTCATCATATCTTACATAATCTTTGAGAGATTTGGGTGATCTTGGAAAGATTTTTTGTGATCTTCTTGTGGGGCCCCGGAGGAACCAAAATATAAAGGCGTTTTTGGTTTCGTCCGATCATTGGTCTCTTGAACAATTGGCCTATAAATATCAAGCCAACCCAAGTTGTTTTGTCATCCCTCATTAGCATAAAACACATACATTCTCTCATTCTATTACATCTAACTCAGTTTCATTTCATTCTAGTAATCATCTTTTGTAGCAAAGAATATCAAGGCATAATCAAGCTTCAACAATTAGTTGGAAGGCTTGTTTGTTTTGTTGTTATGTGATTCATTATTGTTCATACATCATTGCTGTACCAAAGCATCTTAAACCTCTGAGTGTGAGTGGTTAGTATTTTAGTCCTTAAAATACATAGTTTCTTGGGAGTGGTTGTGCCCTTGTAAAAGAACTCGACATCTAACTTTGTGTCGGAAATATTGTGTAAGCGACGTGTAAAGGTTTTCTCCATCGGTTAAAGGAGTTTGTTGATTAGTGAAGATAACTCTCGAGTTAGAGACTCGGGGAGTGGAGTAGGACAAGGAAAAAGAGTCCTTGTAGACCAAACCACTATAAACAACTTTTTTGTGGTTTGATTGTTTCTTTCCTTACTTACTATCTATGGCTTACATATTATTCATTCTTCACTAATACATCACTTATCTATATTGATTGATATCATAATAAAGTTTCAAATAATATTTTAAATGGTAAAACTATTCAACCCCCTTTCTAGTTTTCCACAATTCGTACCAGAGCCTCGTTGCTCAAGATTTTCTAAAATATATTGTATTTTATAAACTTGAAAAGATCCATGGATTCCGAAAACTTTAAAGAAGGGCAATTTATGCAAAGACCACCACTCTTTGAAACCAATGGATTTATCTATTCGAAAAACCGTTTTGATACATATGTGTGGAAAACTAGAAGGGGGGGGGGTTGAATAGTTTTACCAATTTAAAACTCCCTTTTAAATATTTAGATCGACTTATGTCAATCTATTTGGTTGTTTATGTTGGACGTTGATAGATAGATATATAAACGTGTATGAAAGATAAAGAGTAAGAAGCACATCACCACGCAGTATTTATAGTGGTTGGATACAAGGACACCTTCCTTGCCTACTCCACTCCCGAGTCACCTACTAGAGTTCGTAAGCACTACACCAACTCCTTTAGGCCTTCAGCGCGTCGCAACCTTTTTGGTTCAAAGCTAAATAAAGTTCTTTTCACACCAAGGCGAACCACACCTAACACAAGCGCTAAACTTACCCTATCACGGTGCTAGGCTAATCACCGAGTTCTTTCACACCAAGGAGAACTAATCCTATCACAACGTCACCTACCCTTTATTAGGTACTAGGCTAAGCACCTAGTTCCATTACTATGGAGGAACTACTACCCTTCACAACACCTAATATCAAGGAGATCCACTCCTTGTTACCTACCATCAGGATATCACCATCCTTGTAAATAAACAAATACTTATATGTATAGCGATGCACCTCATCGATTATACGACCTAGGCATTCTTCCCAAATGCGACTTGATTTGATTCTTTGGCATCCTTCACTAATGCCTTTGACACAATGCTTGGCACCCTTCACTAATGCCTTCGTCTTGACACCTCTAGCATTCTTCACTAATGCTTTGACACGAATGATGAGCACCTTTCACTAATGCTTTCATCTTGACACTTTCGGCATTCTTCACTAATGCCTTCAACCCAACATCTATGGAGAAAGGAAGAACTATCAACAAGAGAACCTTAGTTGTCTTGATGATGACGAAGCATGGCAACTCTTGGACTTGAGCTTGCTCGACTTCAAGAAATGGTGATCTTGCCTTTAAAAGGAACCTAGAAGATCACACAAAAACAAAAGACAAACTACATAGATCTCTTGGATCTGAGTTTATAGAGATCTAAAACTTGGAGAGAGTATATGTGAAGTGGTGATCTAAAAGGAAAGAAATGGCTCACTATTTATAGAGAAAATTCTCTACTGTTCCCCGGATCCCACGGATCCCTACCACAAGGGATCCGGCTAGCACAAAGCTAGGGATCCGTGGTGCATTCCTCTTTACCAAGGGTATTTTTGTTTATGGGTCATGGGTCATGGGTTATGGGTTGATCCATGGTTTTCTTTCTAGGTACAACGTATCTTAAGGATACAATGAACTTGGTTAAGTGGTATATATAAAACCATGGGTTGTGGGTCAAAACCATTTGCTAGTATTTACCCATTTAGTATATACTTGTATTTACCCATTTTAGCATATACTTAGTTTTTACCCATTTTAGTATACTTACTTTAAGTATATGTTTAACCCAATATGTAAACACTAGTTGTTGTACATATGTATCTAAATTATAAAATCACTTATACTTGTTTTAGTTTTTTATGTGAAAGCGTAAGTGTGTTAGATAACTATTAGTCCAAACCATTTACGTATTTTATATGTTTCGTTAAAATGATTTTACTTTTGTTATCGACAAAACATTAGAAGATTGTAAAATATAAATAAACGTTTTTACGGCTTATTTGTATTAACAATCTCCCTTTTTTGTTGATGACAAAACATAAAATTATTTTAAAGAAAAACTAAAAATTCGTAAAATTGAATTTGTAGTTTTACTTTTTTCTCCCCTTTTTGTAGAAACAAGTGTTTGATGGAAGGCAACACATTGTTTTAAAAAAAACATGTGTAAAAAGTAAAAAGAAAGAAAGAGCAAATAACGGAAAAGGATCTAGTCTTTTACTCCCCTTGAAGTCCATCCCTATGTAACGGCGTCAAGTAAATGATACTAATCTAGTTTGTTTGCAAATAAGTTTGCAAAATATATAGATCTGAGATCGAATGTGCTCCCTTGATTATTGCAAAAGGGATGTCACGAAATGTAAACCTAGTATTGCAAGTAATTTGCAATGTATTGCTTTGACATAAAGTTCCCCTAGCTTTAGGATGTCAAAGTCTTCATATGTAAATTGAATAACTACAAAACAAAGGTTAGAAATCAAGTATAATTCACAATTTCCTGCAAATGTGATTCAAGTTAGTAGAAAGAAATATTTCTTTCTCACGGATCCCACGGTTCCCTCCTAGTAGGGATCCGTCAGGCAAATCGAGGATCCGTGCAGGTGATGAATAAAGTCGTAAAGATTGGTATAACAAGAAATGTTAATAACGAAAAGAGATATGGATTATATAGTATACTCACATACTCAGAAATATAGCAAGTAGCATGTAATTCCATTTAATAAATACGAGTTATGATATACATGACTCTAAAAACAAGTAAATAGACAATACATGACTAGGATTTTCTAGATCATATAACGCTTGAAGCTAAGACACCACTATAATCTTTTAGCTCAAGTTTTGTTTAGGTTTAATCTCTTCGAAACATTCGAGGAGATGATAGAACATGAAACGTTGGTCTTCGCGTACTTCATGTATCAAACTTTCAACATGTTGACAATGATAGCAATCTTTGTCATGGCTAGGTAGTGGTGGTGGATGAAATGAAATGGCTTGATTCGAAGGATCAAGTGAAGCGCTGTAGAGCTTTAGCGATGGAGGGATTGGTAAAGGTGCATTTAAGAATGACTCAACCAAGAATGATGGTGGTGGTAGAGAAGTGTCAACTTCCATATGGTGGGGTGGTTGACTTTGATGATTTCTCATAATCCAAATGGGATTATATGATGAAAGCGCCGAGAGGAAAGCCGAGCAAGTGTTGACTCAACACCTTGATTTTGAACCATTATTTCTCCTAATGAGGGAGAATGTTGTGATGGAAGCGGATGAGACGGCCTAGGAGGCAAGTCCTCTAAATTGTAGAGGTGTGGTGATGATAGCGGGGATGTAAATGAAATAGCTCTAGGAACCAATGGTGATGGTTTGGTGGAGATGATATTGTTTGGCCTAGGAGGTATGGTGGTGTTTGGCAAAGGTAGTTTTGTGGGTACTATCCTTTTAGGAATTGGTTTGATTGGATGATGAAGGATTCTATCATTTGTTGGCTTGACCGGAGATGATTCGGTTGAGGAAATTTCATGTACAACACGAGCAAGTTTCTTTGGTGGTTCTTGGTAGGATGAGTTAGGACTAGGAGCTTTCCTCATGATGAAATGACTAAGGAAAAGGTTTCTAAATGCTGAGAATTATGTTGTGTTTGATGACTAAGGGATTCTAGGAAGATGACTTATAAAGGGAAGGATTTAGCAAGTGCATTCAAGACTTAAGTCTCTAATATCCTTTGGAATGTGATGATTAGCATGCACAAGGTTGAAGTTCAGAGTTTCACTGATCTAGGAATTCATTTAAGATGAGATGGAGTGTTTGAGTTAGGAAGATGAGTTGAAATGATTGTTTTAGCAATGTTAGACATAAAGCGTCATCCGGATCCCGGTTTCTTCCTCGAGGGATCCGCCTAGGCTAATCCTAGGGATCCGGCTTTCGTGATTATGAAAGAGTGGAATGATATTTCTAAGATCTAAGACCTATATCATCTTAAGTGTTTCAGTCCTCCTAAGTGTTTTAAATGAAGGGTGCTTGAGTACTTGAAGGTAATGAGTGATGTAGCTAATGATTGTTATTTATGGAAGGATTTGGAACTTTCAAGAGTACCAATGGATGAGCAAGGATGACACTAAAGATTTAGAGTATCAATTGAAGCTAAATGATCCAAGAGATCAGGTTGTGTCTTAGGATAGTGTTTTGGAAAATATCCTAGAGGCTTTGAGATGGGAAAACTAGAATTTGATCAATTTTGAGGTAAGGATGATTTATGATCAATTTTGCCATAATCGAAAGATTTCTAAAGCTAGATATGAGGGATCATGTGAGAATGATGAGTGATCATAGAAGCGGGAAGAGTAATGGATTAAAGTGAAAATGATAGATCTACAAGCGTCGTAGAGTGTGATCTAGGTGAGTTGAGTAGGAACGGATCTACTTAACTTGATAAGGACTTAATTTGCCTTAAGACACTATGTTTAGCTTCGTGTGAGGTGTTCTAAGAACATGATTGAAATACAATGATTGCAATTGCATTTTCGTTTGTCGAATCCCACGGTTCCCTAAGGTAGGGATCCGTCAAGCACAAATTTTGGGATCGGTCTATCTTCTAAGAACCTTACAAAAGGTATGCAATGACTTTGACAATGCATTATATTTCAAGTTTAAGAGGTTCTAACACTAATATATCAAATGATATCGAGCTCACAAATAACAAAGAAGTTTATCAAACTTAACAAGCAATATTCAAGAAACTCAAAACCTATTTACGATCTAGATTAGTAAATCGTTTGTATTAACAATGGCATGCAGAGTAGATGATGGTGTTCAAGACAATAGGGTTGTTTTGGCCAGCGAAAGCAATGAACTATGTATAGTCATTACGGATGGTGATTAGCATACAATGAACTTCGTCCATGAAGTCATGTAGCTCTTTCTCGATCAAAGCAAGATAATCGCTTGATGAGGCAAGTGGTTGTGATTAACTAAAAGAAAATTTTATTTTACAACTTTTTTGATTAGTGATCGGTGCAAAACCGTCAAGTTTTATCACGCACGCCACTTGCCAACTTTGTGAATGGCGGTAACAAACTTAAAAGCAGTTTTAAGCACAAATGCAATTTAAGATCGAGGAGGAATATAGTGTATCCCTGGGTCGTTAAGTCCCACGGAGGATGAATTGGTGTTAAACAACTTCAGATGATAGAATGATCACTAAGGATAGTGATCAGTAAGGATTTTGGTGAATAATTACCTAAAGAAAAGATTAACAAATTACAGCGACTTAAATGCAAATTAAGAAAATTAAAAAGTTAAAATATATTAAATAAACGCTATCACTATTTTTACAATGATGTTTTTGTGATTTTATAAAATAAAATAACTTAAATAAACTATATTAACTAAAACGTAAACTCAAATTATCTAAAAGTAGATTTAAAATGAAACGTCGTTATTTCTAAAAATGCAGCGAGTAAGCAAAAACGTAAAATTTGTGAAATAAAAGGCCTCTGAGTGTAAAATCAATTTTCTTACGTACTAAATGACAAAAGAAAATTTTAGAAAAAAGATTTATATTTTTTTGACTTTTTTATTTTTTATTATGAATTAATTAAGATTTTACACTAATTAAATGTTTAAAAATACTAAAACTATTGAGAAAAATCCGAAACTTTTATAGAAAATACTTTATACTAATACAGATTTAAGAAAAATAGAAAAGATGAAAAAGCTGTTTTAAATAAGCTCGAAATAAGCTAAATGAACCTAATAAGCTAAACTGGACAAAACGTATATAAGTATTAGATTGTGCAAGATTATAACGAGACAAGTCCCAAGGGCAATTGGCATACAGGTACCCTTCTAACACGCTCCTAAGGGGGAGGTCTCAGGTTCGAGCCTGCCTACCCCCTTTTTGCTAAACATTTTTTTTTTTCGATTTTTATTTTTGAAAATGATTAAGCTAATGTTAATAAGCAAATATTATAACTACAACTTTTTATAAAAACTACCAATAAGCTCAGTTTGAGCTTAAGTTTTCTTAACAGTGGCTTAATTTGGAAATAAGCACAAGGATTAAGCCATTTAGCGTATAAACTAGTAAATAAGCACTAGGGAAATGGGAATAAGCTAATAAACTATTAATAAGCTAATATTACAACTGAGTAAGCTATTTCTTGAGAAATAAGCACTTAAACAATCAAAATAAGCACTAGTCTCCACTTGTTTACACGATGAAACTTGGTAGTTTACTAGGCATCTTTTAGCTTAATTTTAAGCACTAATATAATCTAGGAAATGAAAAGGACACTCGAAACTAATAAGCTAAACTTTGAGCTTTCAAAAAGCTAGAGTACACAGATTGGCTTTCACAAATGAGCTTGTGAAAAGCTTTTGAAAAATTGGAAAACAAGAATAAGCGATTAACTTTAAAACAAAATGGACAAAACTAAAAAGCTATTGCAGGCTAGGTAAATAAGCTAATTGTGGAAATTAAGCACTTGGTACCTTGAGTTAGCTAGGTGAGCTTCTCAAAAAGCCAAAATACACAATTTGAAGCTAACTAATAAGCTCTTTGAGCTTATGAAGTTAATTACAAATGCATGCATAGGGCACTTTCTCAGTTAAGGTACTCAAAAGAAGCTATAAAATAAGCACTAAATAAGCTGATAAAAAGTAAACTAGTATTTTTATAATTTATTTAAGCAACTAAATTTTATTATCCCAAAAGCACAAAGTCTAGATCCTAACAGTAAGATCACAGTGAAATTGTGAAGTTTATTCAAAAACGGGTATATGAAAATTTTGACTTTTTAAAGGTTTATGATCAAGTTGACTTAGCTCAACTTTGATCTGAATTTATCAAACAAATATGTTATATAAAGCTACAATAACAAGAAATTAATAAAGCTAAACAATATTTAAACACATAAACATGATTTCAAGTTCTATCAACCTCTAAATTCTCATAATGAGACTGTCAAGAGTTAATTGACATTCTACCATGCTAAACTCATTAGTTAAGGTTTTACTGAGTGTAGTAGGACATATAAATAGTAACTCAGACAAGAACAACCACAAATACACTCATACACACAGTCTAACCCATAGAACCAAACAACCCTTTAAAAACTGTCATATCAAAGTTTTCAAAGTAAATCAACGAACAAGCATATCATTAACAATCCAGAGGATCTATTGTGTCAAAATAGACCTTTATCAACATAATCAAGGCATCAAACCGGACTATATCTATGATTACCAATTTCATGCCATATTCAGCGGTTTCACTTTTGAAACTTGTAACAACCAATTTCAACACATATCAACAAAATATTATGATACATTATGACTAATAAACAACATATAAACATGAAAACATGGAATCAAAGCATATATTAAAGGAAACAATAAATTGCAAAAAATTGTAAAAGTGGCTTACAAGTGAGTTGAACTGAGAATCAATGAACCAAGGGACCAAACCATAACCTATAGTCTCCCATGAGACTCTATAACCTATGGCAATCCAAAATGGCCATGCTCCAAGCTTAGATCACCAAGAACACATGATTTTTTATTTATTTTCTATTTTCTTGGTAATTTTTGGTAATTTTCCCTTTTTGATACTAGACTAATTTTAAAGGTTTCTAAAAGCTTAAATAAGCTTTATGAGGAGCTTATGTTGGCTTATCAGGTCCTTATTAAGGATACAAACATCATTATAGCACATTGAGATTTTGAACATAAGTAAGATTTTGCATAAATAGAAAAGAAGACTTAGAATTGAAATTGCTTATTGAAAAGGTTCATGTACCTTTGAAATAACTTAAACAAAGAACTTGGAAGCTTAAAATTACACTAGAAAATGAAATTACACTAAAACGACAATCTACACTACTCTAAAATTAACTACTACTTCTTCTCAGCTCCTTTTCTTCTATATAATGACTTCTAGGGCTCAGTGGGTCCCACTTGGTCTTTCCCATCAATAATCCCAGCCTTTGGATGGGTCAAATTCATCTTGGCCTTTGATTTTACTTTTGGCGCCAAAAGAGTCTTTTACAGGTTTTCAGCATTTAATGCTTCTTGTTGGATGTGGAGGTGGAGGGGGACAAGGTGTGAAGTGTTAGTATGAGCTGGGGGGATAAGGTGAGAAGGTGGCAAGTGGTGAAACCAGGTGGTTTTGGGATGCAGGTGTGGTAGAGAAGGCTACAGTACAGGCGGTTTTCTTTTATTTTAAATTTTGGACCGGGTTGGGGTATTGGGCTTGGATTTGAGTTTGGACTTGGGTTTTGTTTTGGATTAATAACAAAGGTGTCCGGTTTGGTATAAGTAGCACAAGGACCAATATTGTAATTTGGTGAAAAGTGAGGGACTGAAATTGTCAACAATCCAAAGTAATCACAAGGACCTATCTTGCCATACTTTAATAGTACAAGGACCATTAGTGATAAAATCCAATTAAAATAAATCCAAGGCCTTTTATGTCATTTTTGAAACTTAAGGGACCAAACATGTAATTTTCCAAAAGTTCACTATAAGGACCAATTTTGTCATTTATGAATAGTACAAGGTTAATATTTGATAATTTTCACTTTTTAAATTAACCAAGGACTATATTTGACAATTTTCAAAGTTTAGGGACTAAAGTTGTCATTTTGTAAATTTTAAACTTTAAAAGGTTTATTTTGACAACTCTTGAATCCTATGGACCTTTTGTGACATTTACAAGTTTTTTGAATTACCAGGGACTAATTTTGACAACTTTTGTAACTTGGGGACTAAACGCAATTATGCAAACTTGATATGTTTTTCATCTGATTTTGATGTTTTTGCATTTAAAACACATAAAACACTTGTTTGTGATATTTTCATCATTTTGAAGCATTTAAAGTGTTTTCAGATGTTTTGCAGTCTAGATAATACAAAAATGATGAGTATTTAGACACTCATCAATCCCCCACACCAAGATATTGCTAGTCCCTAGCAATGATTTGAGAAAAGTTAATGGATTTTATCTCTTTACCAAAAGCCATTACTTCAGGAGTAGCCAATTGTTTTAGTTCAAGTAAGAACCTTGGTACAACGATAACCAAATGATTTTGAGCAAATCATAAGCTTTCAACGGGTTTGATTTGTCTTTACCGGCCGCTTATTCGGACTAGCCAACTCTTTAGATAAATTATCAATATTATCTTTGGTGAGTCGATTACCAATTATGGATTTCCACGCGCTTTACCACAAGCCATAAACTTGGCTGCCAACTCTTCACTATTTAAAGATATGGTGAGCTGAACACCATACAATTTTGGGCAAATTGCAAGCCGTCCACGGATTTGAGATATCTTTACCAAGAGCCGTTTGCTCCTGGATTAGCCAATCCTTATGTGGGTTAGACATGGTGGGTGATTACCATTTCTTGTGTTTAGTACATAGTACTTCCACTACAAAAATTTTTAAAATTTGGCCATTTTGGGGGAAAAAGGGACTAAAAGAGTACATTTATGATCAAATTAGCGAATTTCCCCCACTTAGAAATGAATATTGTCCTCAATATTCAAAGTGTGGAAACACAACAATTATTCTCTTTTTTTTTTTTATATTTACAATTTTTTTTTTTTTTTTTTTTTAAGATCTATATACAACATGTGGGGCATCTCCCCCACACTTAGGTGGTACACACGGGTGAAAACCCATGTTGTGCTTGCTAATGTTTTTGATTCGAGTCACTAGCTTTCGACCCGCATTCATTGGTGCATGGGGAAGCAAAGTGGAAGAAACAATCTCCATCGGACTTTCATTCAAGATGTTTGGACAAACATTTGAAGTATGTGAAAGTTCCACACCGACGAGATATACATAGAACCGGCTCACAAATGATCAATGAAAATGCCGGGGTCAAAATAATGTCTTCATTCCGAAGGAGTGAAGAACGGGAAGCCACGGATAGGTGAAAAGAGAAAGAAAGTCATGATAATAATCTTGACTAACTCATCATCATCGTCGGAAATTCATGATAGCATGAATTTCATCTTTTAGCTTCAATTGGTCTAGACATATCAGGGTGTGTCTAGATCAAAGAGAAGTTATCATACTCCGGTAGATATGATATGAGTGAGTTCGGAGAACTCCTGAAGGTAAATGAATCATATTGAGGAATTATATCGATGGGTTCCTTGGTGAACTCATCCAATCTAAATGATTCATAATCAGGGAGAGAATTATGAGAATGAAAAGTGGTACTGCCACTAATCTTCTCTCCATATTATCAAAACGAGGCTTCCATTTCGAATAGAATCATCGGAAAAAATGTCACTATCCTTTATGGGGATAGAGATGAAATGGGTTTTTCTTTGAAAGCCTTGATTTTAGAAATGAGAAGACGACATTCAAGTGTTGCACGGTGCTTCATCTTTGATTTGGTCGGTAACTTCATCATTCTCTTCTTCTAAGCTTAGCTTTCGGAAGGTAAATCTTCCATATAATGATGTACAAGATAGCGAATCGTCATCATTAGAATCGAACACATCTCAACATGATCTTTTGGGAAGACAAGAGGGGTAGGGATATCACACACATGGTCAAGAATTCCAGTGACTCTCTTAGGATTGGGACAAGGTCCTCAACACTAGACTTTATGAATTCGTCCGATTCCTTTTTAGAACAAGGTCAAGAAGCTCATCCCCATTGAGAGAGTGAGTGGGAGCCTGGTGTGATAGCGCTTGTTTGAGAATGAATCTCAACTGTTGGGATATCAACTGATGAATTTGATGAGTCTTCAAGTGTATCCTCATCATCACTGTCATCAGGAATAAAATGGAATTGAGAGCTAGATTTGAATGCTTTTTGTAGTCTAATTGATTCCCTAACAGTGTTTTCAATGGCAATCTGGGAATCTAATTTAGCGACCGTTCCTCCGCTAACAATTCTTCCATGGATTTCTCATGTGACATGTAGGCCTCCTTAAGTTCTTTTAATAACTCAAGACTCTTGATAGAAGGTGCAGCAGTAGTTTCATGAGGGTTGCTTGAATCATTTGGTATTGTGGAGGTTGGTCTTGATACTGAAGAGTCGTTAATTGTTACAAGGACATGGGTTCCCTGTTTGACAATCCGAGCTAGAGTGAGGACCTCCACAATACTCACAACATAAAACGGATGTGGTAATGGAGTTATATGTGTTGTAGTTATAATTGTTATCGGGAACCTCGCCAGACAAATGTTTCCGATTGACAATCGACTGGGTGTGAACCACCACGGTACTCACAACAATAAAGCGCTGGTCTCCAAGGTGGTGGCGATGGAATAAATCGGTTGTGTTATGGTAGGAATAGGATCTTGGTTATAGACGGACCGGTTCCCGATTCCACCATAAACTGGGGCAATTGCTACCATTATAAGGACCACCACACCATTGACAACCAAGAGGGTGAGGATAAGACATAGAGGGTGAGGATAAGACATAGAATCCCCGGCAGCGGCGCCAAAATTTGATCGGTGCAAAACCGTCAAGTTTTATCACGCACGCCTGCCACTTGTGAATGGTAAATCGTAACAAACTTAAAACGGTTTAAGCACAAATGCAATTTAAGATCGAGAAATATAGTGTATTCCCGGTCGTTAAGTCCCACGGAGGATGAATTGGTGTTAAACAACTTGGATGATAGAATGATCACTAAGGATAGTGATCGATAGGATTTGATGAATAATTACCTAAAAAATTAACAAATTACAGCGACTAGAATGCAAATTAAGAAAATTAAAAAGTTAAAATATATTAAATAAACGCTATCACTATTTTTACAATGATGTTTTGTGATTTTATAAAATAAAATAACTTAAATAAACTATATTAACTAGCGTAAACTCAAATTATCTAAAAGTAGATTTAAAATGAAAAGCGTCACGTTATTTCTAAAATTACAGCGAGGCATAAAAAACGATAAAATTTGTGAAATAAAGGCCTCAGTGTAAAATCAATTTTCTTCGTGACTAAATGACAAAAGAAAATTTTAGAAAAAGATTTATATTTTTGACTTTTTATTTTTATTATGAATTAAATAAGATTTTACACTAATTAAATGTTTAAAAATACTAAAACTATTGAGAAAAATCCGAAACTTTTATAGAAAATACTTTATACTAATACAGATTTAAGAAAAATAGAAAAGATGAAAAAGCAGTTTTAAATAAGCTCGAAATAAGCTAAATGAACCTAATAAGCTAAATTGGACAAAACGTATATAAGTATTAGATTGTGCAAGATTATAACGAGACAAGTCCCAAGGGCAATTGGCATACTGGTACCCTTAACAAGCTCTAAGGGGAGGTCTCGGGTTGAGCACATACCCCCTTTTGCTAAACATTTTTTTTTTCGATTTTTATTTTTGAAAATGATTAAGCTAATGTTAATAAGCAAATATTATAACTACAACTTTTTATAAAAACTACCAATAAGCTCAGTTTGAGCTTAAGTTTTCTTAACAGTGGCTTAATTTGGAAATAAGCACAAGGATTAAGCCATTTAGCGTATAAACTAGTAAATAAGCACTAGGGAAATGGGAATAAGCTAATAAACTATTAATAAGCTAATATTACAAGCAGAGTAAGCTATTTTACTTAGAAATAAGCACTTAAACAATCAAAATAAGCACTAGTCTCCACTTGTTTACAGTGAACTTGGTAGTTTACTAGGCATCTTTTAGCTTAATTTTAAGCACTAATATAATCTAGGAAATGAAAAAGGACACTGAAACTAATAAGCTAAGCAACCGAGCTTTCCAAAAGCTAGAGTACAGTTGGCTTTCACAAATGAGCTTTATGAGAAGCTTTTGAAAAATTGGAAAACACCGAATAAGCTGATTAACTTTAAACAAAATGGACAAAACTAAAAAGCTATTGGGCTGGTAAATAAAATAAGCTATGGAAATTAAGCACCTGGTACCTTGAGTTAGCTAGGTGAGCTTCTCAAAAAGCCAAAATACACAATTTGAAGCTAACTAATAAGCTCTTTGAGAGCTTATGAAGTTAATTACCAAATCTGCACGTGGCACTTTCTCAGTTAAGGTACTCAAAAGAAGCTATAAAATAAGAACTAAATAAGCTGATAAAAAGTAAACTAGTATTTTTATAATTTATTTAAGCAACTAAATTTTATTATCCCAAAAGCACAAAGTCTAGATCCTAACAAGAGATCACAGTGAAATTGTGAAGTTTATTCAAGCGATATGAAAGGACTTTGGTTTATGATCAAGTTGACTTAGCTCAACTTTGATCCAATTTATCAAACAAATATGTTATATAAAGCTACAATAACAAGAAATTAATAAAGCTAAACAATATTTAAACACATAAACATGATTTCAAGTTCTATCAACCTCTAAATTCTCATAATAGGGCTGTCGAGAGTTAATTGACATTCTACCATGCTAAACTCATTAGTTAAGGTTTTCTTGAGTGTAGTAGGACATATAAATAGTAACTTCATAAAAGAACAACCACAAATACACTCATACACACAGTCTAACCCATAGAACCAAACAACCCTTTAAAAGCTGCATATCAAAGTTTTCAAAGTAAATCAATGAACAAGCATATCATTAACAATCGGAGGATCTATTGTGTCAAAATAGACCTTTATCAACATAATCAAAACGTCAAACCGACTATATCTATGATTACCAATTTCATGCCATATTCACAGTTTCACTTTTGAAACTTGTAACAACCAATTTCAACACATATCAACAAAATATTATGATACATTATGACTAATAAACAACATATAAACATGAAAACATGGAATCAAAGCATATATTAAAGGGAAACAGTAAATTGCAAAAAATTGTAAAAGTGGCTTACAAGTGAGTTGAACTAAGAATCAATGAACCAAGGGACCAAACCATAACCTATAGTCTCCCATGAGACTCTATAACCTATGGCAATCCAAAATGGCCATGCTCCAAGCTTAGATCACCAAGAACA
The DNA here is from genome assembly GCA_910596185.1 of Chrysanthemum makinoi. Classification (NCBI taxonomy): domain Eukaryota; kingdom Viridiplantae; phylum Streptophyta; class Magnoliopsida; order Asterales; family Asteraceae; genus Chrysanthemum; species Chrysanthemum makinoi. Next base: position 122,849,648 of record OU343219.1, read on the forward strand.
CTTGATTTTTTATTTATTCTCTATTTTCTTGGTAATTTTTTGGTAATTTTCCCTTTTTGATACTAGACTAATTTTAAAGGTTTCTAAAAGCATAAATAAGCTTTATGAGGAGCTTATGTTGGCTTATCGGTCCTATATGATCAAACATCATTAGAGCACATTGAGATTTTGAACATAAGTAAGATTTTGCATAAATAGAAAAGAAGACTTAGCAATTGCTTATTGAAAAAGGTTCATGTACACTAAAATAACTTAAACAAAGAACTTGGAAGCTTAAAATTACACTAGAAAATGAAATTACACTAAAACGACAATCTACACTACCCTAAAACTAACTACTTCTTCCGGCTCCTTTTCTTCTATATAATGACTTCTAGGGCTCTGTGGGTCCCACTTGGTCTTTCTCATCAATAATCCCAGCCTTTGGATGGGTCAAATTCATCTTGGCCTTTGATTTTACTTTTGGCGCCAAAAGAGTCTTTTACGTGTTTTAAATTTAATGCTTCTTGTTGGATGTGGGGTGGAGGGGAGGTGTGAAGTGTTAGTATGAGCTGGGGGGATAAGGTGAGAAGTTGGCAAGTGGTGAAACCAGGTGGTTTTGGGATGCAGGTGTGGTAGAGAAGGCTATAGTACAGGCAGTTTTCTTTTATTTTAAATTTTGGACCGGGTTGGGGTATTGGGCCTGGATTTGAGTTTGGACTTGGGTTTTGTTTTGGATTAATAACAAAGGTGTCCGGTTTGGTATAAGTAGCACAAGGACCAATATTGTAATTTGGTGAAAAGTGAGGGACTGAAATTGTCAACAATCCAAAGTAATCACAAGGACCTATCTTGCCATACTTTAATAGTACAAGGACCATTAGTGATAAAATCCAATTAAAATAAATCCAAGGCCTTTTATGTCATTTTTGAAACTTAAGGGACCAAACATGTAATTTTACAAAAGTTCACTATAAGGACCAATTTTGTCATTTATGAATAGTACAAGGTTAATATTTGATAATTTTCACTTTTTAAATTAACCAAGGACTATATTTGACAATTTTCAAAGTTTAGGGACTAAAGTTGTCATTTTGTAAATTTTAAACTTTAAAGGGTTTATTTTGACAACTTTTGAATCCTATGGACCTTTTGTGACATTTACAAGTTTTTTGAATTACCAGGGACTAATTTTGACAACTTTTGTAACTTGGGGACTAAACGCCAATTATGCAAACTTGATCGTTTTTTCATCGATTTTGATGTTTTTGCATTTAAAACACATAAAACACTTGTTTGTGATATTTTCATCATTTTAAAGCATTTACAGTGTTTTCAGATGTTTTTACAGTCTAGATAATACAAAAATGATGAGTATTTAGACACTCATCAATTAGTAATCCTAAGACAATGCAAAGTATTTCCATTGTAAACTTACTTTAGGAAAACATAGGAGTATAAATTTCCCAAGTGAGAGAATGAATATGAGATGTTACATTAAGCGGTGCTCAATTACGGCTAAACACGACCTTTTTTTTGGGTGATTCCACTTACCCAACTTCTATCAAGGAAGCAATTCAACCGTTAGGTCAAATTGAGTTTCTAGTGCAATAAGTTCTCCAGATTCATTCTCAAGTTAGGAAAATTTATAGTCCTACAATGGCCTATCGAAGAGTAACAATGATGATACTTTGCTTCGTTTAATATTATACTTGAGACAAATAAGGTGACGAAGTCGTCATGTTAAAAATAAGTTTAAAAGTTGTCCATATGGTAAACAACAAAAATGGTTGGATGAGCTAGTCCAACATATGTTGTTGGAAAGCTTTGAGTTTGGAATTTCGGATATGAACAATTATATTTCGTTTAAAATAATTTACTTGAGTATATCGATGAAATAATCAAGTTGTCAATCCTACTGAAGCTTGGAAGCGATCATGAAAAGAAAAATGGGAGAGTACATCATCAACACAAGTGTAGGTTATGATCCGATGTACATTCTTGTTGTTTTAGAAAATGATACAAGAACAAAGGAAATCATATAAGCACATATGACAAACTCAATCAAAAATCCATTTAGTGTGTTATATGTTTTAAACATTTTCAACCTATATGACTTATCTAAATATCTAAACTAACATTTTTGACACAACTAGATGTTATCCCAAACACTCCTTCAAATAGCACATTGATTAGTAGAATATTACTAAATCGACAAACAAGAGAATGAATAGCAAGGTAAGAAAACCACATATGCTATTCAATCAAACAAGCACAAAAGCAATTTGAGATAAGCAAATAATCAAGTAATGCAATGAAGACAATTTATCATTTAGCATAGCATATGAAAGTTCTTTCCATCGCTTTGTGTTAAATATAAACATGTATACCAAGCTTGATTAGTTTCTTTTATATTTATAAATATGATCAAAACCTTAATTTCAATAGAGGACACATTGTTATTCAAAAGCTAAAACATCCGTCTCCAATTAGATCAAAAGTTTGTGCAAAAGTTATGATCGAAAAATGAATTTCTATTATAAATCAATGATTCTGTAAATTATTGTTTTGAATCAGTTTATGAAATCATTTTAAATGAAAGTAGACTCAAATACCTTTAAAACGATAGGTGGCTTACGACTTGACGACTTACGGTTAAAAGTTATGAATTTTGAAATTGACAAAAGCTGTCTTCGTACCACGGATCCCACGGATCCCTTGCTTGAGGATCCGTCGGTTAAAGCGAGGGATCCAGCAGATCTGCAATACAAAAATGTATATTTTGACCCGACGAAAAGGTTTAACCTTTGTACACTTTTTAGTCAAGTTATATTACCCATTTTTACCTTTATTCAAGCTTGATTAACAAGATATCCAACAACAAAACTTCAAAGAGAAAAAGATCAACAAAAACACTTTTCATTTTATGGTTATTATAAGATAGTAGCATATCTCACCATTTTATCCACAAGCAATTTAGCACGTCTTTTACCAAAAATCGTAACTAAGAAAACATACCTTTGCTATATTCCCTTTTTATGGTTTTAGAAACCATAGGCTGAAATACTTCATGATCTTATAAGATACCCTAATCCTTTGCTAAATATTCTTTTTAGGGAAAGAAATATTTAGAAAAATTCTTCATGATCTTCTTAGGATGCCCAAATCCAAGTGTGGAGAAAACTTAACAAGGAAAATGTTAGAACATTCTATCATTGTCCAACAATAAACATTATAATGATTTTAAAACATGACTTGAAAAATCCTTCTTTGTAGTTTTCAAACATACACGGATCGTATCAAGTTTTTAAAGTACAACATACTCTATGAAACTTGGTAACGAAGCTCTGATACCAATTGTGGAAAACTAGTAGGGGGGGGGTTGAATAGTTTTACCAATTTAAAACTCCCTTTTAAATATTTAGATCGACTTATGTCAATCTATTTGGTTGTTTATGTTGGACGTTGATAGATAGATATATAAACGTGTAATGAAAGATAAAGAGTAAGAAGCACATCACCACGACACAAGTATTTATAGTGGTTCGGCTACAAGGACACCTTCCTTACCCTACTCCACTCCCAGGTCACCTACAGAGTTCGTTAAGCACTACACCAACTCCTTGGAGAGCCTTCACAACGCCGCTAAACCCTTTTCGGGTACAAAGCTAGATACCGAGTTCTTTCACACCAAGGCGAACCACACCTAACACAACGTCGCCTACCTTTATCGGTGCTAGGATAACCACCGAGTTCTTTCACACGAAGGAGAACTAATCCTATCACAACGTCGCCTACCCTTTATTAGGTACTAGGCTAAGTACCTAGTTCCATTACTATGGAGGAACTACTACCCTTCACAACACAACACCTAATATCAAGGAGATCCACTCCTTGTTACAACACCATCAAGGATATCACCATCCTTGAAATAAACAAATACTTATATGTATAACGATGCACCTCATCGATTATACGACCTAGGCATTCTTCCCAAATGCGATTTGATTTGATTCTTCGGCATCCTTCACTAATGCCTTTGACACAACGCTTGGAACCCTTCACTAATGCCTTTGTCTTGACACCTCTAGCATTATTCACTAATGCTTTGACACGAATGATGAGCACCTTTCACTAATCCTTTCATCTTGACACTTTCGGCATTCTTCACTAATGCCTTCAACCCAACATCTATGGAGAAAGGAAGAACTATCAACAAGAGAACCTTAGTTGTCTGGATGATGACGAAGCATGGCAACTCTTGGACTTGAGCTTGCTCGACTTCAAGAAATGGTGATCTTGCCTTTAAAAAGAACCTAGAAGATCACACAAAAACAAAAGAAAAACTACATAGATCTCTTGGATATGAGGTTAGAGAGATCTAAAACTTGGAGAGAGTATATGTGAAGTGGTGATCTAAAAGGAAAGAAATGGCTCACTATTTATAGAGAAAATTCTCTACTGTTCCCCGGATTCCACGGATCCCTACCACAAGGGATCCGGCTAGCACAAAGCTAGGAATCCGTGGTACGCTCCTCTTTGCCCATGGGTATTTTTGGTTATGGGTCATGGGTCATGGGTTATGGGTTGATCCATGGTTTTATTTCTTGGTACAATGTATCTTAAGGATACAATGAACTTGGTTAAGTGGTATATATAAAACTATTGGTTGTGGGTCAAAACCATTTGCTAGTATTTACCCATTTAGTAGATACTTGTATTTACCCATTTTAGCATATACTTAGTTTTTACCCATTTTAATATACTTAGTTTAAGTATATGTTTAACCCAATATGTAAACACTAGTTGTTGTACATATGTATCTAAATCATAAAATCACTTATACTTGTTTTAGTGTTTTATGTGAAAGCGTAAGTGTGTTAGAAAACTATTAGTCCAAACCATTTACGTATTTTATTTGTTTCGTTAAAATGATTTTACTTTTGTTATCGACAAAACATTAGAAGATCCTAAAATATAAATAAAGGTTTTTACGGCTTATTTGTATTAACAATCTCCCCCTTTATGTTGATGACAAAACATAAAATTATTTTAAAGAAAAACTAAAAATGTAAAAATTTGAATTTGTAGTTTTACTTTTCTTCTCCCCTTTTGTAGAAACAAAAGTGTTTGAAGGAAGGCAACACATTGTTTTAAGAAGAAAAAACATGTGAAAAAAGTAAAAGAAATAGAGAGCAAATAGCGGAAAGGATCTCGTCTTTTACTCCCCTTGACGAGTCCATCCCTATGTAAAGGCGTCAAGTAAATGATATTAATCTAGTTTGTTTGCAAATAAGTTTGCAAAATATATCTCTGAGGCGAATGTGCTCCCCCTTGATTATTGCAAAGGGATGTCACGAAATGTAAACCTAGTATTGCATGTAATTTGCAATGTATTTCTTTGACATAAAGCTCCCCCTAGCTTTAGGATGTCAAAGTCTTCATATGTAAATTGAATAACTACAAAACAAAGGTTAGAAATCAAGTATAATTCATAATTTCCCCAAATGTGATTCAAGTTAGTAGAAAGAAATATTTCGTCTCCGGATCCTACGGTTCCCTCCTAGTAGGGATCCGTCTAGGCAAATCTGAGGGATCCGTCTGGCTGATGAATAAAGTCAGCAAAGATTGGTATAACAAGAAATGTTAATACCGAAAAGAGATATGGATTATATAGTATACTCACATACTCAGAAATATAGCAAGTAGCATGTAATTCCATTTAATAAATACGAGTTATGATATACATGACTCTAAAAACAAGTAAATAGACAATACATGACTAGGATTTTCTAGATCATATAACGCTTGAAGCTAAGACACCACTATAATCTTTTAGCTCAAGTTTTGTTTAGGTTTAATCTCTTCGAAACATTCGAGGAGATGATAGAACACGAAACGTTGGTCTTCACGTACTTCATGTATCAAACTTTCAACATGTTGACAATGATAGCAATCTTTGTCATGGCTAGGTAGTGGTGGTGGATGAAATGAAATGGCTTGATTCGAAGGATCAAGTGAAGCGGCTTGTAGAGCTTTAAACGATGGAGGGATTGGTGGAGGTGCATTTAAGAATGACTCAACCAAGAATGATGGTGGTGGTAGAGAAGTGTCAACTTCCATATGGTCGGGTGGTTGACTTTGATGATTTGTCATAATCCAAATGGGATTATATGATGAAAACGCCGAGAAGGAAGCCGGAGCAAGTGTTGACTCAACACCTTGATTTTGAACCATTATTTCTCCTAATGAGGAGAATGTTGTCGGTGGAAGCGGATGAGACGGCCTAGGAGGCAAGTCCTCTAAATTGTAGAGGTGTGGTGATGATAGTGGGGATGTAAATGAAATAGCTCTAGGAACCAATGGTGATGGTTTGGTGGAGATGATATTGTTTGGCCTAGGAGGTATGGTGGTGTTTGGAAAAGGTAGTTTTGTGGGTACTATCCTTTTAGGAATTGGTTTGATTGGATGATGAAGGATTCTATCATTTCTTGGCTTGACCAGAGATGATTCGGTTGAGGAAATTTCGTGTACAACACATCAATGGAACCGCCAAAGATATTTGGGAATCTTTAATAATTACACATCAATGGAATTCGCAAGTCAAGGATAACAAAATTGATATTCTTGTTCAACAATATGAACAATTTATTATCCCTGAAGATGAAACAATTGATTGTGGATTTTTTCGCTTTAATACTATTGTTACTTCTCTTAAAGCTCTTGATGAATCTTTTCGTAGCAAGAACTTTGTCAAGAAATTTCTTAGAGCACTCCATCCGAAGTGGAATCAAAGGATCTCTCAATAATATCACTTTACGAGCTAATTGGAAATCTCAAAGTACATGAAATGGTGATGGAGAAAGATTCGAAAATCATCAAAGGCAAAAGAGAGAAAGTCAAATCCGTTGCTCTAAAAGCAAGAATGAAATAGTGATGATGAAGAATCTTGCTCGGATAGTGAAGAAGAAGAGTATGCCATGGCCGTAAGAGATTTCAAAAAGTTCTTTAGAAGAAGAGGAATATTTGTAAGGCAACCGCGAGATGAAAAGAAGTCATTCCGGAAAGACCGAGATGACAAAAAAGTTAAAAAATGAAAGGAAGTGCTTTAGATGTGGTGATACAAGTCATCTAATAGGAGATTGCCCCAAGCCACCTAAAAACAAAACTTAACGAGATTTTGTAAGTGGTGGTTGGAGTGAAAGTGATGATGACGAAGACCCAAGTAAGGATGAGATCGCTCTCATGGCACATGAATCAAACGAGGTACATTCCGACTCATCTTACTCCTTTATTGATGATGTCACTTTGCAAAAACAATATAATCAATTATGTAAGCTTAGCTTAAAAATCATAACTAAAAACAAGTTTTTAAAAACTAAAAAGGAATTTAGAAAACGAAATTTATGAGCTAAAAGAAAAGGCAAAACGTCTAGAAAAAGGCAAGGCTAATGAAGATGGTTGCAAATCATGTCAAGAGCTTGGTCTTGAAATAGAATAGCTAAAACTCACACAAGAAGTTCTCATCGAACATAACTCTAAGTTCAAAAGATTTAACAAAAACAGTTCTTGTGCTGATGAAATAGTAAGAATTCAAAAAGTACCAGGAAATACAAGTGGATTAGGTTTTAATGAAGTAATGATTCCAAGTAGTCAAACCAAAACGGCCAGAAAACACAAAAAAACTGTCCCAACCGCAACTGTTCACCACAGACCAGACGGAACCAAATATTTGGGTCCGTCCGTTGTAAAAATTGGTACTGTGGTGTCTGCAGAAGGACATCAAGTTTGCAAAACGGACCGTAGTGAATTTGTCAAAGTAACTAAGAAATCTAAAGATGTTGTTAAACAAAAACCTGCTGTTACAATAGGAATAAGACTTGCTAAAAATGAATTTAGATCTAAAACTACTCAACAACGGCCTAAAACACCCATTGCCAAACGTCCCTTTCCCAAAAGCAACTACAACATACAACCCAACTATCAACATACCGGATGGAATCAAAACTACCCTTGACCATATCAAACGCCTAATTACATGCCATGGAACCCATACCCATCATTTCCAAACATGAACCAAGTAAATGGTATGTTTAACTCTAACGGACCCATGAGATATTGGGGACCAAACGCTTGAGTTATTTGTGTCATAGGTGTGCATGAAAGTCGGCTTGGAACTTGATGAATGGATAAAAGATAGCGGATGCTCAAGACACATGACTGGAAACAAAAGCCTCTTCTCAACATACCAAGAGTATGACGGAGGTAATGTTACTTTTGGTAGCAATCTCAAAAGTAAAATCATTGGCAAAGGTACGATCGCTCATAACTCTTTAACTATTGAAAATGTTGCACATGTTGATAGATTAGGTTTTAATCTACTTAGTATTAGCCCACTATGTGATAAAAAGTATAAAGTACTATTTGAAGAAAATGGTAGTAAAATACTAAAAGATGGTATCACCATAGCAAAAGGAGTTAGGAAAAATAACATATACGCCATGAAATAGATAGAACATCTAAATACAAACTTTGCCTAACAACCTTAGATGATAACTCTACCCTTTGGCATAGACGCTTAGGCCACGCTAATACGAGACTCATTCAATCCCTATCCTCAAAAAGAGCTAGTTAGAAACTTACCAAAATTGAAATATGACCAACACTTTTGTGATGCTTGCAAAATTGGGAAACAAGTTCATAGTAGCCACAAGGCTAAAAGCATGGTTTCCATATCTAGGTGTCTAGAGCTTTTGCATATGGACTTGTTTGGTGCATCCACTATACAAAGTTATGGAAGCAACTTCTACACTTTAGTCATAGTAGATGATTACTCAAGGTTCACTCGGACAATGTTTTTGAAAACTAAAAACGAAGCCCTTGGTAAATTTGAAATACTTAGTAAGAATATTCAAAATCAACTAGGGGTTAACATTGTGTCGATCCAAACGGATCATGGTCGCGAGTTCGATAATGAAACACAATTTGGAAACTTTTGTGATACAAATGGTATAACACATAACTTTTTGTCTCCTCGAACACCCCAATCTAATGGTGTTGTAGAACGTAAGAATATAACTCTTCAAGAAATGAGTAGAACAATGCTTGATGAACAAAACATACCCCAAAAGTTTTGGTGTAACGCCATTGACACTTCCACTTACGTTTTAAATAGAGTCTTAATACATCCTTTTTTTAACAAAACACCTTATGAAATCTATAAAGGCAAAAAGCCTACGTTAGGATACTTTAAAGTGTTTGGATGTAAATGTTTCATCTTAAATATCAAAGACTATCTCACCAAATTTGACCCAAAGTCTTATGATGGTGTGTTTCTTGGTTACTCACAAACTAGCAAAGCATACATCGTTTTAAAAAAAGAAACAATGAGAGTCGAGGAATCGTTCAACATAACATTTGACAAAAGTCCAATTCCCTCTAAGACATCACCTTTGGTAGATGATGACTTAGTTGAAAGTCAACTTATTGAAAGTCAACTTATTGAAAGTCAAGAAAACAATGATAATAACAAGGAAGATGAACCATTAAATAAAGACATCATAGGACAATTAAATCAAAGAACACTAAGATCACAAGCCCAAAATCAAAGTAACTACTTTTGCTTTGTGTCATCCATTGAACCGAAAAAACGTAAACGAAGCAATAAAAGACGAATCTTGAGTAATTGCTATGCAAGAGGAGCTAAACCAATTTTTTTAGAAATGATGTATGGAAATTAGTTCCAAAACCTAAAAATCAAACTATAATTGGAACGAAATGGGTTTTTCGAAATAAAATGGACGAAAATGGTGTAGTGTCTAGAAACAAAGCTAGGCTTGTGGCACAAGGTTATAATCAATAGGAAGGAATTGATTATGATGAAACTTATGCACCGGTAGCTAGGCTTGAGTCTATTAGAATCTTACTTGCGTATGCATGTGCTCACGACTTCAAACTTTTTCAAATGGATGTTAAAAGTGCATTTTTGAACGGGTTCATTAATGAAGAAGTATATGTTGCACAACCTCCCGATTCACCGACTTTAAAAAACCAAATCATGTTTTCAAACTTAAAAAGGCATTATACGGACTTAAGCAAGCACCAAAAGCTTGGTATAATAGACTTAAGACTTTTTTAGTTGAAGAAAAATACACCATGGGATTAGTAGATAATACTCTATTTACTAAGAAAAAGGAATCACACATTATCATAGTTCAAATATACGTAGATGATACCATATTCGGATCAACTTGTTAAGAGCTACGTGATGATTCTCTAAAATCATGCACGGCGAGTTTGAGATGAGCATGATGGGTGAGTTAAACTTCTTTTTAGGACTTCAAATTAAACAACTAGAAGATGGTATATTCTTTAACCAATCTAAATACATAAAGGATATGCTTAAGAAATTTGGTCTTGAAGACTCAAAACCCACTAAAACACCCATTCCCTCGGAAACTAAACTTACCAAGGATGAGGAAGGTGAATCCGTAGATAACACTAAATATAGAGGAATGATTGGTAGCCTACTCTATCTCACGGCTAGTAGACCCAACATTATATTTAGTGTTTGTCTATGTGGTCGCTTTCAAGAAGATCCAAAAACATCACACCTAGAAGCCTTAAAAGCGAATATTTAGATACATTAAAGGCACTACATGTTTAGGATTATGGTATCCCAAAGTAACGGGTGTAGAAACCATAGTGTATGCCTACTCGGACTATGCCGATGACTATGTCGATAGAAATACAAGTTGTATTTGTACTTTTGTTGGACAATGCCTCACCTCATGGTTCGCAAAGAAACAAACAGCCCTCACTATCTCAACTACCAAAGCCAAGTATGTCTCAGGTGGAAAGGCATGTCAACAAGCTCTTTGGATGAAGCAAGCTCTCGTAGACTACGTAATTCATCTCAGCAACATCTCTATACTTTGTGACAACAAAGGAGCCATTGATCTCAGCATAAATCTTGTCCAACATGCCCGAACAAAACATATTGAAATTCGCCATCACTTCCTTTGCGACAACGTTCAAAAAGGAAACATCTCAATCGAGAAAGTCTCCTCGGAAAATAACATTTCCGACATCCTAACTAAACCTCTTAAACAAGAAACATTTAATCTTCTTAGACTTGGTTTAGGATTAATGGAACCAAACATATAATCAAAAACATAGCTTAAAACTTAGAATGACCAAAACACAACAATTTAGCAAAATTTGCTGATGTTCCCACGGAACCAAAATCGAACATACATGGAACAAAAAATTTGGGTCCGTCTGGTCCGTGGTCTTCACAGTAGCAAAAATTTTAAACTACAAAACACTTTCTTCTTCACAACCCACATAACCAAATGACCTACAAACACACCTAACTCATAATTAAGGTTTCTTCTTCAATTAATCACAACAAAAATCATCATTGTAAGTTACTAACTATATTACTTATCTTAGTTCTGAGTCTAGGATTCTAATTTATGCACAAAACCAAAATATGGGGATTATGCATATTCTTGCACAAATCATGAACTAAATTTGTTAAATTACATAAGTAATCATGTTTCCCTTAGTTAGGAGCTACATATCATAAGGCATTATCATAATTAACTAAAACCCCCATGCCAAAATTTTGAAAAATTTCTCACTTATAGGAAAAACAATCTTTCATTGTTCATACAAATAAAAACTTTATTTTCATCACTTGCATAATGTCTCTTGAATACTAAAGGTAATACATAACTAATATGTATTCTCGGGTATATTCAAACGAAGCCACATTGAAATTAAGGAGCTTTTGGGTTATCTCTCGCATTTTGCCAAACACTACTAATATAAGCTATTTTATGCATAAAAAGGAGTCGAGATAACCACAACTCCACATTGTTTGCATATAGGCACACACTAGAACAAAATGTTAATTTGGTTGTCGTTTTTACTAAAACATGTAACTTTTTGCTCCTAGGAAACATGCCTCCCGCAAAGTATTACGATCACAAAGACACCCTTGCATACATCCCAAAACACCACAAAACTAAGGGTCTTAGCAAAGACCAAGTTGAGGTTTTTAAGAGTCTAGAGAAACGTTACTTTCATGAGGGTAGGACAATTCACCCATCCTTTTTTGAGGGAACGAAACTTCGTCAAGAACTAGCCACCATTCACTTTGATGGTCTGCTAGACATTGACGAGCCCATTTTCCCAAGATTTGTCCTTGAGTTCTATGCTAGCATAATTTTTGTAACAAATGATGATGGTGTTATGTCTCTTAGCTTCAAAATCAACCAAACTGATTTCAACATTTACCTTACTAATTTCGCCCAAGTGCTAGGAATTCCTTGTGTTGGAACTTGTCTATACTCGGATAAGTGGTCACTCACAATTCTTGACTCAATTCATGACCGTTCTCCACCTTACCAAACTCCCTTCGTCAAAAAAGATGTCATCCGTGAGCACCTCTTCTTTGATAGGGTAGCACCAACTTGTGTTACTAAATCTGGAAAGGAAATCAACTGAGATCCATATGGAATGGAACTCAATGAGCTTAAGCCTCAATTCAAGAAATGGGAAGAACTTCTTAGAGCTAATGTCATAAGCGCCATAGGAAACCGTGACCATATCAATGCTTGCCTTTGCTACATGCTCTATTGCTTTTCTACTCGTCAACCATTAAACTTAGCATACTAGATTGCTGGTAGGATGGTCGACATTCCCACTCAAGGCACCATTGCTCTTCCCTACGGGATGCTTCTTACCCGTCTATTTAGAGCTTTTGCACCCATTCCGCCAAGTCCTAGAGGGTTAAAAATTTTCTATCCTCTTATCCCTCACATCTTTGTGCCATTGAGTGATGAAATGGTATCCAAGACGAAGACCAAAGGAAAATGGCCACAACCTCCTACTCCTTCATTTTCATCAAATAGCTCAGAAGACGGTCTCCCCAACTCTAGGCTTCCACCTCATGAGTACTATGCTTCACCTCCAGAGATTTAGAACCCCTAGGAGGAATTCAAGCAAACCAAGGGGATGTTCAAGTGTCTTGGTAGGATGATGTCCAAGATATATAAGAAGTTGGAAAAATGATGGAGGTTTTAAGGAGTGTTCGGTACAAGGACAAAAACAATGATCTATGATGTAATTTACGTGTTTTCACTTTCTAAGATGATAATTGAACTTAAAACAATGATGTGAACTAACTTTGTTATGCAGGGTGATAACATTTGGATGTTATCAAATTTTCACCGTATTCACTTTTTAGTGAAAATCACTAGCCCCTATTGGAAATACATGGTCCCGTGTGTTTATATGTGTGTTATTGCTTGTTCCTAACTAGAAATAATTATCTCCATATGTTTTAAGAAAAAATTCAGGATTCGGAAAAGTCCCCGACGGTTAAAAAACGATTCTATAAACAATTTTGCACATCACGGAATTGACAGACCCAAAAATTTGGTTCCGTCAGTTATAAAATTTGGTGCCACCATTTCTTATTGCCGGACCAGACGGAACCAAAATTTGGGTTCCGTCCGTGTAAATTTTTGGTGCCGTGGGACATACAGGTAAGTTGCTGAATTTTACTAAATCCCGCAATATAATTTACCAAACTTTTTTTCTAGGATAGTTTTCCTGCTTTTCATTTATATTAGGACTAGTTTAACTTACTTAGACCAATAGGATATCCATTTCCCACCAAAATTTAAAAAATTCTCAAAATCCACACAAGGAACCCTTTTTTATAAAGGAGGGAACCATATTTTTGGTTCCTTGAAATCCGTGGATGATCAGATCTTCAACATTTTGCAATGATTGAAGCCCATTTATTGCATATCTTGATCATTTTACTCAACACTTCTTGTATGGATTGACTTAGGGAGATTTGACATGCAAATCATTAGGAACCACTTCACTTGTATGGCTTAACATCAAATCAAAAACAATTCTCCATAATCTCATGATCCTATAAATTAAGACATCAAAGATGATCATCTTCACACCTCAACCAATTTCTTCCTTCTTCTCCTAGAATAAGCTTAATCACAAATGACAAAGTCATCTACATCATCACCATCAACCAAACCTCTCAAGAAAACAGCAAGAATAACTGTAAGACCTTGTTGCTTCGTCAACCTTAGTTCGACCTCCGAAGCATAAACACTAAACATTTCATCTCCAATAAGAGATTAAAACTTCCTCAATCTAAGTACTCCAACTATACCACCAAAATTTCCCATTATCATCACCACTCCACCACCTACTAAAACACCAATTGTCACCTCTCCACCACCGGCTCCAATAGAATCATCAAAAACACCATCACCACCAAAATCTCCAAAGCTTGTACTTATATAACTCTTCTCAACTCCATAAACATCTCCAAATCCATTCCTAGATGACTTAGAAGACCTACCTCCTAGGCCTACAAATCCACCACCACTTCCATCATTCGGAACCATTGAGCGCATCGCTCATGAACCACCAAGAGCATCATTTGAACCAAACACCCCTTTGGAACCTAGAGCTCGTCTCTTCCACCCAATCCATAATGAAATTCATGGACCATTATATGGAGACCATGCTCTACCACCTACATCCTTTTCTCCTCATATTGATGACATTGATGAGTCACTGTGGGAAGACCGCCCAAAATCTCAAGTAGAAATACAAGCTCATCTAGAAAACTTCCATGCCTTTTCAAATATGGTGGATTCTCATCTATATGAGGCTTTGCAAATGCGAAATGCTTTGCTTTCCTCCCTCATTACTCCATCCAATACTAACAACACTTCCACCAATGTTCCACCACCTAATAATGATCCTACTCTCGTAGCTCGACATGGTTGCTCCCATTGTGAGCGCACCGCCCATCTTAGTGAAAGGACCTGAATCATGGTCCACGAATTACAAGATTAGATGATGTTCATCCTCAATCATATCCTTGAGCGTATTAACGCTCTTTCTCATCCTCCTCCTCAATAGGATGGTTCTTGCTTTAATTTTAGGACTTTTTAATTTCTAAGTTATTTTTTATTTTTCTATGATTTTTTTAAGTTATTTTTCTAATTTTTAGAATTTCTTTTACATATCAACATCTCCATTATGTTCCATTTTATGACTTCTAAGTCATAAAATTTTTAACTAATGAATGATGTTTATTATATTGTTGGTGGTAATTAATTATTGGTTGGCATTACTTGTATACTTCTGATGATGAATGTTACTAACCTTTCTTTTGTAACTTTTCACTATCCATGTATCTTTTTCTTGGCACCCAATTAAGGGGGAGCATTGGCCAAGGGGGAGAATTTGGCTCGGGCTCATTGCAATTTCCGCAACGCCTATTCTTTTTGTTTCTACAAAAATGGGGAGAATAATATTATAGAACTTGAACATTGATTTTCAAAAATTCAACATCATGCTTTGTCTTTCAAAAGTAAAAATTTTAGAAGACCAATTATTGGACAAACAAAAGTCCAACTAGTCAAAAGATAAAATAATCCTTTGATTGACAACTTTATCTAACTAACTAGTTCTTCCAAGTTCAAATTAATCTCATATTTTTATAATTCTTGTACATCTTTACATCTTTGATAAAAATAAAATTTATGTTTTGTCCTCAACAAAAAGGGGAGATTTTTAATACTAATATTGTCCTAAAACGTTATTTATACTTTATGATCTTTACCTTGTTTTGTTAACGACAAAAGTAAATTTCATTTTTGTAAAGTATAAAGCTTGTTAAGATTAATAAACATTAAAACAAGCTTTTCTTAAATAAAGTCTTCATCACTTAAGCATTTACATCTTATCACATTTTGATTAGCTATGTATCAATTAACATTGATATCCTTCTAAACTATAATGTGCATCAACATTTTTAGAACAAGTACATTTACTATCTTAAACATAACATTACATAAGTATTTACTTATATAACACATTAATTCTAAAAATAGAAAACAACATATTACATCATGGCTTGCGTCACATTGGAAATCTTTAGGAGAGATTTGGGTGATCTTGGAAAGATTTTTTTTGATCTTTACTGTCAGACTGGCGGAACCAAAAAATATAAAGGGCTGAACCCTTTTTTTGGTTTCGTCCAGTCCGTGGTCTTGCTGAACAATTGGCCTATAAATAGCAAGCCAACCCAAGCTATTTTCTCATCCCTTATTAGCATAAAACACATACATTCTCTCATTCTATTACATCCAACATAGTTTCATTTTATTCTAGTGATCATCTTTTGTAGCAAAGAAGATCAAGACATAATCAAGCTTCAACAATTAGTTGGAAGGCTTGTTTGTTTTGTTGTTATGTGATTCATTATTGTTCATATATCATTGTTGTACCAAACCATCTTAAACCTCTGAGTGTGAGTGGTTAATATTTTTGTCCTCAAAATATATAGTGTGTTAGGAGTGGTTGTACCCTTTTAAAAGAACTCGACATCTAGCTTTGTGTCAGAAATATTGTGTAAGCGACGTGTAAAGGTTTTCTCCGTTGGTTAAAGGATCTTGTTGATTAGTGATTATAACTATTGAGTTGGAGACTCAGGGAGTGGAGTAGGACCAGGAAAAAGAGTCCTTGTAGACCGAACCACTATAAACAACTTTGTCGTGGTTTGATTGTTTCTTTTGTTACTTACTATCTATTTCTTACATATTATTCATTCTTCACTAAGACATCAATTAGCTATATTGATTGATCTCATAATAAAGTTTCAAATAAGATTTTAAACGGTAAAACTATTCAACCCCCTTCTAGTTTTCTACAATATCAATGTTCATAAGTTATAGAAACAAATCGGAATAAGAACAAAGATATTCAACAAGGTTTTCCATTCATACGTTTTCCACCAAGCCCCAATTCTAGATGGTCAATTCTAGAACGGTTATAATCTAACAGGGATCAAGGTAAACCTTGATTACCTTGGGGCGTAACACCAACTAATATAGTCTGGACGTTTACAAACACTTACGCCCTAGACACACACACTTTAATAATTTACTACGTCTTTTCTTTGTGCACACAAATCTCTACGACCCTATGTCTCTTTATATACTAGAGACATTAGGGTTTACAAAGGAAAACATTCCTAATACAATAAGGAAACTAAATATTCTGCTAAGCATATCTTCTGGAAGCTTCTAAATCGTCCATCTTTTTGTAGTTTTCCTTCTTGTCATTTTAAGTCCTTTATGTTTCATTCTTCAAGTTTGTATCATCAAAGCAATAAATCACAACAATCTTCCTGTATTTGATGATGACAAAGCATAACCATTCTTGAACGAACTTCCCTAGACGAAGTAGAAAAGTTGAGATCAGGGATCTTACCATGAATGAAACAAGCTTCCCCTTAATTCTTGATTTCCTTTGTAACATCTTCTGCCATGACACCATAACATCTCTTCCCCTTTTTGTTATCATCCAAATAGGGAACATATGAAACTAAGATCTTGACAACCACAAACCAATATCACACGTCCAATCCAAACTTCTAATGTCTTAAATTACCCGCCATGAAGTTTTCCGCAACTAAAAATGAATTTAAGACAATATAAACACAAACTAGCAGTAGTAATAATGAATTAGCAGTAGTAAAAACCTTCCCCTCAAATGGTGCATGTAAATGATTAAACACTTAATAATAAGCTTTCCCAGAAATCCAAGTGTTAACCATCTCCAAATCTGTAGGCTTCTTGTAATGATCACTGTTGAAGAAAACTAAGTATAACAAATTTGATGCTGAAGTAGAATAACCCAAACTTATGTCTTATGTCTTGTAATGATCACTGTTGAAGAAAACTAAGTATAACAAATTAGATCGCAACCTCTTGACAAAATCCTCATCTTCTATGAGATACTGAGCGCAATAACTTAACTCCTTTAAGTGATAGAAAAGTCCACTTGCTAGATTTTGCAAGTCTTCGTAAACATCCTTTAAGCTCAAACAAGTTATCTATAATAGTTGCTAGAATCCTTTTAAGATATGATAAGAACACGTACACAAGTAATTCCACTTCATCGTCAAATATGTGATAATCAATATTCTTCGTAACCAATTTTAGCAAATAATCCAAAAATGAGCCTTTTAAACATTGAAGAACATGAAACCAAAAGCATTATCCGACATCTCCATAAATCTAATATAGGAACTCTCCAAACATTGTACTACATCAGAATAATCCTTTAAGCTCCTCATACAAAACTCCAAAA
Organism: Chrysanthemum makinoi; assembly: GCA_910596185.1. Taxonomy (NCBI): domain Eukaryota; kingdom Viridiplantae; phylum Streptophyta; class Magnoliopsida; order Asterales; family Asteraceae; genus Chrysanthemum; species Chrysanthemum makinoi. The sequence goes on from OU343219.1 coordinate 122,867,840, forward strand.
CAAAGCTTATAAACCTATGTTATGTCTGAAATATTCCAATTGAGATCCAAACAAAATATTTTACAATATCATAATTTCATGATACCATGCAATATAAGAACCATTCATGCAAGTTTTACTGACCAGGTCTTAATATTTATAGTGTCTCGCTATACCTATGGTCTACCCTAATGCACTAACGGGCAGTGTAACCGGTCGTGTGTAGTGTAGTAAATGGTAAAGCCGAGGTCGTCCCAAGAGCTATGTGTGTTGGATTATTACTAAGTCTAGTGTCACAGAAATATAATTGTTTCGATAGGGACTTTAATTAATTAAACTACTAATAAAATAAAAGCAAGTAAATGTGAAAAGAGATATCAATATAGGAATAGTGGTGCTAACCTAGTCAATCCTCTTAGCTAGTTATTTCTACGTCTACCTACTTCCAATTTGTTAGGAATTGGAAATTCCATAGTGAAGTGTCGGTCACCCCATCAATAGTCTAGCATATGTTAGCTCGTAAACATATCGTTATTTACTGTTTTATTAGTTAGTTATTAGCCTAGTTTAGCGTAGTGTAACACTGTAGAGGAAGGACGGGTCTTTACCCACTGTATGCCTGATCCACACTCCGATAGGAGGACGTATTCATTGTAACTATAAATACCCCTTCCATCCATGGAAGGGGTGGTGCTTCTTTGATAATCTAACCTTACATTTGTGAAGCAAGTCTCTACCAAGAAAACACCCAACTCTCTACTTTCTCTCTCTAATGGCTAACATTTATTTCCATCATCCAAGACTACCCGAATCATCAAACACAATAATATTATGAGCCTAACAATTGGTATCAAGAGCCAAGGTTTATTGTGTTATCTTTGATTTGTGTGGTTCGTACCAAGGTTATTGTGTTGTGTTGATTTATTGTGGGTTTTGGATCATGTTGTAAACCTGTTTTTGTACTGATTTTTTTGGGTCGGAAAATTTTATTTACTAAGTATTGTGGGCAAAACAGTTTTTACATTGTCTTTGTATCATTTATTTGGTCAAAAGTCACATGTCTATTCATTGTTTTACATTTGTTTTGTGTCAAAAAGACTTTGTCCAAACAGTATTGTAACTTATCAGTTTTTTTGAACTTTTTTATACCAAACCTGTCAAATACCATGTGGTCAAACGTCAGTTCTCGTGGTCATACAAGGCAAAAAGATGATTTTTTTGTTATTTTTTTGGGTTACATGAACATAGTCGGAAACATGGTCAGAAACTCATCGGAAAAAGTCTTGCTAGCGACTTGCAGTATTCAGTCCAGATTCATTGTATGCATAGCTACTTGACTATTGAGTCAATTGTCGCAGTACTTGGTGCAATATAAGGTCTAGCTACTTGTCAGAGATGAAGATGAAGAAAAGAGTTGACCACGACCGCATAACAATACCGAATAAGTCTAGACCACAAAGACCATGACCACTTAATCTAATACCAAATACCAAACATAACATCGACCTCAGTAAAGCATCATCAGTCCATGGGGTACTTCGGTAAACGAATTGCATTGAAGCTGTACAAGAGACTTGATCCAGAATCAAAACAATCACCTACATCTAAACCCACTTCAATCAACAACTTCAACTACTATTATCCTATCTCCACTTCATCAAGACTCAATGATAAATAAAAATTAACATTCAAGATCTCAGATTTGATTAAATCCTTTTTGCAATCTTTTCAAGATTGTTTTAATTGAATCTTGTCCATCATTGATCCTTTAGAAGCTTAGCTTCATTTCATTTACGAATAATTAAAGAACGAGTAATAACAAATATGTTATACACGCTCCTTAGTTTCGTTCAAAATCTCAAAACGAAAACATAACTCAGCAATATCCTTACCCGAGACCCAATTAGGATCTTGAAGCCCCAAAAGATGCCTTCTTGATTAGTACCATAATTAAACGATAAAGGTAAGGTTGAGTATGAATGATTCAAAGGGTTTGATATGTGTTCGTGGGTTGTCATTGATACTGAACTTCGGTTAAGACTTGTGATAGAAAAGAGATTCGTTTATGATTGTGATTCTGATGAGATGAGATGAGATTTGGATTTGTGCTTTATACCGGATCTATTGTTGTGAGATAAAACATTAGGTGTGAGAAAAACTTGGGTGGTAGGCGCTGTTTTAAGTGATGTGTTTTTAGGTTTAGGGTAAAGCTTTGTTTAAGGATTAAGTGAAATGAAAAGTTCCTTTATAACCGTATGGCATAGGAGCTTTTTAGATGAATCAGGATTTTTAGATCGTGGGCTTCACAGTAATTTGGATCTAATATTCGGCCTTGTATCAGATTTGTTTCGTGGGTTGTGTAAATCATGATTGAGTGATATGGGCTACAATGCCTAATAGCAATTTGACATTGGGTTGCTCACATTAGTAAATTAAGATTGTTATCCGAATTTTCTAACAAAAATTTTGGATACAAATTTTAATGAGCGGTATTTTGGTATTAATATTTTCACCGGAAGGATACAAAATTCACGGTTTGAGCGAAAAAGAGAAAAAAATGACTACGGGGTTTTTTGTATGGTATTACTTACGAGATATTAGCCGTATCGGGTTATTCCCATATGTGGTCATTACTATTAGCCGATGAATCAATGGAGGTTCAATTTCTGCAATTCCCATGAGATATTCGTCGCCACAAAATGTTAAAGATACTTCACAGTCTAAGCAAAATCTTCGTCAGCGGTCATGATTTTTCAAGATGTTTGCTTATGACAAGAACTTCTCGTGCAAATGGTCGTACACGTTATGATGCTTCCGAAAGTTCGAAACCATCATGGGGGAGAAACCTGTACTTTAATGTTTTACGGTCAACCTTCATGGGAAAGTAGTGTATACTACTTGACTTAGTATGATTTGTGAAGCTGTCTACATTCGGGTAAAGAATTGTTGATGATGAAGGTGATTTGTTGATGAACCGCTGCATGTTCCCCTAAAACAGATATTCACCGAAACCAAAGTTGTCATAGCATATTCAAACTAACATTGTCTACGGTTTAGTCTTGATTTTGTAAAATCCCGCAAAAGAATCTATTTCTCGGTTTAAATCATAGATTTGTAAAATCCCATAACAATAGAAACATCAGGTTAAAGTAATGTGCATCGATCTATCTTGCGGTTTATTCTGGTTTCAGAAAACTCCCGCAAAGAAACTATTTCTCGGTTTAGACCATAGAATTGTAAAATCCCGTGATGATGGAACCATCCCGGAGATAGGAAAGTGTATTTCGGGATCTTTTTTGATGCTGGTGCTATGGTTTCTGCTTCGAAGAAGGGATAAAAGGGTGTACTTCATGAATTGGATGTGTGTTTGGATTTTCGTCATGGCAGTTTGGTTATTTCATAGTTTTACGGGGTTATGTGCTTTTAACCATGGTCAGGATGAAACCATTATCAAAGTTCATTTAAATGTCAAAGAAGGCCAAGGGGGAGAATTTGGCTCGGGCTCATTGCAATTTCCGCAACGCCTATTCTTTTTGTTTCTACAAAAATGGGGAGAATAATATTATAGAACTTGAACATTGACTTTCAAAAATTCAACATCATGCTTTGTCTTTCAAAAGTAAAAATTTTAGAAGACCAATTATTGGACAAACAAAAATCCAACTAGTCAAAAGATAAAATAATCCTTTGATTGACAACTTTATCTAACTAACTAGTTCTTCCAAGTTCAAATTAATCTCATATTTTTATAATTCTTGTACATCTTTACATCTTTGATAAAAATAAAATTTATGTTTTGTCCTCAACAAAAAGGGGAGATTTTAATACTAATATTATCCTAAAACGTTATTTATACTTTATGATCTTTACCTTGTTTTGTTAACGACAAAAGTAAATTTCATTTTTGTAATGTATAAAGCTTGTTAAGATTAATAGACATTAAAACAAGATTTTCTTAAATAAAGTCTTCATCACTTAAGCATTTACATCTTATCACATTTTGATTAGCTATGTATCAATTAACATTGATATCCTTCTAAACTATAATGTGCATCAACATTTTTAGAACAAGTATGTTTACTATCTTAAACATAACATTACATAAGTATTTACATATATAACACATTAATTCTAAAAATAGAAAACAACATATTACATCATGGCTTGCGTCACATTGGAAATCTTTAGGAGAGATTTGGGTGATCTTGGAAAGATTTTTGTGATCTTTTACGTCGACCGCGGAACTAAAATATAAAGGGCTGAACCCTTTTTTTGGTTTCGTCCAGTCCATGGTCTTGCTGAACAATTGGCCTATAAATAGCAAGCCAACCCAAGCTGTTTTCTCATCCCTTATTAGCATAAAACACATACATTCTCTAATTCTATAACATCCAACACAGTTTCATTTTATTCTAGTGATCATCTTTTGTAGCAAAGAAGATCAAGGCATAATCAAGCTTCAATAATTAGTTGGAAGGCTTGTTTGTTTTGTTGTTATGTGATTCATTATTGTTCATATATCATTGTTGTACCAAACCATCTTAAACCTCTGAGTGTGAGTGGTTAGTATTTTAGTCTTCAAAATATATAGTGTGTTAGGAGTGGTTGTACCCTTTTAAAAGAACTCGACATCTAGCTTTGTGTCAGAAATATTGTGTAAGCGACGTGTAAAGGTTTTCTCCGTTGGTTAAAGGAGCTTGTTGATTAGTAAAGATAACTATTGAGTTGGAGACTCAGGGAGTGGAGTAGGACCAGGAAAAAGAGTCCTTGTAGACCGAACCACTATAAACAACTTTGTCGTGGTTTGATTGTTTCTTTCGTTACTTACTATCTATTTCTTACATATTATTCATTCTTCACTAAGACATCAATTAGCTATATTGATTGATCTCATAATAAAGTTTCAAATAAGATTTTAAACGGTAAAACTATTCAACCCCCTTCTAGTTTTCTACAATATCAATGTTCATAAGTTATAGAAACAAATTGGAATAAGAACAAAGATATTCAACAAGGTTTTCCATTCATACATTTTCCACCAAGCCCCAATTCTAGATGGTCAATTCTAGAACGGTTATAATCTAACAGGGATCAAGGTAAACCTTGATTACCTTGGGGCGTAACACCAACTAATCTAGTCTAGATGTTTACAAACACTTACGCCCTAGACACACACACTTTAATAATTTACTACGTCTTTTCTTTGTGCAAACAAATATCTACGACCCTATGTCTCTTTATATACTAGAGACATTAGGGTTTACAAAGAAAAAAAATCCTAATACAATAAGGAAACTAAATATTCTTTGAAGCATATCTTCTGGAATCTTCCAAATCGTTCATCTTTTTGTAGTTTTCCTTCTTGTCATTTTAAGTCCTTTATGTTTCATTCTTCATGTTTGTATCATCAAAGCAATAAATCACAACAATCTTCCTGTATTTGATGATGACAAAGCATAACCATTCTTGAACGAACTTCCCTAGACGAAGTAGAAAAGTTGAGATCAGGGATCTTACCATGAATGAAACAAGCTTCCCCTTAATTCTTGATTTCCTTTGTAACATCTTCTGCCATGACACCATAACATCTCTTCCCCTTTTTGTTATCATCCAAATAGGGAACATATGAAACTAAGATCTTGACAACCACAAACCAATATCACACGTCCAATCCAAACTTCTAATGTCTTAAATTACCCGCCATGAAGTTTTCCAGCAACTAAAATGAATTTAAGACAATATAAACATAAACTAGCAAGAGTAATAATGAATTAGCAGTAGTAAAAACCTTCCCCTCAAATGGTGCATGTAAATGATTAAACACTTAATAATAAGCTTTCCCTGAAATCCAAGTGTTAACCATCTCCAAATCTGTAGGCTTCTTGTAATGATCACTGTTGAAGAAAACTAAGTATAACAAATTTGATGCTGAAGTAGAATAACCCAAACTTATGTCTTATGTCTTGTAATGATCACTGTTGAAGAAAACTAAGTATAACAAATTAGATCGCGAACCTTTGACAAAATCCTCATCTTCTATGAGATACTGAGCGCAATAACTTAACTCCTTTAAGTGATAGAAAAGTCCACTTGCTAGATTTTGCAAGTCTTCGTAAACATCCTTTAAGCTCAAACAAGTTATCTATAATAGTTGCTAGAATCCTTTTAAGATATGATAAGAACACGTACACAAGTAATTCCACTTCATCGTCAAATATGTGATAATCAATATTCTTCGTAACCAATTTTAGCAAATAATCCAAAAATGAGCCTTTTAAACATTGAAGAACATGAAACCAAAAGCATTATCCGACATCTCCATAAATCTAATATAGGAACTCTCCAAACATTGTACTACATCAGAATAATCCTTTAAGCTCCTCATACAAAACTCCAAAACAAAGCTTATAAACCTATGTTATGTCCGAAATATTCCAATTGAGATCCAAACCAAATATTTTACAATATCATAATTTCATGACACCATGCAATATAAGAACCATTCATGCATGTTTTACTGACCAGGTCTTAATATTTATAGTGTCTCACTATACCTATGGTCTACCCTAATGCACTAACGGGCAGTGTAACCGGTCGTGTGTAGTGTAGTAAATGGTAAAGCCGAGGTCGTCCCAAGAGCTATGTGTGTTGGATTATTACTAAGTCTAGTGTCACAGAAATATAATTGTTTCGATAGGGACTTTAATTAATTAAACTACTAATAAAATAAAAGCAAGTAAATGTGAAAAGAGATATCAATATAGGAATAGTGGTGCTATCCTAGTCAATCCTCTTAGCTAGTTATTTCTACGTCTACCTACTTCCAATTTGTTAGGAATTGGAAATTCCATAGTGAAGTGTCGGTCATCCCATCAATAGTCTAGCATATGTTAGCTCGTAGACATATCGTTATTTACTGTTTTATTAGTTAGTTATTAGCCTAGTTTAGCGTAGTGTAACACTGTGGAGGAAGGACGGGTCTTTAGCCACTGTATGCCTGATCCACAGTCCGATAAGAGGACGTATTCATTGTAACTATAAATACCGCTTCCATCCATGGAAGGGGTGGTGCTTCTTTGATAATCTAACCTTACATTTGTGAAGCAAGTCTCTACCAAGAAAATACCCAACTCTCTACTTTCTCTCTCTAATGGCTAACATGTATTTCCATCATCCAAGACCACCCGAATCATCAAACACAATAATATTATGATCCTAACAATTGGTATCAAGAGCCAAGGTTTATTGTGTTATCTTTGATTTGTGTGGTTCGTACCAAGGTTATTGTGTTGTGTTGATTTATTGTGGGTTTTGGATCATGTTGTAAACCTGTTTTTGTACTGATTTTTTTGGGTCGGAAAATTTTATTTACTAAGTATTGTGGGCAAAACAGTTTTTACATTGTCTTTGTATCCTTTATTTGGTCAAAAGTCACATGTCTATTCATTGTTTTACATTTGTTTTGTGTCAAAAAGACTTTGTCCAAACAGTATTGTAACTTATCAGTTTTTTTGAACTTTTTTATACCAAACCTGTCAAATACCATGTGGTCAAACGTCAGTTATCGTGGTCATACAAGGCAAAAAGATGATTTTTTTTGTTATTTTTTTGGGTTACATGAACATAGTCGGAAACATGGTCAGAAACTCATCGGAAAAAGTCTTGCTAGCGACTTGCAGTATTCAGTCCAGATTCATTGTATGCATAGCTACTTGACTATTGAGTCAATTGTCGCAGCGACTTCGTGCAATATAAGGTCTAGCTACTTGTCAGAGATGAAGATGAAGAAAAGAGTTGACCACGACCACATAACAATACCGAATAAGTCTAGACCACAAAGACCATGACCACTTAATCTAATACCAAATACCAAACATAACATCGACCTCAGTAAAACATCATCAGTCCATGGGGTACTTCAGTAAACGAATTGCATTGAAGCTGTACAAGAGACTTGATCCAGAATCAAAACAATCACCTACATCTAAACCCACTTCAATCAACAACTTCAACTACTATTATCCTATCTCCACTTCATCAAGACTCAATGATAAATAAAAATTAACATTCAAGATCTCAGATTTGATTCAATCCTTTTTGCAATCTTTTCAAGATTGTTTTAATTGAATCTTGTCCATCATTGATCCTTTAGAAGCTTAGCTTCATTTCATTTACGAATAATTAACGAACGAGTAATAACAAATATGTTATACACGCTCCTTAGTTTCGTTCAAAATCTCAAAACGAAAACATAACTCAGCAATATCCTTACCCGAGACCCAATTAGGATCTTGAAGCCCCAAAAGATGCCTTCTTGATTAGTACCATAATTAAACGATAAAGGTAAGGTTGAGTATGAATGATTCAAAGGGTTTGATATGTGTTCGTGGGTTGTCATTGATACTGAACTTCGGTTAAGACTTGTGATAGAAAAGAGATTCGTTTATGATTGTGATTCTGATGAGATGAGATGAGATTTGGATTTGTGCTTTATACCGGATCTATTGTTGTGAGATAAAACATTAGGTGTGAGAAAAACTTGGGTGGTAGGCGCTATTTTAAGTGATGAGTTTTTAGGTTTAGGGTAAAGCTTTGTTTAAGGATTAAGTGAAATGAAAAGTTCCTTTATAACCGTATGGCATAGGAGCTTTTTAGATGAATCAGGATTTTTAGATCGTGGGCTTCACAGTAATTTGGATCTAATATTCGGCCTTGTATCAGATTTGTTTCGTGGGTTGTGTAAATCATGATTGAGTGATATGGGCTACAATGCCTAATAGCAATTTGACATTGGGTTGCTCACATTAGTAAATTAAGATTGTTATCCGAATTTTGTAACAAAAATTTTGGATACAAATTTTAATGAGCGGTATTTTGGTATTAATATTTTCACGGGAAGGATACAAAATTCACGGCTTGAGCGAAAAAGAGAAAAAAATGACTACGGGGTTTTTTCTATGGTATTACTTACGAGATATTAGCCGTATCAGGTTATTCCCATATGTGGTCATTACTATTAGCCGATGAATCAATGGAGGTTCAATTTCTGCAATTCCCATGAGATATTCGTCGCCACAAAATGTTAAAGATACTTCACAGTCTAAGCAAAATCTTCGTCAGCGGTCATGATTTTTCAAGATGTTTGCTTATGACAAGAACTTCGCGCAAATGGTCATGACGTTATGATGCTTCCGGAAGTTCAAACCATCATGGGGAGAAACGTACTTTAATGTTTTACGGTCAACCTTCATGGGAAAGTAGTGTATACTACTTGACTTAGTATGATTTGTGAAGCTGTCTACATTCGGGTAAAGAATTGTTGATGATGAAGGTGATTTGTTGATGAACCGCTGCATGTTCCCATAAAACAGATATTCACCGAAACCAAAGTTGTCATAGCATATTCAAACTAACATTGTCTACGGTTTAGTCTAGATTTTGTAAAATCCCGCAAAAGAATCTATTTCTCGGTTTAAATCATAGATTTGTAAAATCCCATAACAATAGAAACATCCTGGTTAAAGTAATGTGCATTTCCGGATCTATCTTGCGGTTTATTCTTGGTTTCGTAAAATCACGTGAAAGAAACTATTTCTCGGTTTAGACCATAGAATTGTAAAATCCCGTGATGATGGAACCATCCTGGAGATAGGAAAGTGTATTTCGGGATCTTTTTTGATGCTGGTGTTATGGTTTCTGCTTCGAAGAAGGGATAAAAGGGTGTACTTCATGAATTGGATGTGTGTTTGGATTTTCGTCATGGCAGTTTGGTTATTTCATAGTTTTACGGGGTTATGTGCTTTTAACCATGGTCAGGATGAAACCATTATCAAAGTTCATTTAAATGTCAAAGAAGGCTAAATTTGAGCTGTTAACCAAGAAGATGTGACAACGGCATTAATTCAGTGTTATTTATTTGAGGTTGAAGTGAAATTTCACGGGCGAGTGTACTTAGTATATGAAGGTATCGGGGATGGTTGGATGAAGATTCTTCATGATCCTTGTTCCAGCTTATTATCAAAAACGAAGACTTGGAAATCTAGTTATTGTTGGGTGACTTTTACTTTTTCTTTTACCACTTGGGGGAATTGGGCTCTTACCACCACAAAATAAGTATCACTTTAAGGAGTTACGTTGTAGTGCTCAGTGTCACATTCAATTGTGGATTTTCAAGAGGTGATGTACGTCTTATACTTGATGGTTGGTTGGATGAAGAGTATAGAGTACTTAGAGATTCAATGGAAGACGAAGTCTCGGCACCGCTCTTTGTTACATATGTGCAAGTTTAAGTCACGAGTTCGTGTTACTTTACTTCAGGGTCAAATTCATCATATTGGGTTTTCTCCATCAGCTGTCACGACAAAGAGCCTACTGAATGATAATGGTGATGATTACATGTTTTTCCAAGAGAGATTGAAAAGAGTGAGATTATGACGTCTGTTCACATAAGTTCATGCCTCATACTTCAACATTATGACGTTTGAATACTTCAGTTCAAACCTCATACTCTAAAGAAAAGAAAAGTGTACGTGACAGTGCCCTTTATCTTCGGAAGAAGAGAAATCTTCTCATTAATGACCATTCTCATCAACATGCTTCATACTTTTTCCACGCGCTTTCAGTCATCAAGTGAACCGGGCTACTGTTTTTTGTTTTCTTATTCCACTTGCTCAACTATAATGACGATGGCGACATCCTCGTGCATTTTATGGGGAGAAGTGTGAATAGACTACATTGTTGAAGAAATTCACTTGCTTAATCAAGAATGGCATCTCCGTATGCAATTCTTGAGGGGGAGAAGAAGTGTGAATTTTCTGCAGGGTTGATTGATATTTGAGAATATATGGTCAAACGGCTCCTAACTCATGTAAGAACTGAGCTTCTTCTTATCGAATCATCTTCACACGATGTTTCTTCTAAGAGTCGTTGGTTGACATCTTCACACGGGCTGAGTTGATTATCGACAAAGTGCTTCCGATTAATGCTTCACGTACACATCAACATGATGATTCCGAACAACCTTATATTCTTGTTATTTAACACATCACCATGCTCTTCAAGTTTTACTTTGAAGATCCACTTGAGAGCAATGATCATAGCAATGATGTTTGATGTGATTGTTTGCTTGGTGTTACCATTTCGTGTGTTCGTTGCGGGCTGATTGCTGATTTCCTTGATGAATATCTTTCTGTTCTTGTTTGATTGGGAGGGATTGTAGTTAAGGGGATTTGCAAGATGTAAGTTAATTCGGATGCTTTTTGGTGTGTTGAAGATGTTAACTATCTATCCCCAACTGGACAATCATGAAGAAGGTCGAGTCTAGAGTCGGTTCTACATTTTCTGCTACATGTTAGAAGACTAAAGACGAGTTGAATTTGATTATCTAAAGATTTCTTCTTCATTTGAGCATTCACCATAAAGATTGTCAGTTTAGGGGAGAGCACTAATTGGGGGAGAGTGATATGTCGAATTTTATCCCCAATTAGACTTGCTCACATTATTCAGAATGGTGATTCTCACAAAGACTTCAAGCGATCTTCTCAACAGATTTCAAGTATTTGGGCTTATAATGTTTTGCTGATTCTAAAGTGTCAAAACCAGCAATGGGGAAGGAGACAAGCACCTAAACGCGAGTAAACTTGATGAACTTAATACTTCTAAGTAATTGAAGATATCCCGGGAAGACAAATGTTATTACCGCAGAGAAACTCAAGGTTTGACTCATGGCGAGTAAACTTGATGAACTTAATTCTTCTAAGTGATTGAAGGTATCCCGGGAAGACGAATGTCATGACCGGAGAGAAACTCAAGGTTTTACTCATCAAGGCGTTTAGTGTTATTATTCCAACTATGTGGCGGAAGTGATGTAATAGAAAGTTTCTGAAGATAAAAGAGGTACACAAGTGTGTGATGATTTTGATGTTATCACAATCATCAGGGGAGAGAGATTGTGTACATTAGGGATGCTCAGTTGCTTCACTTGAGGGCTTAATCAGTGATTCAGAGATATAATCACTTATTCCAGAGTGGACATCCGCAGAGATTGTCATCCGCAGAGATAATCAGTGATTCGGCATGTTTCTTCAATGTTATCGGTTATTCTCTCCTTGGGCATTGGGGTACTTCGGGTTCTTGAGCTTCATACACTTTCTTCGTGGGAGAGAAAAGTATACATCCGGCTTATTCTTTGGCTATTGGACTTAATCGCTACTGATGGTATAAGTTTCTTTATCTTTGGGTTTATGTGTATTCGGGTTCGTGAGCTCTAGTCTAAGAGACTGACTGCATCAATTCAACTACGGGGAAGTTGTCTCATGACACCTTTTGGAATGGACCGCTTCAATTGGAAAAGGAATTTGAGAAGAGATATTTTAGCGTGGGATGAAACGTTGATGTTCTTCTATTGGATGATATAACCCCGAACGATAAATCACGGTGATTATTCATAAAAGGAGCAGCAAGTTCAATGATAATGGTGTGCTTTTTGTGCACTGGCTAAGAGAAGCTTGAAAGAAAGCTTGAATCCTGCCACCTAAAGGATTTTCGGTTTGGGGGAAGTCACCAAAGTCTCACTTTCAGATGGTTCAATTTCTTTCTTCAATGCCAGAGCCTCGGAAGCTTTGGTGGTGAAAGTTTTAGGGATGATGACTTATATCTTCTACAACGGGGTTGCTCGATATCCTTATCTCGGTACTCGTATCATCATCTCTCTTAAACTATATCATCTACTCTATCTTTGTATTTATTTATCAGAAAAACAAAATACAAAAATATAAAACCAACAAAAAGAAAATAGAAAAATATAAAATCATCAAAAATCCATTAAAATCAGAAATTTTCAAAAATACCATAAATATGTTTTCTCTAGACATGTCTTCTGGTATCGATAACATCTATGGTCTTAGAAATGTCATTCAATAATGGCACGGGACCATAGATGAAGTTCGAGCAGGCGGTGTAAATATTCTTTTCTAAACATGTCACAATTCAAATGGCTTACAGTTATTTCAGATCAACCCGTGCTTAAACTATGGCTTACATCAGACTGTAACCCGTTGTTAGGTCACTAGTTTTACAACACAAGCATCAAGAGAAGAGATAGAGAGGCGGATGAACAATAAACCAAACACACACACAGGAAATAATAATATGGTTATGCGTAGAGTATGTGAAAGAGATAAATTGAGCAACCAACCCTCAAGTGAGGGTTATTACAAGGTATTTATAGGAAGGGGAGCTAGGGCAACACTCCTTCTCCCTTCCTTTCCTTAACGGACATAGGCCTAAGCTTATGGGCCTTCTACATAAGCCTAAGGATAATTACTAACATAAAGGCCATATTAAGTTAACTATTACATATGAATCACTAACACTTGATTTAGGTTTAGGAGTGCTTCCAACAATCTCCCCCTAAGTGTTGGTGATGAATGAATATGAACGGTTAAGGTATTGATGTAATAGTAGCTTTGACTTCTTCTGACATTCTTCTTTCTTGTGAGAAGAATTGCCTTGATTTGAACAATCTCCCATTGGTAGAGAAATTGTTTTCTTTTAAACGCTCGCTTTGACATCATCTTTGTTCTTTGATCTTTGTTCTTTGAGAGGGTAGTGATAGTATGTTCTTGTTGTCTGCATCAAGTCTGCCTCAGTTCGCTTTCCGCTGTCTCCGTCTCCACGCCTTTTCTTCAACATGCTCGCACGCTCTTTAACGTTGGATTTCAGTACTGATGAAGTTCTTTAAGTCTTTAACTTTGTAGATTCTTTGGTTTGACGAAGAATCATTCTGACTTTTGTGTTGCTTTTAGATAGAACTTCCATTAGTGATGATGATGGCATGAGCATGTGAAGAATCTGCACGATCATTCCGCTCCATAGCTTCCATAAGAAGAAAACATAAGAAAGGTTAGTAATAAGCGGATTCCGGCACTTACAAGTTTGAACTTCGAGAGTGTTAACAAAATAGTGTGAAAACACAACTCTAATTCTCACAAAGGCCGCTTCCTCAACCGGAGTCCCACAAGTGAGATAACACGATGTACAAGTACATCTACGGTCAGATGAGTCACGAGGTACACAAGCATCACCTCACGATCAGACCGCTTGAGACACACCTAAAAGCGAATCCACCGGGAGTTACCGAAGTGACCTGCCGTCGGCTGTTTGATGTTGACCCCGGCAGAGTTTCCATTCAATCACTGAGGATCAATTGTGAACCTCTCATAAATGTTCTCGACAGATTGCTAAGATCTGTGAAGGACTCGATAACGTACCACCGATGTTCTTATTGTTGAACAACAAGTGATGAAATGTCAAGTGTACCTAAGAGATCTTTTGATGAATCTCGTGGCTCTAGACTCAATAGTGCGTTTGGTTTTCCTGAGCGGAGACTAGGAAGAGGGTCTCCTTCTACAATATCAACAATCTCTAAGAGAAAGCCGATAGATTATGTAGGGTTCTCTGTGAGAATGAAACAAGCTTCTGTTGAGAGAAACTTGAGTGGCTAAGAAGGTTTAGTGCATGCGCCACCGGGTCCATGACGACTTTTAATCTTCAATACCGGTGTTCACTAAGTGACAACCAAGAGCATATGAATTGAACCCGTGTTCGCCCTAAGTTGAATAATCTGGAGGGATATTTCTTTTCACCCTTTTCTTTGCATTTCTTTTTAATTCTTCAACTCCTTCTTTCTCCAATTCTCATTTTCTCCTTTTTATGATCAAACCTAAGGACTTCTAATTCTAACTATTGGTAGTGTCCTTGGGTAGATCTCTCCGGCTCAAGGATCATAGGACGGTTCTTCCTAACCTTAATCTCCTTATAACTCCATTGCCATAAAACCATTTTCAAGAAAATCTCTTAAAGTGTATGTGAATGAAAACATTTTGTACCATCGAAAGAGTTTGATCTTTTGCATAAATACTCCCCCTCTACACATGCTTGAGAGTTTTGACAGAAATGTGCATGGTGAGGAAAGAGCGCGCACTTTTGAATTGATCGACTCAAGATAGACAATCCCCCGCGAGACACGGTTACGTTGAATAGTTAAAGAGTTACATTGTCAGCTTTTAGGTGACAACTAGCTCTAATAACTATCTTGAAGGTGTGGACAAACCTCGAAGGTTGTCAAACCCGTCAAAGATCATGTCTACCAAGAGTTTCTCGAATGGTACATTCTACTCGGACAAGTCCTTTGCGAGACACGTTTACATCACTAGCGAACTAGCTTGAAATTATTACCCGTCCCGGACAAGTATTTTCGAGTTTCAAACAGTTAAGAACTCATCAATTTGTTGGTTAAGTCTATAGTACAAAGATTCATTTGCAGTTACACAACATATTTCTTATCACATAAATTTTCTCCCCCTCAAAAATGGCATATCAATGTTATTTTTGAAGAAATGTTGAGAATAAATATGACCATTTTGAGTTTTATGAGAAGATGACCATTGTGAACAATTTGTGAACAAAGTTTTAAAGTCAAATACTCCCCCTCAACAAGTGATATAAACGGTTGAGGTTTTGAAAATCATAAGGGGAAGTACTTGTTCTTTTGAGCAAAACCTTGAAAAATGAAAGGTTTGATTGGTTTTACTCAAAAGTAAGAAGCTTTCGCTCATTTTATAAGGATTGTGGCACTGAGGCGTACCACAGGGTCCTTTCTTGACAAGTACGGGTTGTACACTGTTATGTGTGCACAAGCCATTGACATAAATAATCACACATCCAAAATATTATGAAATAGAAGCAGTTCAAGGGGTACCAGGAAGTCCATCAATGTTTCCGTGAATGCGAACTGGCGTTGATAGCCGGCGAGAGCAATCTCGGGACGACCACCTACAAAGCTCTCCAGTGTTCGAACGATCCCTTCGATACAACCTTTCATCAATCATGGTGATGATTCTCTTCACATCCCGTCTTTCCTTGGAATTCCATCGCTTTTTAGACCCAATTCCTTCATGAATATCCTTCAACCTATAAGCTAATCCGCCCCTAACCTTCTTCAATGTGTGATCCCCAAACTTGTGAAGATCTCTACACGCCATCAAGCAGTTACGTAGTGTTTCACTAAGGTAAACCACTCCGAATGGTTGGTTGATGAGTGTATATTGTGAAAGCCGGGTTGATGTCGGGAAGATCTAGCCGAGGTGGAGTGAAGTTGACATCGGTCCGATATGATTCAACCGCAGTGGAGATCTTCTACACGTTCTTTGATGACTATGCGCCTGATGAAGATAAGCAAGGACTTGATGAATTCACGTTGTACTTCAGTTGAAAATTGTCTCATGCACCCTGACTTTGGCAAGGTACATGTCTTCAATGTCGCTTGAGACACAAATTCTCAAAGTCCGCTTCAGAGAATGCATAATCTCTTTCGTCTTGCCTTTTGACCCCAATATTCTTGAGAAAAGTGTAGTCCCATTTGGATGAAAGGTCAACATGTTTGATGGCAACGATATTCTTAGTACTGAACACTTCATGTTGAGACTTCAACCGGCAGCTTCGTAGTAGATTCGTCGGCGTTCTGGCCAATGGTGAATCCCATACAGTACATCACGGTCATACTCTTCCATATTGTTGGAGAACATGTGGTTAGCTCTTTCCTTGAACCATCGCCACCGTGTAGAAGAAATTCCAAGTCTTTGTTGAAGAAATATCTGAATAGAATCCTAGGCTGATCTGGTTGGCCAATTGTTGGCAGAGGTTTGGACCAGTCGGTGTAATATGGAGGATTGTCCCGATTGGTGAAGTCGATGTTTGCTTTTGGGTTGAGCCAATCCATGTTGTTAGACATGGCTCGTGCTATATTATCAAGGTGATACTCAACTTCTATAGCACTTTCCGAAATGCCTTTGAGAAGTTGAAATGCTTCATTCTTGATTTGCTTTAACTCGGATTTCGTCATCTTCTTCACACGGAATTTTTCTTGTAGAAGTTTCGCATGCTCCAATGTACTACATTATGTAACCTCTTGACCTTCAAATAGGTAGGGAGTGGAATCAACAAGCTTCGAGAACCATTCAAATTCAGTGTTATCCTTGTCCAGCCATGATAAGACGCCATCATAGGCTTCTTCTTCTTTTTCTTTGGCCAAGAGGAGGATTCTCGTTTCTTGGTCGTGTCGGAGAGATGGGTTGTTGTTGGGGCTCAGGGACTTCCTCATCGCCACCACCCGTATACTCAAAGTGATCACCGGTTTTCTCGAGTCCGGGGTGGTGTCCTTAATCCCGAGGTTTTTCGTTGAAGAGCGAAAGGAGATCGCCTTGGTGGAGAGGGCCTTCGGGTGGAGGTGGCATTGAGGAGATTCACCAAACTTCTTTGAACATTTAGGTGCGTAATCCTTTGTCCTGATCATCGCCATCTCTTGGTCGCTTTGGTTGACTTGTGATTCTTTGCATGAAGACTTGAGTTGATAGTCTAAAAGATTCTAAAAAACTTAGCTTCATCCAAGTGAAGGTTCCAAACTCTTTTTGACATTTGCATTACTAATTTAGTAATCAAATCAGCTTCAGAGTAATCCGATTCTTTGGCCATTGTATGTTTGACCAATGTGACGATGTTTGTCGAGAAGGAATTTGTGAATATCTTCTCTTGCCATTTTCTCCAGTTCCTTTTGGAAATCTCCACTGATAAACTTCTGGACGTGTTCCCTTTCAGCTTGCATCTTTTCATTCTCGTCATGAAGATATGTTATCGATCACGAGAAAATTCAAATTCTCAGAGTATGTCTTTCTTTCGACCTACTTGATAAATTTTAACGATTCTGGACTTAGCATGAGAGACCCAAGAAGCCGTTGGCTTCTTCACTGATTTGGGTGATGATTTGGTTGATCTTTTTGACGGTGCTGGTGAAGAGTGAGAGGACGAGTCTGATGAAGTGGAGATGTGAGGTGACTCAGGGTCTTTAGGAGGCTTAGCAGTTTCTTCCTTAGAGCGGGTTGGACTGTCGAGAAGAAGATCATCGTAGTCCATCTCATCATGTTTATCGGATTTAGCTTGCTCTTCACCAATTTCGAATTGCATCTTCCTCTACTTTAGCTCGAGCCGCAGCCTTTTCATCGCCTTTGGCTTTAGCTGGTGTTCTTCATCAGCTTTTTCCTTCTCTAACTTCTCATATTCTAGTTCTTCAATGTTATAATCAATAGAATCTTCCACGCGCTTTTGTTGTTGCACAAGAGTGGTGGCACCAGATCCCATTAACCGCATCAGGATTTGGTGTAGGTTGAACTCCACCACTTGATCCTTCGGGGCCACCCATTTGGTCTTTAGCAAATTCTTTTTGTTAGGAATTAGAAATTCCAAGTATTAAAGAGTCGGTCACCTCATGTATATGTTATCGTTAGAAAGCTCGTAGTCGTAGTTATTTCTAGCTAAGTAGTATTTAGTTATGTAACACCGTGGAGGACGGACGGGTCTTTACCCACTGTATGCCCGATCCACAGCCCGTTGTGTGGCATTTTATGTAAGACTATAAATACTCTCTACCTCCCAAGGTAGAGAGTTGGAGCTCATAATAATATCTTTCACTTTCTCTCACTAAGTTCCCTAAACCTCTAACTTTCTCTAGAACTCACCTTTATACGCCCACTTTGAGTTATGATATGATGTGTATGTGAAATCCAATATCCTACAATTGGTATCAAGAGCCATGGTTAGATCATATCTTGCACATCTTTGGATTTCTAGTGGTTTTAGGTGGTTTTTGAGTTTGAAAAAGTTTTGTGGTTTGTGCATCATTTGGTTGATTTCTTGTGTTAAAGCTTGGATTTTGTTTGTACTTTTATGTTTAGAATCATCACAAGTGTTTAGGTTTTCATTTGGTAAGCTTGAATCATCTTGGTTGGGTTGTTTTTGGATTGAAAAGTGATGTTTGTGAAGTTTTCTTGCTAGCGACTTGACCTACGGATTTTTTCTTAGTAGCAACTTGCTTTACAATTTTGTAGCGAGTTGCAGTTATTGGAGCTAGCGACTTAGGCCTAGCGACTAACAATACAAGTAGTGGACTCTCCACTACGGGTAGCGACTTGGTGTTAGCGACTTGGTAAGTAGCGAGTTGCTATTTAGCGACTTGATTCCTCAGCGACTTGTATCTTAGCGAATTGCTGCCAAAATTTCGCTAGCGACTAGAGGCTTAGCGAGTTGCTATTTAGCGACTTGGGACTTTAGCGACTTAGTGGAATAGCGAATTAGAAGATAGCGACTTGGTGCATAATTTTCTAGCGACTTGAGTGATTTCTTTACGGTTTTCTCTTGATTTAGTAAAATCCCGTGAAAGAATCGATTTCCCGGTTTAATCATAGAGTTATAAAATCCCGTTTAATTTATCATCATGTCTACCAACGTTTCTACAATCATCTCCATGCAGGATGTTCAAGCAGCTGGTTCGAGATACTCGTCCACCCATGCTTGACAGAATTGACTACGATTCTTGGGCTCAACGAATCAGATTGTAATGTCTTGGAAAGGAAAATGGTGTCAACATTCTCAAATCCATTGATGAAGGACCGTGTATCGAGTTGAGACGACTAGAGATGTACTTGATACTGCTGAAGATGGAACTCGGATTTACGGAATGGACAGACCAAAGATGTATGATGAGCTTGATGATAAGGAGAAAAAGAGATTCGATGTGATATCGGGCTTCTAACATTGATCTTCAAGGTCTTCCTAAAGACATCTACAAGCTGATCAATCACAACACCGAAGCAAAGGCAGTATGGGATAATGTCAAGATGCTTCTCTCGTTCAATTAACTATGGAAGAAAGATAATCACAACTCTATGACGAATTTGAACACTTCAAGATGAAACCAGATGAGAGTGTCTATGAGTACTATGTGAGATTTCATAAGTTGGTGAATGATATGAGGAACATCAAAATGACTATGCCTAACATTCAGCTGAACTCAAAATTTGTGAACAACATGAACCCGAATGGCACAAGTTTGTCACCTCTGTGAAGCTCACTAAAGGATTGAAGAATACAAACTATGAGCAACTCTATGCCTTCCTCCTTCGGAATGAGAGACATGCTATGTTTGAAAAATGATTCTTAATCAGTTCAAAACCAACCATGGAGAGACAAGCTCATCTAATGACTCAACTGCCTTCTACTCAAACATAGGAATCTCAACCAAAGCCTCACAAGTCATACCCATGGGCAATGGTAATCACAAACTCATTCCTGATCCCATGTTCAAACAAGCTGATGCCGATGCACACGTGGGTAACATCATTAATCAACTAGCTCTTCTGATTAGTCAAAACATGAATTCTCTCCCACAAACCAACAACAACCTCGAACAACATCTAACCCACACAATCAAGCTAAGTTAAAGATGGGAGGATCATGGTGCAACCAGTTCAGAAAGACAATATGATCGGGAAGAGGTGGAGCAGGTAGAGGTTATGTTGGTAATCAGAATCGAGGAAGGAATGGTAATCAAGGTCAATCTAAGCCGATCAAATGTTATAACTGTGGTGGTGAGGGACACATTGCAAGGAACTGCACATCTCCAAAACGCGTCCACAAAATGTTGATTACTTCAGAGATACGATGCTGCTTGTACAAGCTTAGGATAATGGTGTTGCTTTGGATGAGGAGGAATTGTTGTTTCTTGCTGAGGGCAATGCCAAGACCTATGATGCAGATGTGGATGAGCAGCCTATTCGGGAGATAGGTCACAATCATCAGAATGCCTTTCAAGTCATTGATTGTGATGCATACGACTCTGATGTGGATGATGGACCTACTGCACACACAATTTTTATGGCTAGCATTTCTCCAATGGTTTCTCCCAAGGTCTCTTCTTCACCACAAGCTGGCCCATCCAAAGACAAACTCATCTCAGAGGTACTAAAACTATACGATGATGCTGATGTGCAAAAGATGCATGACAAAGTACCATCAACTGAAACTATTGAATCAAATATTGAAAATATGGGTAATATCAATGTTGTCCCATATGATCAATATGTGAAACAAAGTGAAAGTGAAGTTGTACCAAGTGATGCATCTTCTGCAATCAACAATGACTATGTTTTTTATGAATACACTCGCATGTGCCCCGATGATTCTGTAAGTTCTAAACTAAATGCCTATAAAGAACGTGTTGCTATTTATGAACAACGTGCAAAATTTGAGTTGACCACTCGTGAGCAGGAAATGGATGACCAAGTGCGTACAATCATTAGAAAAAGTAATTTTAGAGAAGAAGTATTAAAACAAGAGTTAAATTCCTTGCAAGAAAAGCTTTCTAAAACTGCTAAACAAAAACAAGAACTTCAAGAAAATGTGAAAATGCTTAAGCAAGAATTTAATGCAAAAACTTTGAAAAACAAACTTGAAAACAAGTTGTACATACAAGGGAACACCATTCAGACTGCTCACATGATCACTAAGCATAGAGTTCTAAGCGATAAGCATAGTGTTCCCATTATAGATAAACCCAACCCTGAGTACAGGAAGATAGCAAAAGCAGCTCAAAAAGTGATCTATGATGGCAATGAGATTCTTAAACCTAGACAAAACCCTAGTTGCGTTGAGTGCACAGAGGAAGATAAGAAATTAGATGAAATCACTAGGGAGAAAATGAATAAGAAACTAAATGATCCTAAATGCAAAGAGAAGAAAGTAATTATCACTCCCCATGACTACAAAAAGGAGAATTGGATCTCCTTGAACATGTTTAAGCCTCAAACATTGTTGACTCCCGAACAAGTGTTCTGGAAAATGGACTTAGATAAGCGAAGCGAAAAATATTGTTGAAACAAACCCTCCCCTTAGAAAAATGCCTAAAGCAACTGTGTATCCTCCCAATACACCAATGCATCTTGTTCCTAGAACAATTGCCACTAAAAGCAAGACCTTAATTAGCCAATATGTTATATTTCAACTATTTGTTGATTTTGAGAAAACTTGCAAGAAAAGGATCACACCCACTGGTATAACTGAAGGAGAAAGGGGTTTTGAGCAAATGAAAGAATGTTATTTAACTGAGGTCATGCCTTTCTTTAAACTTCTAAAAGATCACTTTGAGAGTCTTAAAAAGGGGATAGAAACTGATATTAAGGGAATGGAAAAAGAATTTGATGCAATGATAGTTGAAGTTAGTGACTATGAGCGAGCACTAAAATATAATGAGATTGAAAGGAAGAACTTGCATACACTGAATGAGAATATGATATCTGAATGTGTTGCTCAAGATGTGTTTTTCACTGCTACAAATTGTTCTATTAATGCTTCCCAATTTCATGAATTATCTGTTGCACTGAAAGTCTCCCATGATCGTGTCATTGAGCTTGAAAAAACTAATTCCAAACTATCTGAGAAAATTGAACTGAATGATCATGACAATTTGGTTAAACATTTGTCTAAACTAGAAGTTGAGCATTTTAATTTACAACTAAAATATCAACATCTTAAAGAAAATGTCAAAACTTCAAATATCAAGACATCCTCGGATGCTCCAGAGTTTGATGTAGTTTTTCAAATTAACAAACGTGATGAACAGATTCAAGCTCATTGCAACACGATCGGAAAGTTGAAAGCCCAAATCTCTCAATTAAAGGGTCAAAAGAACAATATGACAGGCTCCCAAATGCCTCCTCCTTTAGATTCTCAAAATTCTCAAACTTTTCATCTTCAAAACTTAGTTAATGCCTTACAAAAGGAAAACGAGAGTTTTCTAGAAGAAAATGAAAAAGTTAAAAGACATTTTAAAGAGTTATATGATTCAACAAAAGTCACCCGTGACCAAAACAACGAAAAAGTAACGTCTTTACAAAAGGAAATTGAGAATCTGAGAAGTCAGGGAAATGGGAAACTACCACTTGTTTTCAATAAGAATGTTGTCTCAAAGTCACCCTTAGATTGCAAATACACTGTGACAGTTAAATATATTCCTCCTCATCTTAGGAATAATGAACATGCTTTTCATGACTACTGTGCTCACCTTAAGGATAGTCTAGAATGTCTCCGTGAGATTGTCGAAGAGGACTTCATTAACAAACCTCTTGATAGTGAAATTAGGTTTGCTTGCCTCCATGCCAAACGATCTCAAGAGTTGCTTGAATGTGTAATTGCAACATGTCCAAAATCCTTAGGTGAAAAAGGCAAAGCTGTGAAGCCTTGTTCTATGCCTTGTGCCAAGCAGAAATCCGTTCTATGCCCGTCCTTAAGAAAGTAAACACTAATGTGCCTTCAAGTAGTTGATTCCGATATGTTAGTGCTAAGAAAGTGAACTTTAGTGTGCCTGCAAATAGCTCAAATCACGCCTTAAGAAAGTAAAGTAATGTGCCTTCTAGTAGGTCGATCCTTGCACATCAAGCTCAGGAATGCAAAAATTAGATCAACCAACTAATGTTCCCATTCCCTCTACAAGAGTAATCAGTGACATTAAAGCGAAGCGGTCAAAGTCTCAAGATAATACAAGGAATGATAGGACCTTGCAAGCTAAAAATGTGCATTGGAAGAGAGTAGAAGACCAATCTAGGAACTTTAAGCTTGAGTTGAATAAAACGAATCGTGTTGATTCTAGTATTAGCCTTAGGCGCATCTTGTAATTAATTCAATTCGATACTATTTGCAAAACCTTGTAATGATGTCTGCTTGAATTCTGTTGCTAATCATGAATGTGGTGTGAATGCTTTGTCTAATGCTGTCAAATGCCCGTTAAAATTGTTAATGCTAATAATCGTGCAAATAAGGCTAAAAGGCAAAAACGAAAGATTGTTAGAAAACAGTGGAAACCCACAGGAAGAACATTTATAAAGATAGGTTATTATTGGATACCTTTTGGCCATAAGAATAATCGCTTTGCTCTCAAACTGATAAGATTATGCCCACTAGAAAATGGATGCCTACTGGTAGAACTATTCCCTTAAGAAGTGAACATACTTTGAATAGGTCAAATACGACACCAAGATTGCATCTATTCCCAATGATTCCATTGCTTCTACTTCGATATGGATGTTTCTATTTATGATGTGGGTGTTCCAATTACTGTTACTAACCAAGTGGAACCCATTCTTGCATGGGGATCCCAATTATCCAGTTATCCATTCTTGTCTGTGTTCAACCGCAGATCGTTCAAATCGCTTACGTGGTACTGGACTCAGCCGTTCCAAGCATATGACTGGAGACCGTCACGGCTCATGAACTTCGTGAGCAAATTCATCGACGTAGATTCGGTAATGATCATTTTGGTGCAATTATGGGTTATGGTGATTATGTTGTTGGTGATAGTGTTATCTCTAGAGTATACTATGTGGAAGGTCTTGGTCATAATCTGTTCTCTGTCGGTCAATTTCGTGATTCTCGATCTAGAAGTAGCTGTCAGAAAACATACTTGTTTTGTTAGAGAACTTGATGGTAAGGAACTTTTAAGAGGAACTCGTGGTTCAAATCTTTACACCATCTCTATCGATGATATGATGAAGTCTTCTCCAATTTGCTTGTTGTCAAAGGCTTCAAAACAAAGTCATGGTTATGGCATCGTCGTCTCAATCACTTGAACTTCGGCACCATCAATGATCTTTCCAGAAAGGACTTAGTTGTAGGTTTACCTCGACTAAAGTATGAAAAGGATCATCTTTGTTCAGATGTCAATTGGGAAAAAGCAAGAAGTATGCCCATAAACCCAAACCTACTAACTCGTCACAGAAGTTCTTCATATGATTCATATGGATTTATGTGGACCAATGAGGGTGCAGAATATCTTTGGGAAGAAATATGTGTTAGTTGTGGTTGATGATTACTCTAGATTCACCTGGGTCAAGTTCTTAAGGACAAAGGATGAAACTCCGAATATCATCATCAAACTCATCAAACAGCTGCAGGTTCGACTTAACAAAACAAATAATAATCCGAACAGACAATGGAACTGAGTTTGTTAACAAACAACTTAGTGAATTTTATGAAAGCGTTGGAATCAACCATCAAAGAAGTGTTCCACGAACTCCTCAACAGAACGGTGTAGTTGAAAGATGAAATCGAACTCTTGTAGAAGCCGCTAGAACAATGCTGATTTACTCAAAGGTTCCAATGTTTCTCTGGTCTGAAGCTATTGCCACTGCATGCTACACACAAAATCGTTCCCTGATTCACACTGCTCATGGAAAAACTCCATATGAACTTGTCCACAACAGAAAACCTAATCTCTCTTTCCTTCGTGTGTTTGGTGCATTGTGTTATCCAACTAATGAGGGTCAAGACTTAGGCAAACTTAGAGCTAAAGGAGACATTGGAGTATTTGTAGGGTATGCACCAAACAAAAAGGGATACCGAATCTACAACAAAAGAACCCGAAATATCATGGAAACAATTCACGTTACGTTTGATGAGTTGACCGGTCAAATGGCTCTGGACAATCCGCCAGACCCGCACTTCAAAAACAGCCCCATTGGTTCATCCCTTGTTCCAAACTCTTCTCAAGAAACTCCATATGTACCTCCATCCGAAGATGATTTAAAGAAATTGTTTGATCCTATGTTTGATGAACTTTATGATCCAAGTACTAATGAGGTGTCGATCCCTACAACAGAGGTCTCATATTCTTGTGAATGAAGTCAATCCTCGCCTCAATATCTTTAAGTCAAGAAGCACCTGCTGCTGATCCTTCAGCCTCATCAACAAATCATCATTCTTCAAATGTACATCATGGAAATGTTTCAGGCATCAATGATGAAGTTAATCCCTTTGCTACTCCCGAAGATGCTCCATTTGAAAACATATTTGCTCCTGAATCTTCATCAGAACCATCTTCTTCAGAGACATCGACTGCTACTTCAGTTCCTCAACAACTGCCACATGAACACCTTCGAAAATGGACTCACGATCATCCATTAGACAACATCATTGGAAATCCTTCTCGCCAGTATCCACCAAACAACTTGCAACCGATGCCTTATGGTGCTTCTTCAACTCAGTACTCTAAAGATCGAACCCAAAGATGTTAAAACCGCCATGAATGAAGACAACTGGTTCAATGCCATGCAAGATGAAATTCATGAGTTTGATCGATTAGATGTATGGGAATTAGTACCGCTCCGTGATTGTGCTATGATAATTGCTCTAAAATGGATCTTCAAAGTGAAACTTGATGAGCATGGTGATGTTTTGAAAAATAAGGCTAGGTTAGTAGCTAAAGGATATCGTCAAGAAGAAGGTATAGACTTTGAAGAATCTTTTTCCCAGTTGCTCGAATCGAGGCAATCGAATCTTCTTTGGCTAATGCCGCTAGTAAGAACATGGTAGTCTATCGATGGACGTGAAAACCGCATTTCAATGGAGATCTTAAAGAAGTGGTTTACGCCGCCAACCTGAGGGTTTTGTGAATTCAAGAGCATCCTACTCATGTTTATCGCTTGAAAAGGCCCTATATGGTTTGAAGCAAGCTCCAAGGGCATGGTATGATACGCAATCAAAGTTTCTTCTATCTACCGGATTCAGCAAAGGAGCAGTTGATCCTACATTTATTCACCGAAAGTCGCAAACATTTAATTCATGTTCAAATTTATGTTGATGATATTATTTTGCCTCGACCGACCCAATGGAATGTGATCGTTTTTCAAATGAAATGAGTTCAAAATTTCAAATGTCAATGATGGGACAAATGTCATTTTTCTTGGGATTACAAATTTCACAAAGTCCCGGAGGCATTTTCATAAATCAATCTAAATATGCTAATGAGATCTTAAAGAAATTTGGATTTGATTCAAGTGACCCTGTTGACACTCCCATGATTGATCGAACCAAACTAGATGAGGACCACTCAGGGATCATGATTGACCAAATGAAATATCGTAGTATGATTGGATCCCGATGTACCTCACCTGCTAGTAGACCGCATATCTTGTTCGCTGTTAGCATGTGTGCTAGATACCAGGCTAAGCCTACTAAAAAGCACCTTGAAGCGTTAAACGGGTCTTTCGGTATCTCAAGGAACGATCAATATGGGACTTTGGTACCCAAAGGACACCGGTATGTCACTAACAGCCTATGCAGATGCCGATCATGCAGGATGTCAAGATACTCGTCGGTACGTCCGAGGTGCTCAGTTTTAGGGAGATAAGCTTGTGAGCTGGTCTTCAAAGAAGCAAATGAGTACTTCTATTTCCTCTACAGAGGTGAATACATAGCCATGTCATCTTGTTGTGCTCAAATCTTATGGATGAGATCTCAATTATCCGACTATGGCTTTGAATTCAACAAAATCCCTCTGTACTTGATAATAAAAGTGCTATTGCTCTCTCATGCAACAACGCTCAACACTCAAGAGCAAAGCATATCGACATTCGACATCATTTCATCAGGGAACAAGTGGAAAAGGTGTGGTGGAACTCTATTTTGTGAGGTCTGAATATCGTTAGCAGACATCTTCACCAAAGCTCTTCCAAGAGAACGTTTTGAGTTCATACTTCCTCAACTAGGCTTGAAAAGCTTTCAACCAGAAACACTCAAACGCCTTCAGGAAGAAGACGAGGAGTAAAGGTCTATGCTCATCTATCTCTTGTAAATATTTTTTCAAAAACAAAATACAAAAAAATCAAAAATTCAAAAAATCTTAAAAAATATTGTCAATTTGTCATGTTTTTTCGGTTCGATTATATCTACGGTCTTTGTTTTGTCATTCAAAGAATGACACGGGACTTTAGATGTTGTTCGAATTCTTAAAAAAAATCAAAAAAAAATCAAAAAATATTTTTGGGAGAAAGAGAAACAATGGTTTATTGTCATTTCAGCCAGTAACCCGCTTTTCAAAGAAAGAACAGAGCCATGCTTTATCATGTTTTCAAATTCCATGCTCTGATTCTATAAACATTTATCTGCTGAAAACTAATGCTTTGAAAAATAACTCGGGCTCTATTTTTGATAATCATCTCGACTTATTTGTCAAAATATCTATCTCTCAATCAACAACCTATGTCATTGATTGAGGGGAGAATGATTTCAATTAAATTAAAAGTTATTTGGCATTCAATTGTTTTCAAAAGATAATCATGCATGTTTAACCAATGGAGTTTATAATCTCATAATCGATCCTTATCGCTAAAACGCTTTCATAACCAAGTCACAATTCTCCTCAAAAGCTTTCAAAATCAATTTAAATCTATAAGAGATCACAAATCTCAAATGATTTGATAATTGTGATCGGGGAGAATGTGTGATTTAAATTGGATTTAAACTGATAATTTGGTAAATGGTTTTATAAGGATGTACAAGCTCTCCTTCCCACATGTGACAAACGATTTCAAATTTTCCATGCACATGTTGAGGGGAGCATCTATCTTAAACCACAATGATTTGAAACGTGATCATTTATCTCAATGTGCAGGTTCCTTCTAGTATGTGCAAAACTCTTTTCAAACCTCGAGGCACATATTGAGGGGAGCAAAATCATGAAAACCTCATCCTTCCCCAAAATGCTTTATCTACTTGATTTGATTAGGAAAGTGATGTTGATATCTTTTAGAAAATGGTAATCAAAGAAGTTAATTCTTTCTCTTGCCTCCGTGTGCAAAACTATTTCAAACATTTGATGCACATGTTGAGGGGGAGCTCTTATTCTAAAAATATCAAAACAATTCAGGTACAAAATGCTTTGATAATGTATCACAAGTATCTGGATTGATTTTCAAATGGTTTTCAATTGGTTCCAAATGGCGGATGAACAATACCAAATAGACCGACCAATTTTACTTTATGTACGGTGATATAAGGATGATAAGGTTAGGTATTTGTTCCCATGATCCGCCAGAACCGAGGGATCTACCCGTGGACTATCCACTAGTTTGTGTAGAGTTCTTAGGTATGATGATAAAAGGAGAAAAATGAGATATGGGAAGAGTGCGGATGAGTCCGAGCTAGTATCGGAATAAACCCAACAAGGTTCTAGCTATGAAGTCTCGGTAAGCAATGAAGGGGTTGAAGAATTAAAAAGAATTGAATGAGAAAAGGGTGAAAACAAATAGCCCTCCATTTATTCAACCTTAGGGCGAAACCGGTTCAATTCATATGCTACTGATGGTAACATCGGTATTGAAGACAAGACGCCATGGACCCAAAGGACGACTGCACTTCAACTTTCCAAACCACTCAAGTTCCTCTTAAAAGGACTTGTTTCATTCTCACGGGAACCGACATTATCTATCGACTTTCTCTTAGAGATTGTTGATATTGAAGAAGGAGACCCTCTCCATAGTCTCCGATACAGGATCCAAATATGCACAAATTGAGTCTAGTGCCACAAGATCATCTATAAATCTCATTAAGACACCTTCAATGAAGACTCTCTGTTTCACACAATGTGGAAAGAAAGATTATATCTTGAGTCCTACGAATTATCCTTGTGGTATTGCCAGAACATCCGAGTGATATAATAAAAATATTCACAATGAAGATGGAAAGCCTTCTGGAGCCAACATCAAACAAGCTCTGGTAGGTGGCATGTGAGATCTATCCAATAGATCAACCATGTGACAACCGACGTAAACAATGGAGAGATTCAATCTTTTGAATCAATCCCGTTCAGTTATGGATTGACGGATACCTTTGAAAACCGGTTTTGTGCTTAAAACTCTTTTCTTTAGCACATCGACCGGTGCCTATTTCTCAAAATGAAAAGGTGTTTATGATTGATAATTGATTTTCATTAAAACCTTCGTTGTATTGCAAAAACAATTTCTATTGAGCAATACACGATTGTTTTTCAAATCTCTTTTCATCAATCGGTGAATCTCATTTCGCTGGTTCACTCACTCCGTGTTGTCTTCTTTGAGACGTTCCGGTTTGAGAACGGCTAGAACAAATGTAAACCCTGTCAAGGAAATTCTTAGAATCCTACCGATCACAGTATTTGTACGATCAACGGGAACCGTGGGCCGTGTACCTCAATTCATCGAAAGTGATCAAAGACACTTTCGTGCGCTTTATTGCTAACTGTCTTATGCAGTTACACCCCGACGTTTGCAAATGATCGTAATGGAGCGGTCAATTCATAGCCGCATGCTCACACAACACATTCATATCAAAAGAAATCATGATTAGTGCATCAATGACTCGATATTTTCACTCCTGCTTCGCTACGCTGCGCCAATATCATGAATCAACGAAAGCTTCCGCTACTCTGATGAGAAGATATCATGATCAGAATGTGAGCATGTCGGTCCGAAAGTCACAACATCACATAATACCAACACCACATGGATGTCTCGAGATTTTTTGCCGATGATCTCAAAAGATGGCATAATGTTATTATCACGTGGATCAAGAAAGACCTCCACTTGGATTAACCAAACATGCAATGAGTGGAATCAATGACTACGAGCCTCGGAGCAAAGTACTACATCAAGAATGCAAGAACAATTGTTAATGTAATATCTGATTGTATTCAATGTAATTTTAGTATATGTTTGAGGTGACCTCCTTTAGGGGGAGATTGTTAGGAATTAGAAATTCCATGTATTAAAGAGTCGGTCACCTCAAGTATATGTAATCGTTAGAAAGCTCGTAGTCGTAGTTATTTCTAGCTAAGTAGTATTTAGTTATGTAACACCGCGGAGGACGGACGGGTCTTTACCCACTGTATGCCCGATCCACGCCGTTGTGTGGCTTTTTATTGTAAGACTATAAATACTCTCTACCTCCCAAGGTAGAGAGTTGGAGCTCATAATAATATCTTTCACTTTCTCTCACTAAGTTCCCTAAACCTCTAACTTTCTCTCTCTAGAACTCACCTTTATACGCCCACTTTGAGTTATGATATGATGTGTATGTGAAATCCAATATCCTACACTTTTGCAACGTGTTAGAGTCTAAGGAATTTGAACTTCCTTCTGTACTTAGTGTCCAGAGGCTATTCATCTGAATCTTCTTCTTCTTGTTGCTCAATTACTGGAGTCTTCCCTTTGCCGGTTCATTGGGTGGACTGGGAGGTTTAGGTACCGCTAGTGTCATCTTTAGCAGCTTCAGAGTAGAAAATCTCTTCATCTCGATGCATTACCCTCCGAAGTCCTCGTCATAGCTTTTGCGGTTCGTGACTTGGGAATGGGAATAGGAATAGCTTCCTTGGCGGAACTTTCCTCTTAAGTGGAGGATTCTCTTGGGGAACTTCCTCTCGACTCTCAGTGCAGACTTCCTCCACTTCCTCTTCGGTTTTCCGGTAGGTGTACCAAGATTTATCATCTAGAAACCCAACTTTGTTTTCTTCCACAAGAACCAAATATCTTCTAAGAGTAGAGCTTTTTAGTTCATCCGAGAGAAGATGATCCGAACACAAGACCTTGTTTCTTGGTAGTTGACTCCTTAATCTGACTTAGAGTGGGTTCGCATATATGTCAACATTGTCGGGCCATTGATTCTTTTGGGGATATCCGGGTTATATCCAAGTGCTCTCTGATCAATAGTTTAGTATATCCGATGTAAGGAATCTTTGAGCCAAGATTTTGGAGGAATGTCATCATGTCATCCCAAATCAGAGCTTCTACTTCGATGTGCTTCATGTTGATCAGGGCCTAGAAGATTTGCAGTTCTACGAGCTTAGGATGCTCATAGCCGTCACGCACCGTAAATGTATTTTGTGATGATGATATAAAGGGTTCTCCAAGGTGAGGGATGTTTTGAGATCCACGCGATAATGCTTAATGATAGCCCTCAAGCTTAGTCATACCCAATATCTATCAAGAATTGCAACAGCTTCTTCAAGAGGTGAGAGAGAATTCAGCTTGGTATGATGTCGAATGAGGAGGACAACCCTTAAATCTGCCGGTGTGATGGTGAGTTGTTTGTGGTTGAGAGTTACAGTCACAAAGATTCTCGTCCTTTGATCATTTACATAGTATTCCGAATTGCTGAATGTAGATCTCCTGAACAAGGGCGTAATTGGTGAGCATGTTCTCGATAGGGATGATTCTTCGAATATCCACCGCAATAGGACAAGAAGATTCCAAGCAGGTGAGAGTTTCAAAGTCGACACGAAGATTATTCTTTCCAATCTTCATTGGATAGCCATGCGGAAGATATCAAAGAATGGTGAGGACATTTGATGCATCCATATTCAATTGAGCTTCCATGTCGTGATCCGAAACACATTTAGCCAAAAGAACCAACATATCGAAAGACATAATGTTAGTCAACAGAAGGTTTTATTGTCTACTTATTGAATGACATATGTCAATGATTGTTACGAGTCCAACGTCACTTGTTTGTTCAATAGTCCAATGATGTCGAGAAAAGTTTCGTGAGTTAGTTAACTTTAAGTTTTAAAGTTTATGTTATCACTTATTTTTCACAACATATTAAACATTTAAGCTTATTAGTGACATTTATTGGTTTCGTGACGTTATGATTTATTTATTTACAAGTTTGCACGCGTAACAATTCATAATGAAGGTTTGATCAAGGCTTCGGCGTAGAAATGGTAGCTTATGCGTAAACGTGAGTTATACGCGAGACACAAGCTTATGCGTAGGAACCTTACTTACGCAGTAAGAAATATTACGCGTAGGAAAAGGGACCTTATGCGAGAGCTTACGCTGCAGCGATATAACACCTTACGCGTAAGGCTTACTCATAAGAGTAGACCTTATGCGCGTAGTGGTCATCGTTTACGCATATCCTTCACAGGATACGCGTAGTCCCTTTGTAGAACCTTATGCGTAAACGCTACGCGTAAGATTTCTCTTACGCATAACCTTCTACGCGTAAGGTGATCCTTATGCGTAGATTGCTAATGACCTTGATTCTGAATTTTACGTGTAGCTGACCTGAAATAAAGTCATCATAGCAACAATATTAACACATACATCCATTCTAAAATAGATCATGGCATGAAAACACATAAAACAGTTTACGCGTAAGATAGCATATGCGTAGACTTAAACCCTAGAGCTCAAAGATTACGCATATGAAATCTAACCATAGGAATTGAACCAAAGTTTTTCTGGTAGTTCTAAGATGTCATATGAGTTTAATGACCAAGTTTTAACATTCAAGTGTCAGTGAATAAAAAATACCCAAATGTGAAGAAAATTAAACCCTAAAGTTCAATTCTTAATCAGTTAGTGTTTCTGGGTAATTTCTGGGTTAAAATATGATCAATTTATGTTGAAAACAACCTATTATAACAATCTTTATCACCAAACACGTTCACAAATGAAAACGCCCAAACCCACGCATAAACCCTAATTTCCAAAATCCATCAATTCGTGTATCTGGGTGCATTTTGAGGATAAAAATGATATCATTGATGTTATAGAAATGTTTTGACACTATATTTTTAACCATAAACACACAAACATGATCATGTGTTCTTACACATATACGTAGAACACATAATCAACCATATACGTAAATTTAACCGTTGGATTTGTTTGAAAATCAAAACCAATGTTTAAAATCTTGTTAAGAATACAATAACACTTACAGATTGATGATCAAAACACTGGATTTGAAGACTGATTTGTATGCGTAGGATTAGTTTGGTTTGTGTAATAAATGTGAAGTGATAATGTTAGGTGGAGGTGTTTTATTTAAAATAACCTTAGGTTTATGGCAGTTTTGGTCCCTCCACCTTTTTCATTTTCATCCAAAGCCTTTTAACTTCCATTTTGGTTACCAAACGAAGAATATTTGGAAAGAAACTTGACGACACTCCCTCTCGACTTAAGAAATAATGAAAGGTTATAAATTTTAGTCCGTGGAGTGTCAGTGAACCAGAAATGTGACCACCAATTTAAAGAAACAACCGGATTAGGTAACATGCAAGTACATTGTTATTTTGAAACAGCTATATTAATTTTTTCTCCCCTCAACACTTGATCGAAAAAATACTGAATTTTGAAAGATTAGAGTGTTGACGGAAGAAATGTACTTGCCATGTTAAGAGAAAAATAGATAGAAGAATATTTTTGTTGTTTTATCTGATTTTATATTTTTGTATTTTGTTTTTGGAAAAATATTTACAAAAGAGATTTTGGTGTTTGACTGGTTTTTATGACTGTTTTAAGAGTTAATCCAATTCCTCTTGAGTCAAACACCGCATACCAATCCGGTGGACCAACTCATTAAACCTAGCGGGAGGCAAGGCTTTGGTGAGTAGATCTGCCAATTGGTATTCTGCACTCAAAGTATAATTCAACTGCACTGCTCCACATGGTCCTTGATGAAATGATATCGAAGATCGATGTGCTTTGATTTCAATGCTGAACTGAGTTGCACGAGATCGCAATAGCACCGATTGTCGCAAAGACATCGGGATTCTGTCGAATACGTAACCATAGTCTTTGAGTTGTGTTCTCATCCAAATGACTTGTGCACAACACGCCGACATGGCTACATATTTTGCTTCGGTTGAGGACAGCGATGTACAATCCTGCTTCTTCGATTGCCATGACACCGGTTTATCACCAAGAAATTGTAGAGCTCTCAAGTACTTTTACGTGAATCTAAGCATCCCGCATGGTCACGCCAAAAGCTATTAGTTCAAAACCGTAATCCTTCCGATTCCCAAATTAATGGTTCCCTTGATGTATCGGAGGATTCTTTTAGCCTCGAAGAGGTGAGTTTCAGTTGGTCTCGACTGATAACGGGAGCAAAGATATACGGCAAAAACAATGTCGTCCTAGCTGTTAGATACACGAGAGACCCAATAATACTTCGGTATTTTGTAGGGTCCACCAATTTCCCATGTAAATCAGCATCTAGCTTCTTGGTATGAGCCATTGGTGTGGCATAGGTGTCACAGTTTTGCATTCCAAATTTGTGTAACAATTCAAGGGCATATTTGGACCGACTCAAGAAAATACCACGGGGTGATTGATGAACTTGTAATCCTAGAAAGAACGTAAGTTCACCCATCATGGACATTTCAAAAATTTTCTTCATTAGTTTTGCAAAAGCGATTGAGTACTTTTTATGTGTAGACCCAAAAATGATGTCATCCACGTAAATTTGAACAATTAAGATATGTGCCCCGTGATATTGTATGAAAAGAGTAGGGTCGACCGAACCTTTGGTGAAATTATTGGCAATGAGGAAAGATGATAGCTTATCGTACCATGCCCGAGGAGCTTGTTTGAGACCATACAGAGCTTTGTTCAATTTGTATACATAGTTCGGCGCTGATCAACGAATCCTTCTCGTTGGTTGACATAAACCGCTTTTCGTTGACCATTCGAAAGCAGTTTTGACGTCCATCCGAAAGACCTTCATATTCATATGAGCCGCTAACGAGAAATATCCAACAACCTCAAGACGAGCAACCGGAGCAAATGATTCTTCAAAGTCAATACCCTCCTCTTGTCGATAACCCTTAGCCACCGACGTGACTTGTTTCGATTACATTCCCTTCAAAGATCCAATTTGTTTTTCCAAATCCATTTGAGACCAATGACGAGACCCTCGATGGTCTTTCAACCAGTTCCCATACTTCACGACGTTTGAATTGGTTGAGTTCTTCTTGCATGGATTCAATCCAGTTATCTTTTGTCATTGCATCCTTAATGTTTTTGGGTTCAGTTTGGCAGACAGTGAGTGCATAAATGCAATGTTCACCGTCTGTGTGAAGATGTTGTTTTGTAATGACTAGTTGATTCAGGTTGCCAATAATATTTTCCAGAGCATGGTCTTTTGTCCATCTATGTGTAGAGGGTTGATGTTGGTATACGTTGTGCAGATTTTGAGGATTCAAATGGCTTGTTGATGATTCTGCAACATCGTGCAGCTTTCATTAGCAAACTAGTTAAAGAATGCATTTGGATCAGAACCTGCAGGTGGGGGTACTTCATTCAAAACATCATTAGCCGGTTCATCATTGTTGGAAGCGGTTTGTTCAACTGTGTTGAGTCAATTGGTGGTGCTTCTTCAACAGTGGTTGTTGTAGCAGTGTATCGTATAAGAGTAGTATCGTGTTGAGCGTGAGAAACATCGGATACACCTAGAGCACGCTCATCAATATCGCCACCGAACAGAGGAGCAAATAGTCTTTCCATTTGTTGACGAGTAAGCCGAGGGCTTGTGTCACTGATGATGGGATTTGGGGAAGTTTAAGCGGTTGTGACCGGTTCCAAAAGTCAGTATACTCGAAGCCATTCCGTAAGTTCATCAAAATGAGCATGAATCGTTTCCATAACCTCCTTTGTTCGACGATTCCAGATTTTGAAACCTTTAGAATTATCACAATATCCAATAAAGACTCCAATGTCAACTTTGGCTTTGAGCTTTCCAAAGTCATCACGATCATTATTCGAATAGCAAAGAGATCCAAATACATGAAAGTGTTTGAGATTCGGTTTTTGTGGACAAGCAAAGGTGTTTTGTTGTATGCTTTGTAATCATAGAACGGTTTTGAGTATAGCATGCGAGATACGCTTCTTCCCACAAGTAATCTGAGAGTTTAGCATTAATTAACATTGTTCTTGCAGCTTCCACTAACGTTCGGTTTCGTCTTTCAACAACTCCGCTTTGTTCGTGTGTTCGTGCAATAGACGTCTGATGCTGAATTCCCACTTTCTCATAAAATTCACGAAGAGTTTTGTTAACAAATTCAGTTCCTTTGTCTGTTCTTATTTGTCCGACGGTGTTTCGAGTGAACTTGTATTTTCGTGAGAAAGGTGATGATCATTTGTGGAGCTTGGTCTTTGCTTGGAAGAAAATAGACCCAAGTCCAGCGTGAATAGTCATCAACAATTACTAAGATGTAGCGCTTGCCATTAATCGCTTGCACGCCAAGATCGGGCCACACAAATCCATGTGAAGAAGATGAAGCACATGCTGAGAGTCGTGTTCCACCTTTGAAGGAAAATGAGCACGAGTGCTTTTCCCTTGTTCACAAGTTGAGCAAAGGTGATCTTTAGAATACCGAATCGAGTCCTTCAACTAGTTAGTGTCGAGCAAGATTGGTTATAGTTTGAAAGTTTAAATGTGAGAGACGACGGTGCCATAGCCATGATTTTGTTGATGTTGCCTTTGAAAGTAAGCAGATGGGAGATGAAGCAACCATGTCTTGCATAGAGATGGTGTAAAGACTAGAATTACGCGAGCCGCATAAGGTCGTTTCCTTGTAGATCACTTAATGAAACAAGATTTCTCCCTGAAAGCAACCTCCAAATCTCCATCACAGAACCGACCTACTGAAAACAGATTGTGACCGAGGCCTTCCACATAATAAACCCTCGCTAATTTCGGTTCCCATTGATATAGTCTCCGTGAGCCCATGATAGCCGCGAAGTGATCATTCCCAACCGACAAGTGCCAATGAACTTAGCAATAAAGTTTGATAACAGTTTAAGATTTCCTGTCATGTGTCGGGAACATCCGCTATCAACAATCAGGAGAATGATCTCAGATCACCGCATTACAATACATGCACGACAGATGGAATAGAAGTAGATGTGGAACCCAAATGTTAGAGGGTTCCGAGCAGCTTATATTAGACATACACGCATCAATAACTTTAGGCATCCATTTAAATCCTAGTGTGTTATATATCCATTTATGCCATCTCCAACTAGTATTTGCTTTAGTCTTAGTGAATGGACTAGGTGGTACTACATTCCTAGCAGGTGAAACCGAGCTACAGGGACAAAGCAATGCGTTTCTTAGAATCTAAAGAGGCGGTCTACAAGCAATGACTTAGAATGATTAGTGGGCCTAGAGGTATTCCGGTTCTTAGGATTCCTTAAACGAGATGATAGCTTTAGCAACACATTTGTCATGACAATCAGAATTCATACTTTTACAAAAAATAACACAAGGTGCATTAGATCAATATCAAAAGTACTTAACGGTTTAGCATTCGTTACATCACTATTTCTATTACATTTGCAAGACGCAATATCTATAGTGGAAGCAACGTGAGTCTTATTCATAGTCCTAGGGTGTTCTTTTACTTCAAAGATTCTTTATTGTTCTTTTCTTAGGTCGCAACTTCCTATTCTTCCTTGTATTGCTCCTAGGCCGTGAAGTGCGGACGCTTGGAAAAGAGGAAACTATTCCTGCTTCAAGAGAAGGAAGCACGCTTAGCAACTTGTGATTTGGCAGTAGGGATCCTAGGTTCACGATTACTAAGTGTTACTGGTGATATTCTCTTAATCACGGTAGGCGGAAGTTGTTCATACTTTCCTAACATTTCTCTTAACTTAAAGATAGTGTGAATCGATCTTGATTTTCGACCGAAGATTTCCAAAGAAAATGCATAACTTCTTTAGAGTGTGCAAGATAATGATCAAGTTCATTTGATGCTTCATCACGAGTCTATTTGAGTAAATCAAATATGACACCATATTCCTTTTAACTTTTGCAAGTTCTTGTTCATATTTTGAGATTTGACACTTAAAAGACACGCTTTTGATCATCCGCTTGCTCAATTTTTGGATCGTAAGATTTTTCACGCAACTGGGCGATTTTGTTTTGATAAGCAAGTTGTTGATCGTGAATATCTTTTTGACACCAATTAAGACGACGTTTTGCATTAGAAAGTTCGCTTTGACAATCGCTCATTATTCAACTTTTAAAGACTCGACCAAACACATTATCGTTCTCAACATTTACCAGAATCAACAAGATCGCAGAGATATAATCGATGCATATGACAAAGAATTCAATAACACAAGATTATGGACATCAAAGCCACGATGACATCTTCCAAGAGTCGATCAACATCTTTTCTCAACATTTTCTTTTTACGCTTAGTATTAGAAATAGATGTTTTTGTTTTCTCGAAAACGACCTTCATCACTCCAAGTTCCTTATGAAAGTCCCGTTCCCAAGACAATGCACAATTTTTCAAATTTTAAACATTTGGTAAAAGATTTTTCTGAAAAATGTCTCTTTGTTCTCGCGCCAGAGGCGATTGAAAATGTTGAACTTTGATTTCGGAATGATATTCTATCTCATGTTGTAAAGTTTTGAGGTCAGCCATGAAAATGTCAAAATATCTCAGAATTTTGCGATTTTCGTGTTTTGAGTTTACTTCACTGATGGAATGTAAAGGACCATAAGTTTGTGCATAATCTGGTTTGGGATTAACATTAGAAGACTCGACGTTTTATGATAATCCTTGGTGTGTTAGAAGAACTGCTGGTGTGACGAAAGTGACCGCTGTTGAATAGTTAAAAGGTTTGTTGTAAACAACAGTTTCTAATTTTGATCGACTCTCGTCTTCTGCATCTAATTCCTCTTGACGATGATATTCAACAACACCTCAGGATTTGGTTTGAATGCTTTGGTTGAAAGCTTAGGTTTGTAATCAGGAAGATTCGGTCCATATCCATTTGGATTGGGTTTTAAAGTAAACTTTTCAATAGTCTGTGACCGACTCACCATGTTTGTAAACAAAAGTTTTAAACTCTTTAAGTTTGTTTTGCAAGCCGATAATTTCTTCAAGATGATCATCTATTCGCTTCGTTGAATGCTTTTTGTATGCAGAACTGCTTTTGACAAGTTAATAACTCACCTTAGCTTTTTGATTTTCCAAGGTGAGATCCTTAATTTGCTTTTTATGTTCATGTTTCAGTTGTTCTATTTCGCATAACAAAGCATTCTTCGGCTGCTAGATCACGATCTGCCTCTCTAAATATTTTTCTTTTGATGAGATTTAGCAAAGGTCGCTTCAAAACCTTTTCACGTTTTCTTGAGTTTTGGAAAAAGTTGAGTTGCTTTTGTAAACATTCAAAATCCTTGGTTAATAGTGCATTTT
The DNA here is from genome assembly GCA_910596185.1 of Chrysanthemum makinoi. NCBI lineage: Eukaryota > Viridiplantae > Streptophyta > Magnoliopsida > Asterales > Asteraceae > Chrysanthemum > Chrysanthemum makinoi. The sequence continues at coordinate 122,907,513 of OU343219.1, forward strand.
TACTTTTCAAGTCCCGATTAATTGCACGACATTCTTCCACTATGGATTGTTGGTTTTAAGCAACAGATCAACATCCGGATGAGGCAAAAGTTCGGTGTGTTCAACGTGAGTCACAACATGATCATTATTTAGATCCTCAAGTATAACCACGAAGTCAATTTGATTATCAAGGGAAACCATAAGGTCATCTTGATCGTCAAATATAACTACGGGTTCTAGTTGAAAATCATCGGAATGAGATGTGGACGACTAATTTTGAACATTCTTAGCCTTGCCTCGATTCGATGTTGGCGGAGATATTAGATCGAGATAAATATGGTTTGTTCAGTACTGAGACAAGCCATCGCTGTCATACACCGGGCCTGTGTCACTCATGTGTAACTCATGCATATTAGCCATCAACATAACAAATGCATTGGCCTCAAGTCCTCCATATCATCATCCGAAGTCCGCATTTGCCATAAAACTGCGTTCCTTGTCCGTGAGAGTTCCACCAGCTTCATCCTTAAGAGCAAAAGTAAAGCTTCCTTGTGATAAGCACGCCCTAGTCCTCGGCTTTGGGCATGCATTAGCCAAGTGTCCCTTCTCATTGCAATTGTAGCATCGAAGACCATTCAACCCATTCTGAGCATTTCCTTGTTCCACCACTTGAGCTCTATTGTTATTCCTACCCACAACATTAAACCCTTGACCACCCCCATCCTACGACCATAACCACGATTCTCAACTTCAACTCGCCCATTGTTCACCAAGCTTGATTCCGTGTGTTAGATGAGGAACGAATACGATTGTTGGATTTGTTGGTATAACGGCCAAAAGCATTAGCTATCATAACAAATCCTTGTTGCAATGCTTCGAACGGATCGGATTCCTCATTAGCTTCATTGACAAATGCTTGAGCATTGTTGTTGTTGTATGGAACCAATTGAGTTTGTTGAGATTGTTGCTGAAGGATCATTTGGTGTGATTGTAGCAGTTGGTTGAGTTGCTGGTTGAGGAGAATAACTGCTTTGAGCATACAAAGCAAGTTGTTGATTTTCCGGATGTGACTGTGAAGCAATTTGAGCACGGAGAATCCTTTCCCTATCAACTTCCTTTTCATGAGGCTTCAAGTAATCGCATAAACAATCCGTATGTATAATGATGCATGTTCTTCGCTTGACGGAGAAAGATGACATACTTCTCCCATTCAAGGACCAAGACTACTCAGGAACTTAGTATTAACTGCAATTCGTGGCATGATGATGTTGTGTTTGTCCAAATCATTTATGATGTCCGAAATCTATGATGATAAGACTCTAGTGTCTCTCCGTGTTCAATCATGAAGTGTTCATGAGCCAAATAAATTTTGGATTCCATATCCTCTTGATTGAGTGCATATCCTTCCATAAGAAGATGAATATGTTCCCACATCGCCTTGCAGCTTTTGAGCATCAACTTTCGAAGAATTGGGTTTGGTAATCCTAAAAGGATATATTGCATTGCAAGTTCATCGGCTTCATAGTGTAGAAGTTCTTCAGCATTCAGTTCTGCAACAGTAGCAATGTTAGATTGTTCATCTCTTGGTGGATTAGCATTTGGATCTCCGGGTACAATGACAGTAGGCATCTAAAATGGACCTTCCAAGATAACCTTCTTTAAGAACTTTGCATGTGGCTTCTTCAGATCACAAAACCTAAAGAACCTAATCACCCATTGATCGTAGTTTCCCGGAGTGAGCATTGGAGGTCTATCAAGTGATCCAGCCTCATGAATTGATTGTTGGTTGCTTAAAGCTTCACACATCTTTGCAAACCAAGTGGGTTCCTTCATAGTGTTCCTTGATGGATGTTGATTGAAATCGTTTGTGTAGGGTTGAACTTGAAGACTTGGTGGTGGTTGAACAATTTGAGGTTGTGGAATTGCTGCAAGTTGTGGAGTATGTTGTTGATTAAATTGTTGTTGATAAATTGCTTGTTGTTGATTCCATTGTTGATTTTGTGGACTTAGTTGTTGTTGTCGTTGAGTGTAAGTGTAAGAGAAATAGTTAGAGTATGGTGGTTGTGACATGTTGAAACACTTGTGTTATAAAATAGATCTTTGTAGTCGAATGAACCTTTGTTGATGAAGTATCCTTAGGCGTAGAAATCAAAATAAACCAAGTAGCACTTATGCATAAAAACACCAAAGTTACGCGTAACAGCAAGAGTTACGCGTAGGTTTAGCTTACGCGTAAGCAGGGAAAAAGAATTAAAGTTATGCGTAAAACAAGAAGTTAGGCGTAGAAAACTTAGGCGTAGGATTACCTTATGTGTAAGACTAGGCTTAGGCGTAAGATGAATCTTATGCGTAGGATGTTCTACGCGTAAGTTTATGCTTATGCGTAAGTTTAGGTTTTACTCAAGTGATCTTTTACACTATCACAAAGTGCAAAAGATATCCAAGTCGACGTATTTTCGTGCTTATCCAAGCAAGAAAACCACGGAGTAAACCACGAAACTGGAGATCAAACCAAGGAGTGAGTTACGCGTAGTTTTAAGGTTTTACTACGCGTAGAACTACTCGTAAAAATGATTGTTGCCCAAAGATGTTTCTAAACCAGATTTTTGTGATGAAATAGCTTCAATATCACCAAGATAACACAAAAGTGTGAAACTTGATGTTCCAAAGTGTCTAAAAGCTTATGCGAGAACAACTACCTCAAGTTAAAACCAAGCTAAAAACGTTTATCCACGCCAGTAAAGTTTGAAACTTTTTACCAAAAACAGTTATTTTAACACCTTAAAACGTTGAAAGGACAAGAATCTTGGATTAAAAAGTGTAAAAACGTGTTTTAAGTTTAACCAAAGTATCTCGTATTCTTTACACGTAGGACCAAAAACCCACTTCAAAAGCAATAACGATTCACCCAACTAGTATGCGATTGATACCACTGTTAGGTCACTAGTTTTACAACACAAGCATCAAGAGAAGAGATAGAGAGGCGATTGAACAATAAACCAAACACACACACACACGAAATAATAATATGGTTATGCGTAGAGTATGTGAAAGAGATAAATTGAACAACCAACCCTCAAGTGAGGGTTATTACAAGGTATTTATAGGAAGGGGAGCTAGGGCAACACTCCTACTCCCTTCCTTTCCTTAATGGACATGGGCCTAAGCTTATGGGCCTTCTACATAAGCCTAAGGCTAATTACTAACATAAAGGACATATTAAGCTAACTATTACATATGAATCACTAACACTTGATTTAGGTTTAGGAGTGATTCCAACACCCGTGCTTAAACCATGGCTTGCTATTATTTCCGATAGCAACCCGCTCTTCAAGGAAGGAAAGTGTTGCGCTAAACCTATTTTCAAATATTTCGTGCACTTATCCTAAAACAAAATGAGGAAAGTATGTCGAAGGACTATTTGTTTTACTCAAATATTTTTCCTTCTAAAATTCTTCTGAAAAATATTTGTTTTAACAAAATGGTGGTAAATGAGCTGCTTGAAAATCAATCAGTTTCAGAGTTTTCGAAATAATTGAAAACTCAATCAATGACTTCAGCGCTTTTAAACATTTCATAAAATGAGTCATTGATTGAGGGGGAGAATGTTTTCAAATCTATATCATCTAACGGGCTTTCTTAACTATCCTAAATGCTTAAGTAAAAAATGATGTTAACCTACGTTGAAGGACTAGGTGCCTAGGATATGATTGTTAGGTTTAGATGATTAGAGTTTGATGAACACATAATCCCATGCTTTATATGATCTGATTGATATGTTTAATTGACTGTTATTAGTCGATTGTTGTTTGGGTGATGTCGACCACCATATATCTGTATGTGTGTTCACTAACGTATGCAGGTATATTGGTGTATAAGAATGTTCCTGATCCGGATCCCACAATTGAAGATGATTGGATGCCAAAAGGAAAGTGTTAGGATTTGGAAAATCCAGTAGTTAAAGTGTTGGTCACCTCATGTATATGTAATCGTTAGAAAGCTCGTAGTCGTAGTTATTTAATGTTTAGTAGTACTTTGTTAAGTAACACCGTTGAGGACGGATGGGTCTTTACCCACTGTATGCCTGATCCATAGCCCGTCAGGTGGCGTTTTATGTAAGTACTATAAATACTCTCTACCTCCCAAGGTAGAGAGTTGAAGCTCATAATAAGATTTTTCTTTCTTTCACCAAAGTTCCCAAACCTCTAACTCTCTCTCTCTAAAACTCTTGTGTACGCCTACTTTGCTTATTGTTTGATGTGTATGTGAAATCCAATGTGTTACAAATGGTATCAAGAGCCATGGTTAGATCATCTCTTACATATCTTTGGATTTCTAGTGGTTTTTAGGTGGTTTTTGAGTTTGAGAAAGTTTAGTGGTTTTTGCATCATTTGGTTGATTTCTAGTGTTAAAGTTTGGATTTTGATTGTACTTTTGTGTTTAGGATCATCACAAGTGTTTAGGTTTTGATTTGGAAGGCTTGAATCATCGTGGTTGGGTTGTTTTTGGATTGAAAAGTGTGTTTTGGAACTTTTTCAAGTTAGCGTAACTTGGCTCGGTGTAATTTTCTTGATAGCGACTTGCTTCAGAAAAAATTAGCTAGTTGTAGTGTTGTTTGGTGGCGATTTGGTCCTAGCGACTTGCCTTTAGAGATAAGCCAACAAAAGTAATCCGTTGGTGGATTCTCCACTACAGGTAGCGACTTGGTAAGGTAGCGACTTGCTTTCAATTTTGATAGCGACTTGTTCTTAAGTTTCTTAGCGACTTGGTGTTAGCGATTTGGATCAGTAGCGAGTTGCTATTTAGCGACTTGATTTCTTAGTGACTTGTTTTGTTATTACTTAGCAACTTAGTAATTAGCGACTTGGTTCAAGGATTATTAGCGACTTGGTTACCTTTTGTTTGTAATACGGTTTTCTCTTGATTTAGTAAAATCCCGTGAAAGAATCTATTTCCCGGTTTAATCATAGAGTTATAAAATTTTCGTGTAAATCTTTAAACATGCCTACCAACGTTTCTACAATCATCTCCAATGTTGCTGCGATGTTCAAGCAATGCCGTTCAGTGACCGCCCACCCATGCTTGACAGAATCGACTACGACTCTTGGGCTCAAAGAATCGACTATACCGTCTTGGAAAGGAAAATGGGGTCAACATTCTTAAATCGATTGATGAAGGACCTTATCAGATTGAGACTACAAGAGACTTAATTGATACAACTGCAGATGGAACAATGATCTATGGAATAGACAGTAATTCAAAGACATATGATGAGCTCAATGATAAGGAGAAAAGAGATTCGATGTCTGATATCGGGCTTCTAACATCATTCTTCAGGGTCTTCCAAAAGATATCTACAAGCTTATCAATCACAACACCGGGGCCAAGCGGTGTGGATAATGTCAAGATGCTTCTTTCGTTCTCATTAACTATGGAAGACAGAGAATCCCAACTCTATGATGAATTTAAGCACTTTAAAATGAAACCAGATGAGAGTGTCTATGAGTATTACGTGAGATTCCACAAGCTTGTTAATGACATGAGGAACATCGTAATGACTATGCCAAAATTCAAATTAACTCAAAGTTTGTGAACAACATGAATCCCGAATGGCATAAGTTTGTCACTTTTGTGAAGCTAACCAAAGGATTGAAGAATACAAACTATGAGCAACTCTATGCCTTCCTTCTTGAATAAGACATGCTATGTTTGAAAAAATGATTCTGATCAGTTCAAAACCAACAGGGAGAGACAAGCTCATCAAATGATTCAACTGCTTTCTACTCAAACATTGGAATTACCACTAAAGCATCTCAAGTTATACCCATGGGTAATGGTAATCACAAACTCATTCGATCCTATGTTCAAACAAGCCGATGCGGATGCACATGTGGGAAACTTCATTAATCAACTGCTCTCCTGATTAGTCAAAACATGAACTCTCTTCCACACACCAACAACAATCTCGAATCAGATCCAATCCACACGCTAAGCCATCACGTGAGATGGGAAAGTTATGGTGCATTGCCAGTTCAAGAAAGGCGCGATGAACAAGGAAGAGGTGGAGTTGGTAGAGGATATGTGGCAAATCGAATAGGGAAGGAATGGAAATTAGGGACAAGCAAAGCCGATCAAGTGTTACAACTGTGGAGGTGAGGGACACATTGCAAGGAACGGCACATCGCCAAAACGCCTCGAATGCATGAGTACTTCAGGGATAAGATGTTGCTTGTTCAAGCTCGTGATAATGGTACGCTTTGGATGAAGAAGAGTTTTGTTTCTTTTGCAGGGAAATGCCAAGACGTATGATGCAGATGATGAGCGCCAATTCAGCAGATAGGCCATAATCATCGAATTCCTTTCAAGTAGTGATTGTGATGCATACGACTGATGTTGATGATGAACCCATCGCACAAACCATTTTCATGGCTCGCATTTCTCCAATGGTCCCTCCTAAAGTCTCTTCATCACCACAAGTTGGCCCATCCAAAGACAAAATCATTTCTGAGGTATTAAAACTATACGATGATGCTAATGTGCAAAAGATGCATGACAAAGTACTATCAATTGAAACTATTGAGTCAAATATTGAAAATATGGGTAATATCAATGTTGTCCCATATGATCAATATGTGAAACAAAGTGAAAGTATGGTCGTACCAAGTGATGCATCTTCTGCAGTTAACGATGACTATGTTTTTAATGAATACAATGCATGTGCCCTCGATGATTCTTTATCTCTGAACTTAAAGACTATAAAGAACGAGTTGCCATTTATGAACAACGTGCTAAGTTTGAGCTAACTACTCGTGAGTAGGAGTTGGATAACCAAATGCGTACAATTATTAGAAAAAGTAATTTTAGAGAAGAAGTGTTAAAACAAGAGTTAAACTCCTTACAAGAAAAGCTTTCTAAAATTGCTAAGCAAAAACAAGAACTTCAAGAAAATGTTAAAGTGCTTAAGCAAGAATTTCATGCTAAGGAATCAAAACTTTTGAATGATTTTTCTAATCTAAAAACTTTGAAGAACAAGCTTGAAAATAAGTTGTATGCACAAGGGAATACCATTCGGACCGCTCACATGGTCACTAAGCATAGAGTTCTAAGTGATAAGCATAGTGTTCCCATTATAGATAAACCTAATCCTCGAAGTAATACGATAAGATAGCAAAAGCAGCTCAAAATGTAATCTATGATGGCAATGAGATTTTTAAACCTAGACAGAAACCTAGTTGCATTGAGTGCACTGAGGAAGATAGAAAATTAGATGATGCATCTAGGGAGAAATGAATAAGAAGCTAGAAGATCCTGAATGTAAAAAGAATAACATCACAATCAAACCCCATGATTACAAGAAGGAAAAATGGATCTCCTTAAACAAATTTAAGCCTCAAACGTTGTTAACACCTGAACAAGTTTTCTCGAAAAGGGACTTAGATAAGCAAAAGGCTGAAAATCTTGTTGAAACAAACCCTCCCCTTATGAAAATGCTCAAGTAATGGCCGTGTATCCTCCAAATAAACCAATGCATTTAGTTCCTAGAACTATTGCCACTAAGAGCAAGACCTTAATCACCCAATATGTTATTCTTCAACTATTTGTCGATTTTGAGAAAACTTGTAAGAAAAAGATCACACCCACTGGGATAACTGAAGGGGAAAGGGGTTTTGAGCAAACAAAAGGAATTTGATGCAATGATAGTTGAGGTTAGTGACTATGAGCGAGCATTAAAATATAATGAGATTGAGAGGAAAAACTTGCATACCTTGAATGAGAATCTTATTTCTGAATGTATTGCTCAAGATGTGTTTTACACTACTACGAATTGCTCCATTAATGCTTATCAATTTCATGAATTATCTGTTGCTCTGAAAGTCTCCCATGATCGTGTCATTGAGCTAGAAAAGATTAATTCGAAACTTAATGAGAAAATTGATCAGGATGATCACGATAATTTGGTAAAGCATCTTTCTAAACTAGAAGTTGAACATTTTGATTTACAACTAAAATATCAACATCTTAAAGAAAATGTCAAAACCTCAAATATCAAGACATCCTTGGATGTTCCTGAATTTGATGCAGTTTTTGAAATTAGCAAACGTGATGAACAGATTCGAGCTCATTGTAACATGATCAAAAGGTTGAAAGCCCAAATCTCTCAATTAAAAGGTGAAATGAACAATGTGAATGGATCCCAAATGCCTCCTCCTTTAGATTCTCAATACTCTCAAACTTTTCATCTTCAAAACTTAGTCAATGCCTTACAAAAGGAAAACGAGAGTTTTCTAGAAGAAAATGAAAAAGTTAAACAACACTTTAAAGAGTTATACGATTCAATGAAAGTCACTCGTGACCAAAACAACGAAAAAATAACGTCTTTACAAAAAGAAATTGAGAATCCGAAGTCAGAAAATGGGAACTGCCACTTGTTTTTAACAAGAATGGTGCATCAAAGTCACCCTTAGACTGCAAATACACTGTAACGGTTAAATATATTCCTCCTCATCTTAGGAATAATGAACCTGCGTTTCATGACTATTGTGCTCACCTTAAGGATAGAGAAATTGTTGAAGAGGATTTCATTAATAAACCCCTTGATAGAGAAATTAGGTTTGCTTGCCTCCAAGCCAAACGATCTCAAGAGCTGCTAGAATGTGTAATTGCAACATGTCCTAAATCCTTAGGTGCAAAAGGCAAAGCTGTGATGCCTTGTTCTATGCCTAGTGCCAAGCATTCAAACCATTCTAGGCCCAGTTTTAAGAAAGTGAACATCAATGTGCCTTCTAGTAATACTGACCCTTGCACATCTAGTTCAGGAATACAAAAATTAGATCAACCAACTAATGTTCCCATAATTCCATCTACAGGAGTAATCAGTGACATTAAAGCAATGCGGGTCAAAGCCTCCTGTGCAATACCAAGCAAGATAGGACCTCGCAAGCTAAAAATATGCATTAGAAGAGAGTAGAAGACCAACCTAGGAACTTTAAGTTTGAGTTGAATAAAACAAATCGTGTTGATTCTAGTATTAGCCATAGTATGCATCTGTAATTAATTCAATTAGATACTATTTGCAAACCATGTAATGATGTTCTATGAATTTCGCTTGCTAATCATGATTATTGTGTGAATGCTTTGTCTAATGTTGTCAAATGCCCAGTTAAAATTGTTAATGCTAAAAATCATGCAAAGAAGGCTAAAAGGCAAAGACGAAGGATAGTTAGAAAACAGTGGAAACCCGCAGGAAGAACATTTATAAAGATAGGTTATCATTGGATACCTTTTGGCCATAAGAATAATCAGTTTTGCCCTCAAACTACTAAGACTATGCCCACTAGAAAATGGATGCCTACTGGTAGAACTATTCCCTTAAGAAGTGAACATACTTTGAATAGGTCAAATACATACACCAACACTGCATCTATTCCTAATGATTCCATAGCTTCTATTTCTGATGTGGGTGTTCCAATCATTGTTACTAACCAAGTGGAACCCATTCTTGCATGGGGATCCCAATTATCCAGCTATCCATTCTTGTCTGTGTTCAACTGCAGATCGTTCAAATCGCTTCGCGGGTACTTGGACTCGAGCTTCCAAGCATATGACCGAGACCTGGCGGGCTCATGAACTTCGTGAGTAAATTCATCAGGACTGTTTGATTCGGGAACGACCATTTTGGAGAAATTATGGGTTATGGTGATTATGTAGTTGGCAAAAGTGTAATCTCCATGGTATATTATGTGGAAGGTCTTGGTCATAATTTGTTCTCTGTTGGTCAATTCTGTGATTCCGATCTAGAGGTGGCCTTTAGAAAACATACTTGCTTCGTTAGACAACTTGATGGTGTGGAATTATTAAGAGGTAATCGAGGTTCTAACCTATACACCATTTCTATCGAAGACATGATGAAGTCTTCTCCAATCTGCTTGTGTCAAAGGCTTCGAAAACAAAGTCATGGTTATGGCATCGTCGTCTCAATCACTTGAACTTCGACACCATTAATAACCTTTCCGAGAAAGAATCTTCGAGGCTTACCCAGATTGAAATATGAAAAATATCATCTTTGTTCAGCTTGCCAATTGGGTAAAAGCACTAAATATGCCCACAAACCAAAACCCACAAATTCGAGAATGGAAGTTCTTCATACTCTTCATATGGATCTGTGCGGACCAATGAGAGTGCAAACGATAAATGGGAAGAAATACATTCTAGTAGTTGTTGATGACTACTCGATTTATTTGGGTAAAGTTTTTGAGGACAAAGGATGAAACTCCAGATGTCATCATCAAACTAATCAAACAACTTCAGGTTCGACTCAACAATACAGTCAGAATTGTTCGAACAGACAATGTGTTGGAATCACTCCTAAACCTTTATTCAAGTGTTAGTTACTCATATGTAATAGGTAGCTTATTATGGCCTTTATGGTTGTTATTAGCTTTAAGCTTATGTAGAAGGCCCATGAGCTTAGGCCCATGTCTATTAAGGAAAGGATGGGAACTAGGAGTGTTGCCCTAGCTTCCCTCCTATAAATACTCTTTTAAACCTTCATTTGAAGGTTGGTTGTTCAATTTATTTCTCACATACATCTACGACCGTCATTGTATTTTCGTGTGTGTGTGTTTTGGTTTATTGTTCAATCGCTTCTATCTTCTATTAAGCTTGTGTTGTAAAACTAGTGACCTAACAAAGTGGTATATCAATCGCCATCTAGTTGGGTGAAATGGTTTGTTTTTGTCTACCGTAAGGTTCACGCTAACCTTCTCACGCATAAAGCTTTCATTTTTTCACTTTAAAATTCAAGATTCTTGTACTTTTAAGGTTATTTGGTGTTAAAGTTTAAGTTTTTGGCAAAAAGTTTGGAACTTTACGTGTGTAGAAGTGTTTTTGACCTTGATTTCATTCGTACCCTCTTTCTACTGTAAGGTGAAAAGTGTTTTGGATCATCAAGATTCACACTTTTGTGTTATTTGGTCATAAAGCTATTTCATCAAAAAAAAATCCGTTTCTAAACACTTTTGGGCATAAAATCAGTTTTGGTATTTTTCTACTCATAAAAGAAACCCTAAACTTACGATAAGAGTTCCTTGGTTTGATCTTCTTTTGGGTTTACTCCGGTTCTCTTGCTTGATAAGCTTGAAAACACGCTTCGACTTTGGATATCTTTTTATACCGCGGATAGTGTAAAAGATCTTTTGGGTAAACCCTAATCTACGATAAGCTCAGCTTACGCGAGAACCCTTTACGCATAAGATTATTCTTACGCCTAAGCCTTGCTTACGATAAGCTAATCCTACGCATAAGTTTCTAATGCCTAACTTTTCTCGCTTTACGCATAACTTTAGTGTTTCAACTCTACGTAAGCTAATCCTACGCTGCATTTCTATATTGTTACGCCGAAGGTTTCTTTCTATGCGTAAGTAGTTCTTTCTACATAAGTCTGGTTTCTACGCTTAAGGACTTCTTGAACAAACAAAGTTTCATTCGACTACAAAGATCCATCATCAACACAAGTTATCAAAAAAATCTTTTGGCGGAAAATTTGAGTAAATTTATTTTTTAGGGAGACTAAACGTTCATTTTTACGAGATTCAAATTTTGGTTTAACTGTGAAAATTTTGGTAAAAATTCAAATTTTTGGGCCCAAATTCAAATTTTCGGGTAAATTTGGCCAAAATTGTCATAACTCAAAATTTTCTTGCAACCTTAGAATTGAATTTTATAGTGAATTTCAAATTTTGAGAGTCAAAATTTTTCAAAATCATTTTGGAGGGAAACCGCAATTCACTATATCGACCTTCGTGTGCTATATCGACTTTGCACCTTTCTTCGCTTGATTCTTCTGCAGGGGAGTGAAATGGATTCTGATCATAAAGATCCATTTGTGAGATTGGAAGAAGGATTCATGGCTCTGGTGAAAGAGTTGATGTACATTTCACTCCCCTGCAGTCGTGCAAGGTGAAAGAGTTGATGTACATGGAAGGAATGCTCAAATGGACGTTGAGAATGTTGTGATTACTGCAATCACGGTATGCGGACAATGAGGTTGTAGCATTGGAAAAGCGGTGACACGCAGCAGATCCGAGAAGATATCATACTTAACTACCATAACCAGCCCAACCGCGGACGAAGAACAAATGGTTGAGGAAGATATCTTACCCACCTATGACACTGACACGAACGTATGATCGAGGTACACCCATCGCTTGATCTTATTCTGCCGCAAATGCGATAACAAACTGAGCAACCTGAATTCAAGAATGAAGGAGAGGTTGACCAGGTGTTGCACAATGTCCAGGCAACTATCTCATGTCTGAGCCCTTACTTGTTAACAATTCAACTGAAACGTCAAATCAATCTCTTGAATCTGAAATCATTTTTCTCAAAAAGACCATTGCCAAGTTTCATAAAGATTTTTCAAAACTAGAGGCACATTGCATCTCTCTTGAACTTAAATTACAAAACAAATCTTTTCCTCGAACACAATGGTCAGTATTCAAATGAACAAAGTAATCGTGTGGATATATTAGTAAAAGAAAATGAGCATTTAAAGGCTCAAATTCAAGCAAAGGGGCTTGCACATGTTGCTTTACAAAACAAACTGAGAAGATTAATCAAGCAAGAGTGTGGATACTAAGTTTACAAAACCAACAATCTTGGGGAAATCGCCTTCAACCAATCAAATCAATCAGTAGTTAGACAACCAAATGCATTTAAATCTGAACGTTCTAAATCTTCAAAACCAAAGTTTGCCTCCCAAGTTGTTGAGAATAATCATTTGACAAATCCAAATACCCACATTCTGGCATAATAAAAATGATTTCCCTGTCTCTAAACCTGTTTCTATTAACTTTTCAGTTAAACCTCTACAAGTAGTTGCACTCCGGCCCGTCTAGGATTAGTTCGAACACAATGTCTAAACCGAGCATCAAACTTCAATATTCATATGATACTAATGACTCATACAAGAACTCTGATCTAGAAAGGCTAAGAAGAGGGCACTACTCAAAAGGATGGAATCTTAGGTTCAATGTAACCGGTGTATTATCAACACCGCTGTAGTAGCAAACCAAAACCTAAGTTTAATCAAACAGTTAGAAATAAACCCGTTGATCTAAAAGTAAAATGTCAAACTAATAGGTGGATCAATATAGGACGCAGACTCTTCCCGAAAAAAGTTTCAACATCCCCTAGATCTAACCATAGATGGATTCCAACGGGTAGAGTTTTCAACAATCGTTGGTCTTAGGTGGATTCATACAGGCAAGATACTAAGTAGTTGCATCAAAACAAGTGTGAAACCCACAACATCCATCCCTGAGGTAGGAAAGGAAATCATCAAAATATCATGTTCAGGTGTTAAGAAGATAATTGACACTACATCTTTATGCCTCTAACATCCTGAACCCAACACTTGGGGATCCATGTTTCTTCTCTCTTACCCTCCTATTTTTCTATGAAGGTACAACAGCAATGGCTCCATCTGAAAACAAACAGAGGACCCGCTTCTCACAGAAAATATCATGATCCATCAACTGTTCCACCATTGTACTTAATCGTCATGAATTGGAAACATTGCTTGCTCCTCCTGGTTAAAGATTCTTCCAAAAGTCATACTCGGATGTATCGAATGTTTCCGCTGACAACCGATAATATTCTAATTTCTATACACCTGAATCTACAATAACAACCGAATCTTCTATAACATAAGATCAAACTGCTTCCAACAACAATGATACACCTGATGATCAACATAATGAACAGAGATGGTTTATCAGCAGTTGACTCTCTCGAATATTTTGGTACTTCACACTTGTTCGATCAATTGGACATACATGATTTTGCTATCTCCTTATACATGGTTTCGCGTTGCCTTCAATTCATCATCAACATACGGATGTATGATTCTGAATCATTGAAACATCGAGGGGAGAGAATGTGTAGGTGGTCATTGCTTCCTGTTCTTCTACATGCTTTGCAAAACCCAATGCCTTCTGAACTTCTTCATTAGAAGAAATAAGACGATCGGGCTCAAACGTCTCACTTTGGTGTTATCGTCTCAATTTCACGGGTGATCTTGTGTGAAGCTACCCAAATATGATGTTAAGATGCCTTACACATGGTCTTGGCATCGAGTTATTGCATATTCACAGGTGATTAGTATTCAAAGACCACAAATTCAAGGGAAAGTCGTATTTCTCTTCTTTCATGGTTTGTTTGGTGTGATGCATCTACATACGTGAGAAGATCTTGTTGATTTCTGGCATGTTACCCTCGAACGGATCTTCCGCAATTAGTCATATTTTTTCTTTTGTGGTTTATCTTTCATCTACAAATTCCGCTGCATAACAAAACCTTCAAAAGTTAAAGGAAATGTAGACTTCATCAAAGTTTCAAATCTGCTAAAGACAGTTGTCAGTTTGGGAAACTAATTCAAACATCTTCATGATGGCTTCGAGTATAACAGCTTAGAACCCGGTCACAACCGCTAAACTTCCCCAAACCCCATCATCACCAACAACGCCCCACCACTCGTCAACAAATGGAAAGGCTATTTGCTCCGCTGCTTAGTGATCGATATTGATGAACGTGCTCCGGTGTATCCGCAAGCTTCCACTGCCAACCTGATAATACTCTTATACCGATACACCTGCTACAATAACTACGTTGAAGAAGCACCACCAGTTGACTCCATCACAACGGTTGAACAAACCGCTTCCAACAATGATGAACCGGCTGATGATGTTCTAAATGAAGTACCCCACCGCATTTTGATCCAAATGCGCTTAACCCGTTTGCTAATGAGACTGCTGCACCTGATGTCGCAAAATCTTCAACAAGCCATTTGAATCCTCAAAATCTGCATAATGTATACCAACATCAACCCTCCACACATAGATGGACAAAAGACCATCCTCTGGAAAATATTATTGGCAACCCGAATCAACCGGTCGTTACAAGACAACGTCTTCACTCAGATGGTGAACATTGCATTTATGCATCTCATCGCCAACTGAACCTAAAACATCAAAGACGAATGACAAAGACAACCGATCGAATCCATGCAAGAAGAACTCAACCAATTCAAACGTCTTGAAGTATGGGAATGGTTGAAAGACCAAACAGGGTCTACGCCATTGGTCTCAAATGGATTTGGAAAACAAATTGATGCTAAGGAAACGTGATCATAAATAAGTCACGTCTGGTGGCTAACGGTTATCGCCAGGAAGAGGGTATTGACTTTGAAGAATCTTTTGCCTCGTTGCTCGCCTTGAGGCTGTTCGATATTTCGCTTCTCAGGCTCATATGAATATGACAGCTCTTCAGATGGATGTCAAACCGCTTCTAAATGGACAACTTAAAGAAACGGTTTATGTCACCACCAAGGATTCGTTGATCCCGCTGTTCCCTAACCATGTCTACAAACTGAACAAAGCTCAGATGGTCTCAAACAAGCTCCTGCATGGTAACATAAGCTATCATCTTTCCTCATTGCCAATAATTTCACCAAAGGTTCAGTTGACCCTACTCTTTTCATACAATATCACGGGGCACATATCTTAATTGTTCAAATTTACGTGGATGACATCATTTTGGGTCTACACATAAAAAGTACTCAATTGCAAAACTAATGAATAAAATTTTTGAAATGTCCATGATGGGTGAACTTACATTCTTTCTAGGATTACAAGTTCATCAATCACCCCGTGGTATTTCTTGAGTCACCCAAATATGCCCTTGAATTGTTACACAAATTTGGAATGCAAAACTGTGACACCTATACCACACCAATGGCTCATACCAAGAAGCTAGACGCTAATTTACATGGGAAATTGGTGGACCCTAAAAATACCGTATTATTGGCTCTCTTATGTATCTAATGTACCAGCGCACTGATATTGTCTTTGCCGTATATCTTTCTCCCGTTATCAATTAACCTGAAACCCACCTCTCAGAGGCTAAAAGAATCCCCCGATACATCAAGGGAACCATTAATTTGGGAATCTGGTATCCGAAGGATTCTGGTTTTGAACTAATCGCTTTTCAGACGCTGACCACGCAGATGCTTAGACTCACGAAAAGTACCTCGTGAGCTTTACAATTCCTTGGTGATAAACTGGTGTCATGGCAATCGAAGAAGCAGGATTGTACATCGCTGTCCTCAACCGGAGCAGAATATGTAGCCATGTCGGCGTGTTGTGCTCAAGTCATTTGGATGCAAACACAACTCAAAGACTATGGTTACGTGTTTGACGAATCCCGATGTACTCGCGACAATCGGAGTGCCATTTGCATCTCGCAACTCAGCCAAAGACTAAATCAAAGCACATCGATCTTCGCTATCATTTCATCAAGGACTACGTGGAACAGGGTACAGTTGAATTATACTGTGGGTACGAATACCAATTGCATCTTCTCACCAAAGCTGTGCCTCCCGCTAGGTTTAATGAGTTGGTCCACCGGATTGGTATGAGGTGTTTGACTCAAGAAGAATTGGATGACCTCCTAAAACAGTCTTTTAAAACCTCAAACACCAAAATCTCTTTTGTAAATAATTTTTTCAAAAAACCAAAATACAAAAATATAAAATCATAAAATCTCAAAAACATTCTTCTATCTAAATTCTTTCAAACATCACAAGTACAAATCTTCAGTCAACACTTTGTTCTATCAAATCTTTCACTATTTTTCCCGAACAAGTGTTGAGGGGAGAAAGTAAATATTTTTCGTTTTCATAAAACCTTGTACTTCCATGTTCTCAAAATTATGTTGTTTCTTCTAAAATGGTGGATAAGTTTCTTGTCATATACTCTCCTCAGACTCAAATGTTTTAACCATTTCATTATTTCAACAATCGAGGGGGAGTATCGTGAAGTTTCTTGCCTAACAAATGTTTTGTCTTACCTAAACGGAAGTTAAAGGATCTTGGTTGGAACCTCTTTAAGGTTAAGGGACTGAATGTGTCAACTTGGCAAATTAATTCATTTACTCCTAAACCACCAAGATCAAACGCCCCAAATCAAATCTTCTAAATCCGTTCAAGTTTTTCATAATCTATAAGTTCTAAACTGTCTTAATCAAAATGATAAACAAGGATTTCTAAAATTCTTTCAAATCCAACGGTTAAAACTCTTTAAACTAATTTTGGAAAATTGTTCACTCGAACGAATTGGGTGTTTATGCATAAAAGTGTTTGAATTGAAATGAGTTGTGTTAAAACCTTTCTTAGTGTCTATTAAACTTGTTTCAATCGTCCAAAACCATCCTCAATCTTAAATTTCATTAATTTGAATTCTAGGTTCTTGCGCCATCTAGGTTTTTCTTTTCTCGTGATATGTTATTAGGTGGTCAAGAAAGTGTTAGAATAAGTTTATATGCATGTTTTGAACCTTTAAATTAGCCCGTAAAACATCTAAACTGTATGAACTTAAGTTTGAGGTTTTTAGGGTTCATCTCCCATAAATCTTTTGATTCCGTGGTGGAAATGTGTTAAATCTTGTTCCATTGCACTCATATGACATCTAGGACACCGAAAGTTCTTGTTTGATTTGTTTAGCTATATCCCTTACACGTAGATTAAGGGTTTAGGGTTTAAGTAATTTTACTCCTAAGTCTTTCGGTGTGTATCTGATATGTTCTTATGCTTGTTTTGTGATCTAAAAGATGTTTGGAGTTAATCTGAATCAAGTTTTCATGTGTATATTTAAGGTTAATTATTCGTAATGTCAAAACCTTTAGGTGTTCAAACCGTTACACTTAAGGAATACTTTATGCGCAGTGGTCATGCCTAAGAGTAATCTTAGGCGAGTTTACGCATAAGGGGTCTACAGTGGATTACGTATCTTGAAAGATATTCGTACAAGGCTTGTTACGCATAAGCTTTGCTCTACGAGTAAACTGTACGCCGAACATCTAGCTTTCCCTACGCGTAAGCTTAAAGCCTTTGAACTTGTCTTACGCGTAAGAAACTCTTATGCCTAAGCTTGGTCTTACGCTTTAGCTTAATCCCACGATAAGCTCCTTTCTTACGATAAGGATCCTTGTTACTCATAACCCATTGTTCACTACTTTTGGCCCGCACGCATATGTTACTTGTTAAATGTTACGCATAGGTCACAAATATCTGGTGTTTCATATAAGCTTACAAAAGTTAATATGTTGTGTGTTAAGTGAATTATTGCTTTTTGAAATTTCAAAATTAACATGTTCACGTAACTTATCACATCAACTTCATACATTTGGACTAATGTGACTTAGGACTTGTAACTAACATAAACATGTTACCATCAAACAAGGAATTAGATAATAAATCAGACTAAAACAAACACATTGTGTTTCCATATGTCTGTCTTTTTTGTCTAATGTCTTTCAGATCACAAAATGGCTGCAAATCAAGCAAATCATCAATGCCCCCAACAGCTTTGATGGCAAACACATTCCTAGCTGGATACGACAAAACAATTGGCAAGAACAATCTCCGTGTCATCTTCAACAACTTCATATGCTCATAATCATCTTGTAGAATTGCTGTGGACATCCTTCTGCAACATCCATTCAAATTCATGCTCACAAAGTCATCCATGAAGATTCAATGGATGAGGAACATTTCGTGGACATTAAAGCGAAAAGGATGGAATACCATGCTTCAACCTTCCTAAATCAACCCGGTGGGGTGAGGTCAAGCAAGAGTCCTCCACTTATGGAAGATCCATTGTAAACATTTCTTACCCCATCCGATCCGTTAATCAACCCGGGATCAGGTGTCACTGTCTCTACAACTGTTGAAATGAAGCAACCACAACAACAACTTATACAACCGCAAGAAGAAAAGCATGGTGAAGATGTGGAAATATATGACGAAGGAGATTACGATCATGATAAGGATGAAAGATTCAATGATGATAATTTGGTGGCTAGGGAAATGATTCAAAAGAGGCAAGAAGCTGCTAGAGATGAAGAGGAAAAGTTAAAGAAGGAATCAGACAACTACATAGTTGACAATCCTATATACAAAACCTCAAATGTCTTCTGTAACACCTCTTGACACTTCCACCAAACCCAAATCATCATCTCAATCATCACCTCCATCAACATAAGTAACACCTATGTCAACAACAAAATCTGTTAAAAAGGCAACTCCATCCAATGATTCGATAAATGGTTAAGCAGGTTATCACCACTACACAACAAGCTACACACCACCACCATCTGATCAACCAAGGGATTGTGAAACCACACCACCAATGGAGAAAACCGTTGATCACTTTACATACACCGGTGGTGAGGATCACATACCCGAGCCCTAACCGAACCTCAACCAAAATTTAAATCAAGTACATTATCAAGACTTTGTTTTCATACGCTTCAAATCAAAGAGCGTATTGAAGTTCTTCCACCTCGGGTCAAATCTTACCTAAATTCTACACTTCATCGGAATCAATCAAGAACCTCAGATAAAAATCGTTCATAAAACAAAAGTTTGGGTTTGTCTACCAAAGTGAAAATCATCATACTTGCTTCATGGGTTTCGATGAAATTCACTAAGTTCTAAGATGCCACCCTGGAGATGGTTCGATATGGATTGTCATATCGATTGAAGGACATTGAGTTGGGTATAATCTGCATTTAAAGAGATGGAATTCAAAGAATCGCAAGGATGTTCGTTGATTAATCACTAGGATTGATGAATGTTTGATTCATCGGGATCAGATGCAACGGTTGGAGAGCTATGTGAGAGGATGACCAAACTTTCCGATTCTGACTTTCCAACATCCTCGAAAGTACTGATCGTCTGTAATTATTGGGTATTCTCTTGATTGTGATTTTGTTTGTTTGATTATCTGTCAATGGCTTGTGCACACATTACAGTGTACAACCCGCACTTGTAAATAAAGGACCCCTGGTACGCTTCAAGCCACAATCCTTATAAATGGAGCGAAAGCTTCTTACTTTTGAGTAAAACCTATCAAACCTTTCACTTTTCAAGGTTTTGCTCAAAAGAACAAGTACTTTCCCTTATGATTTTCAAAACCTCAACCGTTTATATCACTTGTTGAGGGGGAGTACTTGACTTAAAACTTTGTTCACAAATTGTTCACAAGTGGTCATTCTTCCCGCAACACTCTAAATGGTCATATTTATTCTCAACTTTTCAAAAATAACATTTTATATGCCATTTTTGAGGGGGGAGAAAATACGTGATAAGAAATATGTTGTGTTTTGCTATATGAACTCGTGGTGAAAAGACTTTAACCCAATAATTGACGAGATCTTAACCGCCAGAACTCGAAAAGACTTATCCTGGACAGGTAATAATTTCAAGCTAGTTCGCTAGTGATGTAAACGTGTCTCGAAAAGGACTTGTCCGAGTAGAATGTACCATTCGAGAAACTCTTGGTAGACATGAACCTTGACGGGTTTGACAACCTTCAGGTTGTCCACACCTTCAAGATAGTTATTAGAGTTAGCTGTCACCTAAAAGCTGATAATGCAACTCTTAACTATGCCAACGAACCGTCTCAAGGGGAATGTCTATCTTGAGTTCGATCAATTCAAAAGTGCGCGCTCTTTCCTCACTGCGCAGATTTCCGTCAAAACTCTAAAGCACATGTGGAGGGGGAGTATTTCTGCTAAAAGATAAAACTCACAGTGGTTCAAACATGTTTTTCATTTACAAACCCTTGAGAGATTTTCTTGAAAATGGTTTTATGGCAATGGAGTTATAAGGTGATTAAGGTTAGGAATAACCGCCCTATGATCCGCCAGAGCCGGAGGGATCTACCCAAGGACACTACCAATAGTTAGAATTTAGAAGTCCTTAGGTATGATTATAAAAAGGAGAAAATGAGAATCGGAGAAAGAAGGAGTTGAAGAATTAAAAGAAATGCAAAGAAAATGGTGAAAAGAAATAGCCCCCAGATTATTCAACTTAGGCGCACACCGTTCAATTCATATGCTTCTGGTTGTCACTAGATGACACCGGTATTGAAGATTAAAAGTCGTCATGGACCCAAAGGACGATGCACTAAACCTTTGTAGCCACTCAAGTTTCTCTCAACAGAAGCTTGTTTCATTCTCACAGGGAACCCTACGAAAACTATCGGCTTTATCTTAGAGATTGCTGGTATTGAAGAAGGAGACCCTCTCCCTAGTCTCCGCTCAGGAAAACCAAAATGCACTATTGAGTCTAGAGCCACGAGATTCATCAAAAGATCTCTTAGGTACACTTGACATTTCATCACTTGATGTTCAACAATAAGAACATCAGTGGTACATTATCGAGTCCTTCACAGATCTTAGCAATCTGTCGAGAACATTTATGAGAGGTTCACATTTGTGATCCTCAGTGATTGAATGGAAACTCCTGCCAGGTCAACATCAAACAGCCCTGACAGCAGTCGCAAGCAACTCCCCGTGATTGCGCTTAGTGGTCTCAAACGGTCTACATCGTGAGGTGATGCTTCGTGTACCTCACGACTATCTGAATCGTAGGTGTACTTCGTACATCGTGTTATCTCACTTGGGACTCGATTCAGGAACGGCCTTTGTAAGAATTAGAGTTGTGTTTTCACACTATGCCAACACTCTCAAGTTCAAACTAAGTGCCGGAATCCGCTTATTACTAACCATTTAAATGTTTTCTTCTTATGGAAGCTCTAGAGCGAATGATCGTGCGTTCTCCTACTTGTTCACACCAACAACATCATCAAAGAAGTTCTATCTTAAAGCAACACAAAAGTCTGAATGATTCTTCGTCAAATCAAAGAATCTACAAAGTTAAAGACTTAAAGAACTTCATCAGACTGTAATCCAACGTTAAAAGAGTGTGAGCATGTTGAGAAAGACGGAGACACTGAGCAACAAGGCACTGAGGCACTTGATGCAGATAATAACATACTATCACTTTCATCACAAAGAACAATGATCAAAGAACAAAGTTAAAGATGACGCCAAAGCATAACTGTTCAAAGAAAACTATCTCGCACACCGGGAGATGGTTCAAATCAAGGCAATTCTTCTCACAAGAAAGAAGAATGTCAGAAGACGCCAAAGCTACTATTACATCAACGCCTTCACCGTTTTCATCACCAACACTTGAGGGGGAGATTGTTGGAATCACTCCTAAACCTTTATTCAAGTGTTACTTACTCATATGTAATAGGCAGCTTATTATGGCCTTTATGTTTGTTATTAGCCTTAAGCTTATGTAGAAGGCCCATGAGCTTAGGCCCATGTCCATTAAGGAAAGGATGGGAACTAGGAGTGTTGCCCTAGCTTCCCTCCTATAAATATTCTTGTAAACCTTCATTTGAAGGTTGGTTGTTCAATTTATTTCCTTTCACATACATCTACGGATAACCGGTCATTGTATTCCGTGTGTGTGTGTTTGGTTTATTGTTCAATCGCCTCTCTATCTTTCTATTAAGCTTGTGTTGTAAAACTAGTGACCTAACACAATGGCACAGAGTTTGTCAACAAAGACTTAATTCAGTTTTATGAAAGTGTTAGAATCGGTCATCAAAGAAGTGTTCCACGAACTCCTCAACAGAACGGTGTAGTTGAAAGAAGAAATCGAACTCTTGTAGAAGCCGCAAGAACAATGCTTTTAATCTCGGTTCCAATGTTTCTACCGGCGTAAGCTATCACATCAGCTTGCTGGCTACACCCAAAATCGCTCCTTATACACACTCTCTCATGGAAAAAAACTGCATGAACTTGTTCATAAAATCCAAAACCGATCTCTCCTAACACCTTCGCGGTGTTTGGTGCTTGTGCTATCCAACTAATGACACCAAGACTTAGGTAACAAGAGCAAAGGCAGATATTGGATTTTTTGTTAGTTATGCACCAAACAAGAAGGGTTACCGAATCTACAACAAGAGAACCCAAAATATCATGGAAACAATTCACGTTACGTTCGATGAGCTGACCGTCAAATGGCTCCTCGACAATCCAGCCTCGACCAAGACTTCAAAACAAGCATCATTGGTTCATCACTTGTACCAAACTCATCTCCAAAGAACTCCATATGTACCTCCATCGAAGATGATTTAAAGAAATTGTTTGATCCATGTTTGATGAACACTATGAACCGAATGTCGATGAAATGACAATTCCATCAACAGAGGCTGCTCCTATCCCTATGAATGAAGTCAACCTTCAGCCTCAATATCATTAAGTCAAGAAGCCGCCTCACCGCCGATCAACTGCCTCATCAACAAATTATCAATCATCAAATGTACATCATGGAATTGTTTCTGGCATCAATGATGAAGTTAATCCCTTTGCAACTCTCAAAGATGCTCCATTTGAAAATATCTTTGCTCGAATCATCATCGAACCTTCTTCATCGAGACATCGACTCGCTACTTCAGCCCCAACAACAACAACCACATGAACACCTTAGAAAATGGACACATGATCACCCATTGACAACATCATTGAAACCCCTCTCTAGTATCCACACATCGAAACAACTTGCAACCGATGCCTTATGGTGCTTCTTCAACTCCGGACTCTCTAAGGTCGAACCAAAAGACATTAAAACCGCCATGAATGAAGATCGGCTGTTCAATGCCATGCAAGAAGAAATCCATGAGTTTGATTGACTGACATGGGAATTAGTACCGCCCGTGATTGTGCTATGATTAATTGCTCTAAAATGGATCTTCAAAGTGAAACTTGATGAGCATGGTGATGTTTTAAAGAACAAGGCTCAATTGGTTGCCAAAGGATACCGTCAAGAAGAGGGTATTGACTTTGAAGAATCTGCTTCTTGTTGCTCGGGACGTGAGGCTATCGTAATCTTCTTGGCTAATGCGGCTAGTAAAACATGGTCGTATATCGATGGATGTGAAAACAACCTTTCTTAATGGAGATTTGAAAGAGGTGGTTTACGCTTAGTCACCAGGGTTTTGTGAATCCAAAACATCCTACTCATGTCTATCGCTTGAAAAAGGCCCTTTACGGTTTAAAGCAAGCTCCTAGAGCATGGTATGATACGCTATCAAAGTTTCTTCTATCCACGGATTCAAAAAGGAGCAGCAAGATTCGACATTGTTCACCCGAAGTCGCAAACATTTAATTCATGTTCAAATTTATGTTGATGATATTATCTTTGCCTCGACCGACCCCAATGAATGTGATCGCTTTTCAAATGAAATGGGTTCCAAATTTCAAATGTCAATGATGGGACAAATGTCATTTTTCTTGGGATTACAAATTTCACAAAGTCCTCAAGGCATTTTCATAAAATCAATCTAAATATGCAAATGAGATTTTAAAGAAATTTGGATTTGTATCATGTGACACCGCTGACACTCCCATGATTGAACGTACTAAGCCGATGAGGACCACAGGGATCATGGTAGATCAAACGAAATATCGTGAGTATGATTGGATCCTCGATGTACCTCACAGCCTAGCAAACCGCATTTTGTTCGCTGTTTGCATGTGTGCTAGATATCAGGCTAAGCCTACTAAAAAGCACCTTGAAGCGCTTAAACGGGTCTTTCGGTATCTCCAAGGAACCATCAATATGGGACTTATGGTACCAAGGACACCGTATGTCACTACAATACCTATGCAGATGCCGATCATGCAGATGTCAAGATACACGCCAAAGTACACGAGGTGCTCGCTTTTAAGTGATAAGCTTGTGAGCTGGTCTTCAAAGAAGCAAATGAGTACTTCTATTTCTATAGAGGTTGAATACATAGCCATGTCATCTTGTTGTGCTCAAATCCTTTGGATGAGATCCCAATTATCCGACTATGGCTTTGAATTCAACAAAATCCTCTGTACCGTGATAATAAAGTGCTATTGCTCTCATGCAACAACGCATAACACTCGAGCAAAGCACATTGACATCCGACATCATTTCATCAGTGAGCAAGTGGAAAACGGTGTGGTGGAACTCTATTTTGTGAAGTCGAATACCGCTAGTAGACATCTTCACCAAAGCTCTTCCAAGAGAACGCTTTGAGTTTATTCTTCCTCGACTTGGCTTGAAAAGCCTTCAACCAGAAACACTCAAACGTCTTCAGGAGGAAGACGAGGAGTAAAGGTCTTTCCTTCATCTATATTTTTAAATATTTATAAAAAACCAAATAGAAAAATATAAAACTTTCAAAAAATCTATAAAAATCTAAAAAATCTCGAAAATTCTCAAAAATTATTGTCTTTTTTGTCTTTTCTTTCTTGATTCGATATATATCTACGGTCTTTGTCATTTCAGCAAGAACCCGCTAAAGAAAGAACGGTTATGCTTTATCCTCATGTTTCAAACCTAATGCTCGATTCTCTAAAACTAATGTTTGTCATTCAAGACAAATGTTTAATCTCAAATATTTTTCTTCTAAAGATTCTTTTTGAAAATATTTGTAATCTTATAAAAACTCAATTGTTTTGAAAACACTTCGGACTCTATTTTTGAAAATCAAAGAACTTATCAAATGTTAAAATTCATCTATCAATCAACAATTTCGTCATTGATTGAGGAGGATAATGATTTTCAATTAAATCAAAAAGTGTTCTTTTCAAACAATTTGCACTTAAATGAGTAAGGTCTACTCTAAATGTTTTACAAAATGTTACACAATTGGTTCCATACCATGGTTATTATTATGTTTTCAAAATATAATTATGCATGTTTAATCAATGGAGTTTAAAGTCTCAAAATCCAATCCTTATCAATTAAATCGCTTTCATAATCAAGTCACAATTCTCCTTAAAAGCTTTCAAAATCAATTTAAATCTATTGAGATCACAAATCTAAATGATTTGATAATTGTGATCAGGGGAGAATTTGTGATTTAAATTAGATTTAAACTGATAATTCGATAAATGGTTTCATAAGTGTTTAGCATGTTTTCCTCCCCGCTGTGACAAACGATTTCAAATTTTCCATGCACATGTTGAGGGGGAGCATCTATTTAAACCTCAAATTATTGAAACGTGACTGAATTGTATCTAAGTGCAGGTTTCCTCTAATATGTGAAAAACTCTTTCAAAATTCAAGGCACATATTGAGGGGGAGCAAACTTGTGAAAACCTCATCCTTCCTCAAAATGTTTTATCTACTCAAATTGATTGGGAAGTGATGATGATCATTTTAGAAAATGTTAATCAAAAGATTGGACCTTTTATTCTTAATCTAACGATTTCAATGATCCCTTGCCTCCATGTGCTAAACCAATTCTAAATTTTTATGCATATGTTGAGGGGAAGCATTTCTAAAACATCAAAACAATTAAGATACAAAATGCTTTGATTCTATATCACAAGTATCTTGATTGATTTTCAAATGGTTTTCAATTGGTTCTAATGGCAGATAAACAATTCCAAAAAGACCGACCAACTTTACTTTATGTATGGTGATATAAGGATGATAAGGTTAGGTATTCGTTCCCACGATCCGCCAGAACCGGAGGGATCTACCCATGGACAATCCACTAGATAGTGTAGAGTCCTTAGGTATGATGAAAAAAGGAGTGAGATATGGGAAGAAAATCGAGATAAAGCTAGAACTAGAATAAACCCAACAAGGTTCTAGTTATGAAATCTCGTAAGCAATCGGGGTTGAAGAATGAAAAAGAAATGAATGAGAGAAGGGTGAAAAGAAATAGCCCTCCATAATTCAACCTTAGGGCGCATAACCGGTTCAATTCATATACTACCGGTGGTTACTAAGGTAACACCGTATTGAAGACAAGACGTCATGGACCCAAAGGACGACTGCACTAACCTTTCCAAGCTACTCAAGTTCCTCTTAAAAGGGCTTGTTTCATTCTCACAGGGAACCTACATAATCTATCGACTTTCTCTTAGAGATTGTTGATATTGAAGAAGGAGACCCTCTCCCTAGTCTCCGGCATAGGAACCAAATATGCACATTTGAGTCTAGAGCCACGAGATCATCATATAAATCTCATTAGGACACTTTCAATGAAGACTCTCTATTTCACACAATGTGAAAAAAGAGATTATATCTTATGAGTCCTACGCATTATCCTTGTGGTATTGCCAGAACATCTAAGTGATATGCTTACAAATTCACAATGAAGAGGGAAAGCCTTCTGGAGCCAACATCAAACAAGCTCCCGGTAGGTGGCATGTGAGATCTATCCAATAGATCAACCATGTGACAACTGGACAGAAACAATGGAGCGATCTCATATTATGAATCAATCCCGTCTGTTATGGATTGACGGATACCTATGAAAAACCTTCTTGTGCTTAAAAACTTCTTTAGCACATCGACTGAGTACTATTTCAAAAATAAAAGGTGTTTATGATTGATAATTGATTTTCATTAAAACCTTTGCTGTATTGCAAAAACAATTTCTATTGAGCAATACACGATTGTTTTTCAAATCTCTTTTCATCAATCGTGAATCTCATTTGCGGGTTCACTCACCCTCGCGGTTGTCTTCTTTGAGACGCCCGCTTGAGAACGCTAGAGCGTACCGCTAAACCCCCTCACAAGGAAATTCTTCTACCTGATCACAGCAAAGATTGTAAATGATCAACGGGAACGGGCCGTGGTACTCAATTCATCGAAAGTGATCAAAGACACTTTCGATGCTCTATTGCTAACTGTCTTATGCGTACACCTCGACGCTTGTAGCCGATCGAATGAGTGGTCAATCCATAGCCGCATGCTCACACAACACATTCACATCTAAAGAAATCATGATTGGTGCATCAATGACTCTGATATTTTCACTCCATGCTTCAAGTACACTGCCGCCAATATCATGAATCAAAGAAAGCTTCCGCTACTCGATTAGAAGAAATCATGATCCGTATGTGAGCATGTCGGGTTAAAAAGTCACAACCATCACTTTATACCAACACCACAAAGGATGAGTCGAGATTTAATGTTACCGATGATCTCAAAGCCGCTCAAAACTCAAGATCATGTGCGGATCGCCAAAGACCTCCACTCGCATTATCCAAAACATGCAAAATGAAGAATCAAAGACTACGAAGCTTCGCAAGAATCTAAGAACAATCTCAATGTAATATCTACTTGTTTGTATGTCTTAATGTGTGTTTGAGGTGACCTCCCTTAGGGGGAGATTGTTAGGATTTGGAAAATCCAAGTAGTTAAAGTGTCGTTCACCTCAAGTATATGTAATCGCTAGAAAGCTCGTAGTCGTAGTTATTTAATGTTTAGTAGTATTTGTTAAGTAACACCTGGAGGACTAACGGTCTTTACCTAATCGTATGCCCGAATTACGTACCGTCAGTATGCTTATGTAAGTATTATAAATACCTCTACCTCCCAAGGTGTAGAGTTGAGCTCATAATAAGATTTTTTCTTTTCTCACTAAAGTTCCCAAACCTCTAACTCTCTCTCTAAAACTCTTGTGTACTTACTTCTTATGGTTTGATGTG
>OU343219.1:122935992-122972720 GCA_910596185.1 Chrysanthemum makinoi
CTAGAGAGAGAAAGTTAGAGGTTTAGGGAACTTTAGTGAGAGAAAGAAAATTCTTATTATGAGCTCCAACTCTCTACCTTGGAAGGTAGAGAGTATTTATAGTCTTACATGAAACGCCACACAACGGGCGTGGATCGTGCATACAGTGGGTAAAGACCGTCCGTCCTCCACGGTGTTACTAAACTAAATACTACTTAACATAAAAGTACTATGACTACGAGCTTTCTAACGATTACATATACTTGAGGTGACCGACTCTTTAATACCTGGAATTTCTAATTCCTAACAGGAATCAACCGTTCTTGGGACGACCTCGGTCTTACCATTCCCTCACTACATGCGACCGGGTACAATGCTCGTTAGTGCATTAGGTAGGCCATAGGTAGACGAGTTACTATAAATGTAAAACCTGGTCAGAAATCCTGCATCAATAGGTTTAAACAAGAGTTAAGACTTGTGAAAATGGTATTTAGATAGTTTATATGTCATATGGTCATTTATCTAATTTTGTCAAAGTCTGGTAAAGTTCAATCTAATGAACAAGTTACGGTTAACAAACTTGGAACAAGAATTAAGGTCAAACCTAATGGCTATATTTAAGTTTATATACCTTGAGATATCAGCCTTGGTTGAACCTTGGCTTTGTTTTGGCCTCAAAGAATCAATATATCACTTAAGGTTTCTTACTAAGGTTGTTTTCTAGTCAACAACATGTCAGTTTAGTTTTTGCTGTTTTTAGGGTTTTTCGTTCACTTTTTGCTTATGTGCCCCTGTGTTTTTGTAGAAAAACTCAGTCTGAGAAACATTTGTGTTTTACACTTTTGCTGATTCGGGCCAGAAAAGGGTCAAAATCGTGATTTAAAATCGTATCAGCAAGCTTTTGTTCCAACACTATATTTTCATCTAGTAAAACTTAACTAGGCATAACTTTTTAACCATAAGTCCTTTTTAAGTGATTCAAAAGGTCAAGTTCATATTTTTATATTCTCTAACAGCTTCTTAAACTTAATCAAGTCTAAGGTCCAAAGTTTACCTATATCAATGGTCTAATTACAAGTATTTACTTATATTTCATTGCAGAAAGTTTGGCTGCACATTCAGTCATGCCAAAAAGACCATCAGTTGAGTTCTACAACTTGTTTTGATATGTGACTTACACCAAACTTTAAGTTTAGGTTTGAGATACATTTTATAAAAATGAGTCGACTTCCAGAAATGGTCAGAACCATTGGTGTAGGATCGATATATTTATTGTGTTGATGATTCGGGTGGTCTTGGATGATCAAAATACATGTTTGCCATTAGAGAGAGAAAGTAGATAGAGAGGGTGTTCTTGCTAGAGACTTGGTTCACAAAATATGGAGGGTTAGATTATGAGAAGCACCACCCCTTCCATGGATGGAAGGGGTATTTATACTTACAGACTACACGACCTCCTGACGGCCTGTGGATCAGGTATACAGTGGGTAAAGACCCGTCCTTCCTCCACGGTGTTACACTACACTAAACTACGCTACAAACTAACTAATTAACTACTTAACAACGAAAATAACTAAAAGTCTACGAACTAACATGTGCTAGACAATAATTGGGGTGACCGACACTTTAATATGGAATTTCCAATTCCTAACAATCTCCCCCTAAGGGAGGTCACCCCATAAAATACATTTTGCATCCTAGCATTCTATCTTTGACTTCGTTCTTGAGCTCGTAGACTTGAATTCTTCATTTCCGCAATCTTTGTGCTTTAGTAGCGAATCTTCAAAGTCCGCATAATTTGTACTTTTAGTGGAGGCCTGATATGTGCTTAAACACATACCTTTTCTTTATCAATATAGACCCAAAACAACCAAGGAAAAGCCGTTTATTGCTAATATTTGTGGTTTTCTTGAGTTTGTGCTTGTGCAGGTATGGATATGTAAAACACGCAAAAAGGATCCAAATCAGACGTAAATCCGAGCACGAGAGATCAAGAGAGTTTTAGCTGAGCTGGAAAGTCAAGATTGTGTATTGTGGAAGATTTTATTCTCAAAAGATGATTTTTGAAGTTTCAGCAAAGTTTGAAGAAAAGTCAAGAATAGTCCCTGCACTTTGAGCTTTTGACAGTTTTGATCCCTCAAGTTTCAGATTTTACAAAAGTTACCCTTGGATGATTTGAGCTTTGCAAGATTGGTCCTTGAGAGAGAATGGCAGAATTACACTTTTGGTCCCTTGAAAATCTGAATGTACAAGTATGGTCCCTAAATTGCTATTTGGGTTTATATTAAATCCAAAATCCATTACAAAACTCTCGGCCCAATTCATGTATTAAAACCCGGATCCAAAGCCCAATCATTAAACACTAGCACCCGGTTTAAACCTCTAGACCCGAAACCAAACCAAACCCGCTCAATTTACCCGGTTACTAACCCAAGTCAATGCTTTTTACCCACGGTCAAACACTTGAAATATATTAAAATAACCCAAAAACACCTTCGCGCCAAGATCTTCCCCAAAAGTTACCCAGATAAACCCTAATTACCCACCCGTGTAATTGGTCAATTATTACCACAATTAAGGGCATATTGGTACTTTCTCTGACATTCCCTGACACATGGGAATGCCAGGTCATCGATCCGCGTGCTAACTCTCAAAAGACTCTCTCCTATTGGTCGAGACATGTCATCAGATTTAATCCAATGGATGAGATCAAGTGGGAAACGGTTATTATGATCCAAGGGTGCAAATGAGCTCAAAGAAGCACAAGTTAGATGAATTCGAGAAGCTTCCAAGCATCAAGCTCAACTATATATAGGACCTCCTTCTCATTCACATAGTTGTATCTTATTATCTGTTAAATTTTTCCTTCTCTCTAGTTTTAGTAATATAGCTTATTTCCATTTCTCATGTTTTAAATGTTTTTGTAATTCGTATTTGTACTCAATATTTCTCTTATTAATAGAATTTGGAATTTCATTTTCAAGTGTTATTGTTTAAGTTTTTATGATCTATTACTGCTTATTATCTTAATCTAGTACTTATTTCAGTATTTTCAATATGTTTGTAGCTTAACTTTTCAAAAACTCAAAAATACAAAAAAATCAAATAAAATCATTTGAAAAATAAAAATCATAGTAGATCTGTTTTATAGAGTGATTCTTCATTGATCTACTGTTTCATATAGTTCATTTAAGCTTTTAGTAGCTTATTGTGAGCTTATACTTGTTTCAATCTCAAATCACAAAGAAAACTCAGTTCACTACGTAAGCTACAAGATCGGTTATGATCTGGTGTTAGATCTGAATTAGAATGATGCGTAAGATGTTATTGGGTTGAATCTGGAAATGGATTGGAGTAGGATAGGGGTTTGTTAGGTTAGTGGTCCTTTGTTTCATCTTTGGCAAGCCATAGTGGCTAAGGAGTATTGTAAGTCTCATATCTGCTTTGATCATTAAATCCATTGTTAAATCTGTTATTTAGTGATATTTAGTACTGTTTGATCTGTGATTGATGTTTGTTTAGCTTGATTTAGTCTTAATCTGTCAATTAGTTCATATTCAGTAGTTAAATCAGTGTTTGGTTTAGCTAATAGATCTGTTATAGAGAGTAGCTAATCAGTTTTGAGTACTTGATCCATACTTATTTAGGTGATTGTGAGTCATTTCAGGTTTTAGTTATAGCAGTTTTAATCAAATAGTCAAAATCTCTTTGTTATCAATCTATAATCTGTTTCTGTTAAAATCAGTAGCTCATAAGTTGCATATTAGCTTAAAACAAGTAGATCTAGCACTTAGTAATCTTCAGTAGTCTAATATCTTTGAAATCAGTTCATTAATTTGGATCAAAGTTGAGTTTGGTCAAAGTTTTATAAGTGTTCTTCAAAAGTCAAACCAAAACAGATTTTCACCAAACTTTGAGAATCAATCATTCATTCATTACTGAGTTTTTGTGTTGCAAATTTTGGATAATTGATTTTCATGGTCTAGATCGATAACTGCTTTTTGTCAAATCTGGTTTAGTCATTTTAAGCCCCAATCTAGTGCTCAAATTAGTACTATCTCCTCGTTCACACTTTCGGTATAACCGAGTGTGAAACAGAACAAAATGTTGCATTTTTCTCAAATCAAAGAGTTAGAGTCCGGTTTTTGGTCTAATTGTACTAGCCGGTGTTCTATAGGTCTCATAATTGGTTTTGGAATAGCTTATTGAATAAGCCTGTGACCTAGCTTAAACAGTAGGGGGTCATCACTGTTCTGCTTATATAAGCAGTTAGCATTAATTCATTGAACAGAGCTTAGAACTTGATAGGAGTAGGTGTTTTTAGTTGCTTTTAGCTTATTTTAGCATACATTAGCTTATCTTACTGTTTGGTAGCTTAATGCATTGTTTAGCTTATTTCTAAGTGCTTATTTTAGTATCAGTTACACATCAGCTCTATATTCTTCCACATAAGCCCATGTTTTTATATTTTTCATAGCTTTAGAATAATATTTTAGGATTTCCCTGAATTTTTCATAATTTTTGGTCATTGTTTAGTATTTTTCTCAATTAAATTCAGTTTTTAATCATTTTTAATTAGCTTTTATTGCAAATAATTAAGAAAAAGTTCCAAAAAATAATTTTTCAATTTTCCCAGTTTAAGATAAATATAAAAAGCATAAAAAATATTTTTCCTTATTTTTCCTTTTTTATTTAGTATTTTTCACAATTTAAATTAGATTAAAATAGTTTTAAATTCATAGAAAATAGGAAATTAATCAGAAAATTACAAAAATAGTTTTGAAAAGTCTTTTATGTTATTTTAGATTTTTGAAAATTAATTTCATAATTTTCCCCTTTGTTTTGATAATTTTTAGTTAATTAGTTTTATTTTTAAAGTTAAAAATTAGTTTTTAATTATAATTAAATCAAGAAAAATAAAAAAAAAATAGTTTTAATTCTAAAATAGTTTTCAAATTACATTTTTAGAGTAAAAGTAATTTTAGGTTATTTTTAGGAGATAGGTTAGACGTACTTCCTTTTATTCGCTTGCTTAAATTCGCTTTTTATGCTTTTAGTGTAGAATTGCTTGCTTGCCTTAGTTCTTAAGTTTTCCCCATAGATTTTAGTTCCTTATGCTTTACTTATCCCGTAGTTTAGATAATATCATTTTATGCCCCTCTCTTATTCAAATTCCGATAATCGAGACGTGAGTTGGAAATTCCATTCAACCCTCGTTCGGAACGATCTCGGTGCTCAAACCTAACACGTTTGAGTTACCATCATACTACACTTCTTATTATTGATCAGTGTCCGAGCCGTTTTAAGTTTCTTACGGCTAGTCATTCACAAGTGGCTAGCTTGTGAAGTTAAGCTTGACGTGTCTTTGGCATCCAAATCAAGGCCTTTAACTGATCCACATCTTTGATGATCTTCGAGCTTTCATTAAGATCATCAGCCACAGTAAATCTCTGGATCACCCTTTGTTGTGTTGCCATCATGTGAAGTTGTGACTTTCGGACCTACATGCTCACACTTTCTGGATCATGACATCTTTCCATCAGAGTAGCGGAAGCTTTATTGGTTCATGATATTTGCAGCAATGGGCGAAGCATAGTATGAAATATCGAGCCAGTTATGTAGATATGCACCAGCCATGATTTCTTCAAATTAAGTGTGGATGCTGTGAGCATGCGGCTTTGGATTGACTCCTCAATTGATCACTGCAATCGTTTGGTGTACCGCATAAGACTAGCATAAAAACACGAAAGTGTCTTTGACCACCTTCGATGAATTGAGGTACACGCCCACGGTTTCCGTTAATCGGTACAAGTACTTCCTGTGATCAGTATAATTCGAAGAATTTCCTTGTGGTTTCGCAACTGCTCTAGCGTTCTCAAACCGAACGCGTCTCAAAGAAGATAACACGGAGTGAGTGAACCAGCGAATTGAGATTCACTGATTGATTTGAAAACAATCGCGTATTGCTTGAAGAAAGAGTTTTGCAATACGACGAAGGTTTTATGAGAAAGATCAATTTTCAATCAAAAATACTTTTTGTATTTGAAACGAGTACACATTCGACGTGCTAGAGAAAAGAAGAGATTCGCACATCGAACGGTTTTTCTAAAAGTACTTTTCAATCGAGATACTTTTGTGTTTGAAAATGTAAGTACACATTTGACGCTAGAGAAAAGAAGGTTTGCACATCGAACGGTTTTTCCAAAAGTATTCACAATTCAATCTGGACCAAGGTTGATTCAAGATTGAATCTCCCCATCGTTTCTATCCAGTTGTCACAAGCTTGATCTTACGAGAAGATCTCACATGTCACCCACCAAGAGCTTGTTTGATGTTGGCTCTAGAAGGATTTCCATCTTTATCGTGAATATTTTTACATATCACTCAGATGTTTTGGCAATATCACAAGGATAATGCGTAGGACTCTTAAAACATTCTTACTTTCCACATTGTGTGAAACGGAAAGTCTTCATTAATATAGTGTCCTAATGAGATATTGTGGATGATCTCTTGGCTCTAGACTCAATTGTGCACATTTGGTTCCTATGCCGGAGACTAGGGAGAGGGTCTCCTTCTTTAATATCAACAATCTCTAAGAGAAAGTCGATAGATAATGTTAGTTCCCCGTGAGATTGAAACAAGCCCTTTTAAGAGGAACTTGAGTGGCTTGGGAAGTTTAGTGCAGTCGCCTGGGTCCATGACGCCTTGTCTTCAATACCGTGTTACCTTAGTAACCACCAAGAGCATATGTATTGAACCCGGTTCTGCCTCTAAGGTTGAATTATTGGAGGGCTATTTCTTTTCACCCTTTTCACATTCAATTCTTTTTCATTCTTCAACCCCTTCAATGCTTACCGAGACTTCATAACTAGAACCTTGTTGGGTTTATTCCAAGACTAGCTCGTCTCGACACTCTTCCCATTTCTCATTTTTCTCCTTTTTTCATCATACCTAAGGACTCTACACTATCTAGTGGATTGTCCCTGGGTAGATCCCTCCGGTTCTGGCGGATCATGGGAACTAATACCTAACCACACCATCCTTATAACTCCATACATAAAGTAAAATGGTCGGTCTTTTGGTACAGTTCATTCTTCCTTGAAACCAATTGAAAAATCATTTGGAAAAACAATCAAGGTACTTGTGATACGAGATCAAAGCATTTTGGACCTTAATAGTTTTGATCATTTAGAAATGCTCCCCCTCAACATGTGCATATGATCTTGAAATTGTTTAGCACGTGGAGGCAAGAGTTCTTTGAAATAATTTCTTGATCACAATTTCCGTAGAAAAAGCCATTTGAATTTCTTTTGGTAAATTCTCCCCCTCAATATGTGCGGAGGATATTTGAAATCATTTTATCACATAGAGGCAAGAGTTCTTATGAAGCACATTTACGATCACACAAGCCATTAAGAAACCATTCGAAAACTCAATCAAGGTACTTTATGTTAAAACATAAAAGCTTTTGTACCTTGATAGTTTATTTTCTTTTAAAATGCTCCCTCCTCAATATGTGCTTCAGATTCGAAGGGTTTAGCACATATGAGAGAGCATCCTGCACAATTGAATCAAAACAATCACCTTTTATCAAATTTCATTATTAAATCACAAATTCTCCCCCGATCAAAAATATCAAACCCTTTGAGATTTTGGATCCCACGTGATTTAATAAGGTTTAGAAAACATGGGAGAAAATGTGCCTGATTTAAAAGCTCATATTGTTTTTGGATAAATGCTCCCCCTCAACATGTGCATTATGTTTATTGAAATCGTTTGGCACATGGAGGCTAGAGTGCCTTTGAAGGACTAAAACCAATTCCATTAAAACAGATTTGAGATTTAAATCACGATCTCTCCCCCGATCAACAAATTTCAAACCATTTGAGATTTGTGCTCCCAAAAGATTTAAATCATTTAAAAATTTTTGGGGAAAGACGTGGCAAGATTTTGACTTTGAAAAATGACAGATAAGGACCATTTTAAGACATTAAAGATTGTTAGTGTCATGTATGATTGTTTTAAGAGATCTTTTAGTAAAATAAAACAATTTCACAATCAAACAAGAACAGAAAGAATTTCATTTTGACAGATCTTTGAGTTTTAAAGAAAATCATACCATGACATAACATTAAATCTTTAGATCACCACATTTTAATGTACAAACCGGAACTTTTATGAAGAAATATTGTAAGAAAATATTATATTTTAAATGACTCTCCCCCTCAATCCATGACAAAAGTCAATTATTGGGTGACTTATGTTTTGTTAAAAAGAAGTCCGGTGATTTTCAAAATTTAGTCCAATTTATTTTCAAAACAATATTTTTCCATTTTCAAAAACAATTTTATTCAAAGTTTTAGAAAATGTTTTAAAAATGGTATCCTGCACAAAGATACATTAGTGGTTGAGAAGCTTCCGTTGTTGTTTGTAGGGTTTGAAGAAAACCATCTGCTGATGCAAGGAGACTTCTTACGTTGCATTTTGAATGCCAACCGAGGTCAAATTAAGCTCCGTTTCTTCAATCACTTAGAAGAAAACCATCTGCAGATGCAGTGAGACCTCTTATGTTGCATTTATGCCAACTCTCCATAGAAGTCCAATTAAGCTCCGTTTCTTCATTTGTCAACCCAAGATATAGTTACCCTTTACTTTCGGCATCCAATCATCTTCAATTGTGGGATTCGGATCGGGAACATTCTTTTATACCAATATACCTGCATACGTTAGTGAACACACATACAAATATATGGTGGTCGATATCACCCAAACAACAATCGACTAATAAAAGTCAATGCAACATATCAATCAGATCATATAAATGTATGGGAATATTGTGATCATCAAACTCTAATCATCTAATCCTAGCAATCATATCCTAGTCACCTAGTCCTTCAACATAGGTTAACATCATTTTTAATTAAGAATATTAGGATAATTAAGAAAGCCCGTTAGATGATATAGATTTGAAAACATTCTCCCCCTCAATCAATGACTCATTTTCTGAAAAGTTTTAAAAGCGCTGAAGTCATTAATTGAGTTTTCAATTTTTACAAAAATTATGAAACTGATAGATTTTCAAGCAACTCATTTTCCCCCATTTAGAAAACAACAAATATTTTTCTGAAGACTTATAGACGGAAAAAACATTTGTGCAGGAACAGCAGTCCTTCGACATACTTTCCTCAAATTGTTTTCGGATAAGTGCATGAAATATTTGAAAATTGGTTTAGCGTAGCACTTTCCTTTCTTGAAGAGCGGGTTGCTATCTGAAATAATAGCAAGCCATGGTTAAGCACGGGTTATAGTCTGAAGTAACTGCAAGCCATAATTTGAGACATGTTTTGGAAAAGAATATTTACACCTCCTGCTCGAACTTCATCTATGGTCCCGTGCCATTATTGAATGACATTTCTAAGACCGCAGATGTTATCGATACCAGAAGACATGTCTTGTGAAAACATATTTTTGATCTTTTTCAAATTTTCTGATTTTTATGGGTTTTGTTGGTTTTATATTTTTCTATTTTCTTTTTCTTGGTTTTATATTTTTGTATTTGGTTTTTCTGAAAAATATATACAAAGATAGAGTAGATGATATAATTTCAGAAGATGATGATACGAAAATCGAGATAAGGATATCGAGCAGACGTCGTAGAATATAGAATTCATCATCTCTTAAACTTCCACCACCAAAGCTTCGAGGCTCCGAATAGAAGATTGAACATGAGCCTTTGAGAAAGAGAGACTTTGGCAGCTTCCCCCAAACCGAAAATCCTTATGTTGAGTAGATTCGAAGCTCTATTTCAAGCTTGCTTTAGCCAGGTGCACAAGGAAGCACACCATTATCATAAATCCTTGCTGCCCATTTAAGAACGATAATCGAGGATCTCCATTCGGGTTATATGATCCAATAGAAGAACAAAAACGTTTCATCCCACACTTAAATAATCTTCTCAAATTCCTTTTCCACTGAAGTCCGAAGCAATCCATTCCAAAAGGTGTCAAGAGAACAATTCCCCCAAGTAGTTGAATTGATGCGTCATATCTTTGTATAATGCTCAAGAACTCTCCCAAATACACATCATGAGGGGAATGAAAACACCTTCCCATGTTCACATTTTTCTTCCCCGATGATCGTGTATGAAGCTCAAGAACCCGAAGTACACCAATACCAAGAGCTTCTCCAATACACATCATGAGGGAATGAAAACACCTCCACAATGTTCACATTTTTCTTCCCTGATGATCGTGTATGAAGCTTAAGAATCCGAAGTACACACATTCCTACCTAAAGAATAACTAATAACACCTCCCTCATGTCATACATTTATCTCCCCTGAATATGTCATACTTGTTTACCTCTTTTATCTTCTAAACTTTCTTACATCTCTTCCCCACATAGTTGGAATAAGAATACTAAAGCCTTGATGAGTAAAACCTTGAGTTTCTCTCGGTCATGACATTTGTTTTCTGGATATCTTCAATCACTTAGAAGAATTAAGTTCATCAAGTTTACTCGCCATGAGTCAAACCTTGAGTTTCTCTTCGGTAATAACATTTGTCTTCCCGGGATATCTTCAATTACTTAGAAGTATTAAGTTCATCAAGTTTACTCACGTTTAGATGCGTGTCTCCTTCTCCCTTGCCGTTTTGACACTTCAAAGTTAGCAAATCATTATAAGCCCGTATACTAGAAATTTGTTGAGAAGAACACTTGAACTCATGTGAGAATCAACTTGTCAAGACTCTCCGACTATTTTTATCAACCCTTATGTAGACAATTTGAAGTGACCACCAAGAAGAAAACCGATATACCATACTTGAAACTGAAGTCAACTTCCCACATTTGTATCTTAAGCTTGCACCTAATGATGGAAGAACGGTGTATAGAATTTATGCTTCAAGCAAATCTCTAAGTACTCACTACCCAAACAAAGTATGAGACATTAACACCTCTTGCGATTATCCACACCGTCATATACGTGTGACACCGTAAAACAAAGTAACTCCTAATAGTGATAGTTAACCAGGTCTTCAACCATCCACCTCAACTGCTGGTAACTAGATAAACCAAGTCTTCAACTCAAATTCTTAAGCCCCAGCAAGTTATCAAATAAGAACACGCCTTTGTGAAAGTCAACTTCAATCTCAAATAAGTGATAAATGATTAACTCCAAGTAATCAACTTGTGTCAAATTTCCAACACGTGAATAAATGTACAACCGAATGTACGTTGACCCACTTAATGAACCGAACAAATGATTCCTCAACATCAATTCCATCTTCCTAAAGATATACATATAGAGACTGATCCGGAAGATTCACCAATAATGTCTTCAAGCGGATGAGGTAGTCATTTTCCTTAATGTTCATGTGGTTGATTTATAGAGTGCACAATAATCCGTGAAGATTTGGTAAAGGAATACCAAAGAGCGGATCATTTTTCATGAACAATAATCCGTGAAAATTTGGCCAATGAATACCAAAGAGCGGATTATTATTCAATAGTGCAACCGCAATATTACAATAGTCAATATCAACGTCTCGAGGAGTCACTGCTAAAGAATATGAGCAAGTCTAATTGGGATTGAATCTGACTTATAACACTCTCCCAATTAGTGCTCTCCCCTAGCGACAATCTGTTTGATAAATGCCTAGATTAAGAAGAAGTCTTTAGATCGTTAAATGCAACTCGTCTTTAGTCTTCTAACATGCAGAAAATGTAGAACAGACTCGACCTTCTTCAAGATTGTGCAGTTGGGGAATAGATAGTTAACATCTTCAACTCACACCAAAAGGCATCCCAATTAACTTACATCTTGCAAATCCCCTTAACTAAAATCCTCCCAATAAAAAAGAAGAAAGATGTTCATCAAGGAAATCAAAGCAATCAGGTACTAACACATAAGATGGTAACACCAAACTACCAATCACATCAAACAAGAACAGAGAGATTGTTCGAATCATCATGTTGATGTATACGTGAAGCATTAACCTAAGCACTTTGGCGATAAACTCATCAATCCGAGTGAAGATGTCAACCAACGGCTCTTAGAAGAGAAAACTCCATGTGAAGATGACCCTATAAGAAGAAGCTCGGTTCTTACATGAGTTTAGAGCCGTATGACCATTTATATTCTCAAATATCAATCAACAATGCAAAAAATTCACACTTCTTCTCTCCCTCAAGAATTGCATACGGAGATGCCATTCTTGACTAAATAAGTGAAATCATCCAAATGTATTCTATTCACACTTCTCCCCAAGAAAATTAGCACATAATGTCGCCATCGTCATTATAGTTGAGCAAGTGGAATAAGAAAAACAATCAACATTAGCCCGGTTCACTTGATGGCGCATGGAAAAAGTATGAAGCATGTTGATGAGAATGGTCATTAGTGAGAAGATTTCTCTTCTTCAGAAGATAAAGCGCACTGAAGCATACACTTTTCTTTTCTTTAGAGTACGAGGCATGAACTGATGTGTTCATACGTCATAATGTTGAAGTACGAGGCCTGAACTGATGTGAACAGACGTCATAAGAAGATTTCTCTTCTTCGGAAGATAAAGCGCACTGAAACGTAAACTTTTCTTTTCTTTAGAGTACGAGGCATGAACTGTTGTGTTCATACGTCATAATCTCTCTCTTTTCAGCTCTCTTGGCAAAACATGTAATCAACCCATTATCATTCAGTAGGCTCTTTGTAGTGACAACTGATGGAGAAATCCCAATATGATGAATTTGACCCTGAAGTAAACTAACCCGAACTCGTGACTTATACTTGCACATATGTACCAAAGAGCGGTGCCGATTTCCATTAGCATCTCTAAGTACTCTATACTCTTCATCCAACCAACCATCAAGTAATAGACGTACATCACCTCTTGAAAATCCACAATTGAATGTGACACTGAGCACTACAACGTAACTCCTTAAAGTGATAGTTATTTTGAGATGATAAGAGCCCAATTCCCCCAAGTGGTAAAAAGAACAGGTAAAAGTCACCCAACAATAACTAGATTTCCAATTCTTTGTTTTTGATAATAAGCTCGAACAAGGATCATGAAGAATCTTCATCCATCCATCCCCGATACCTTCAGATACTAAGTATACTCGCCCGTGATATTTCACTTCAACCTCAAATAAATAATAATGAATTAACCCCGTTGTTACATCTTCTGGTTAAAAGCTCAAATCTAGCCTCCATTTACATTATAAGTGAACTATGATAATGGTTTTCATCTTGACCATGGTTAAAAGTACATAACCCCATAAAACCAAGTAATAACCAAACTGACACGGCGAATATCCAAACACACATCCAATTTATGAAGTACACCCTTTTATCCCCTCTTCGAAGCGTAAAACCGTAGCTGCAGCATCAAATGAGATCCCGAAATACACTTTCCTTTCTCCAGGATGGTTCCATCATTACGGGATTTTACAACTCTATGGTTTAAAACAAGAAATAGTTTCTTTTGTGGGATTTTAAAAAATCAAGACAAAACCGTAAACAATGTTAGCTTGAATGTGTTATGACAACTTTGGTTTCAGTGAATATCTGTTTTAGGGAATCATGCAGCGGTTCATCAGTGGTTCATTAACCAACATCAACAGTATCATCAACCATCCAGTAAACACATTGATAAACACATCATTCACGCAATCTGTCGGCAATTGCAGTGACCATATGGAGAAGTAAACCCGATATATCAAACTCGAACTTGACGTAAAATTCCCATATTTGTTACTTAAACTTGTACTAATCCTTGTGAAGAAGAAATGGTGTACCCAATGTACAAAACCTCTTGACATTCTCAACTGAGTGAGACACCGAAGTGATAGTTACGTTGTGAGTTAAGCAAGAAAGAATCACAACCGTAATTAAATAGCCAAGTCTTTATCACACTCTATTAATGCCCAAACAAGTCATCTTCGCGAAAGGGTAGAAAGAAAGAAGACGAAATAAGTGAACGTGCCGGAAAAACCTTACTTCAATCCCAAATAAGAAATATTGAACCCAATCAACAATGTAGTCAACCTTGTTCCAATAACAATTAAAGCCGTGACATAATATTCTTCGTGCCAATAGATGCACCAAAGTGCCAAACTGCATACCACAACCACTCTGAATATCATACCAAATCTCAACGAATCTTATCAAGCATATCGCAAATCATCATCAAATCTCTTAACACATCTCACATTATCCAAATCTTATACAATCGATCCAAATTAGAGAAGCCCATCATGTTGTCCACAAAAGAATCTCGCCCGAGAAATATCAATTCAAGCCCATATCCGATAATAATCATTGTCATACCACCCATTCACGAGAAATATCAATTCATATAAATCCATATCATGAGATAAAATTCGGATTTCATAGATATCAATACTTATGTATGCATTATACCAAAAATATATATCCTTATCCAAGCTCAAACTCAAATTAACGATGTGAAAATTAGCTCACATCCCCTCAAGCAAAGTATTTTCACCCACGAAATCTTTAAACACACGTCCCATGTTAGTCGAATATTTTTCAAGCAAGAATAAACCATGAAGTGATAAACACACGGCCCATGTTAATTATGATTGGTCAGCCCATGTTCAAATAATTATGATTGGTCTTGGTTGAGTTGAATTTGTTTTTGGATCTGAGATGATATTTACGGATGAGATTGAAAATACTTTAACTAAGGACTCATGATGTATAAGAACTGAGGTCTATTGAAGTATTTTGGTGAATGGTTGTGGTTGAGTCTTGTTGTTTGGTATTTGGAATGGTTGTTGATTCATGGTCAATAAGTCGCTACATCAAATTGAGTCAAGTCGCTATCTCTTTTTGACAGCACAAGTCGCTAACATTTTAATATCAACTCGCTACCTTGTTAAATAACAAGTAGCTAGGTCTCATCTTTTACAAGTCGCTAATATTATTTCTTCAAGTCGCTAGCATAACTTGCTACTTAAATACAATGAATCTAGACGACTTGTAAAGACAAGTCGCCAGGTCTGTTTTTAGGTTCATCAAATCGCTAGCAAGATATTACAGTTTTCTGATGAGTTTTCAAATCGCTAGCAAGATATTACATGTTTTTAGGTTCATCAAATCGCTAGCATGACCAGCCCAGAAAAAGCATAAAGAACACAAATAATATCCGTTTTGACCATTTGAATTAGACCATTTTGACCACAAGTAAAGACCACTAAACTATCAAAGAGTTGGTAACCAAAGTCAC
Source organism: Chrysanthemum makinoi (assembly GCA_910596185.1). Classification (NCBI taxonomy): domain Eukaryota; kingdom Viridiplantae; phylum Streptophyta; class Magnoliopsida; order Asterales; family Asteraceae; genus Chrysanthemum; species Chrysanthemum makinoi. Next base: position 122,951,220 of record OU343219.1, read on the forward strand.
TAAAAATAATGTAAACAACCTGCGTGGACCAAAAAATGACATACCACAGATGTTTAAATCATTAGTAAACCACATGACTTTATGACCAAAATAGGATATAAAAACCAGTATATCACAACTGTTATACCAAAATACTTAAACGAAAAAGTATTCTGACACTAAAAGTACAAAAACAGATTTACCAAGAATAAAAAAACCACCATAAATCGACACAACACAACAACCTTGGCTCTGGTACCATTTGTAGGATCGATATATTTATTGTGTTGATGATTCGGGTGGTCTTGGATGATCAAAATACATGTTTGCCATTAGGGAGAGAAAGTAGATAGAGAGGGTGTTCTTGCTAGAGACTTGGTTCACAAAATATGGAAGGTTAGATTATGAGAAGCACCACCCCTTCCATGGATGGAAGGGGTATTTATACTTACAGACTACACGACCTCCTGACGGCCTGTGGATCAGGTATACAGTGGGTAAAGACCCGTCCTTCCTCCACGGTGTTACACTATACTAAACTACGCTACAAACTAACTAATTAACTACTTAACAACGTAAATAACTACAAATCTACGAGCTAACATGTGCTAGACAATAATTGGGGTGACCGACACTTTAATATGGAATTTCCAATTCATAACAATTGGCTTTTCCCAAATGAAATCTGGTGTGCAGATTTTGACATGTTTTGCCATTTTGGCTCTCATTTACTCATCGGGATGAGTTATGAGGTGCGCGACCCGGTGAAACGACCGTAAGACATAGTTCTAAAATCCTATCCTACTGAATTAACCTCAAGATTTACTGAGAAGACCAGTTTAATAAATCTTTGGGACTGTTGCAGAATTCATGTTCATAGAACTTACCTAGGACTTGTTTTAGCTTGTTTTTATGGTCACAACCTCATGCACAACATCAATTAAGCCAAATTACATATACTACTTATATCAAATTACATCAAATATTTATTGAGCTTATTACAATCATATTATATGACAAGAAAATAAACTCAAATCTTACAAGGATTAGGATGACAAGTTACTAGTACAACAAGAACAATTCAACCCTTAACCCTTCTAGTCTTTAATCCTTGTCTTGAATCTTCAACCCACTTGATTCTAAACCTTGTTAATCACCCAAGAATAGTCTTAACGTCAGCCCTTGAACTCTTGATTATCTCCTAAACTAACCATGGAATCACCAAAACAATACTTGGACTATGTAGAGGTCACCTAGATCTTCATCTTTCTAGTATAACTTGTTATGTGAATCAAAGTAGATGATGGTGATGGAGGAGGGGGGTTGAACGACATCAATGAGGGAGAGAGGGAGTTTGAGAGGTTTTTGGATGAACTTTGCATGTAAGAATGATAAGAATGAGGTGATATTGTTTAAGTGGGGGACAAAGATGCGGGTGAGTAAGAGTTGGTGTACTAAGAAGAAGCCACATGGCCTTGTGGAATACAAATGCACGCCACCTATCTTTTGAGATGGTAGTGTGTGCACTTTTGTGCATACTTTTGGTTTATGAGGTGTAGTTTGGTCCCGGTAATTACTAATGTTAAGCCCTTAAGTCACGAAACTTAAAATTGGGTAACGTAAAAATGTAATACTTATAAAAATGTTAAAACTTATCAATATACTCCAACTAGGTATATTAAATGTGTGATAAGTCTCATAGAGTGCATTTATGTTGTTAAAGCCTAATAACGTAGGGTTGAGTACGCGTCTTACGTAAAAAGTAAGATATCTACTTAAAAATGATAAAATAGTAATAGTTCATATAAATTATGATTATTGGTGAAAATAAAATATTTTGAACATACAGACTTATCGTAGTCTTGTGTTGGTCACAAGAAAAATTACCGCATTACTACCAGTTATCATATTTGCTTTTACGTTACGGTAAAAGTCAAATAGTCAAAAGTTAAAGTCAAAAGTCAATTTAAAAAGTCAAAGTGTAAAATAGTCATTTTACCTTATGAAAAATTACAGGTTGTTATAGTCTCTACCCCTTAAGGGAATTCCGTCCCGGAATTCAGTGTGTGTTATCCGATGTTGAAGTGTTTAGGAAAATGTGGGTGTATGTGCCAAATTTTAATCTTTGCGTTCTCAAATTTCTGGTCATAGAATTTGTTATGTACCATTCTAAGTTTTTTGGTGGTGGCTGAAGTTGATAATCTAAAGGGTTTTGTTAAAATCTTATAAAGTCCAATATACCTCAAGTTTGGCTTTTCCCGATTCTCAAAACGAATCATATGTTATTGTATCGAGGCTTTAAACAAAATCTTAATTTCTAACATGGAGTTTTTGTTAAATTTTAACGCATTACATCTTTGAAATTTTTATTTCTGGTGATAGTGTGCGACATGCAGCCTAATTTGTGTTTGTATGGTTTCATTAGTTGTTTCGTGTGTGATCTATGAACACCTTAGTCCAGCAATTGGCTGACTGACACTTTCGTCTTTATAGTGTCTCAAATGGAATACTTTTGTTGTTATTAAGGTAACTGTTTTTTAATCAAAGGTGTAAGATATTGTTGATGTGAAATGGTTTATAATGATGTGATAATTGTTGTAGAAAAGTCTTGCTTGTGGCAAGTGGTTATCCAAACCATTTCCAAAGTTGATCATGTCTTAGATGGTTTCGAGATGAAGGCTATATTGTATAGTGTTTATGTCTACTAGTGTTTGAAAGAAACATGATGCTGTAAAGTTTTACATACTAACTTATAATGGGGTTCAGATAATGATGTGATATGTTGACGATTATAAGAGTGTAGTGTACGCTTACCATTATTCTTACGTAGAGATGTCAAGTTTGTTTTAAAATCATAAGTGGATTGTAAAGGATTATGGTGGAATGATAGTCTTGAAACCTAATCAGGCTAGTACTTCTAAGAAATGACGAGAAGATTTGATGACTATTCCAAGATAGTAGTTAGGATTATCTCATAAATGAAAACTTTCAAGAATGAAATTAAGTAGTATAAATAAGTGTTAAGATCTCGCTGAGTGGTAAGTCACTATCGTGTCTCTAGATATTTTTAATGAATTCTGGTGGTTTATCAAGTTTAAGTAGGAAATTAACCTGAATATAACCCTTGTATAACTATTCTCAGTGTTTGAAAAATTTAAGTTGAACATAGTGAGTCAGACTATGTTTCACTGTCCCTAGGTTAAATATAGGTGACTAGACTATATTTAGCCGAGGTTCGATAAATTTTTCAAATACCTAAATTAGGTATACTCGTGATATGTCCATAGTTTTTGAGAAAATATCCACAAAGCAAAGGCGATATCAAACCATTCAGTTGCAACTCTCGGCCATATAAGACTTGTAACCTATGTTTTCACATTCCATTGCATAGAAGATAGTATGGGTAGATACATGTGGAAAGGAAATCTTAAGTAATTTTAAAATAGTCCATACTTGGCCAGGAGTACAAACTTTTAACAATGAAGGTTTCAAAAGAGAATTTTGATGAATGTAGAGAAAGTTGCTGACTTTCAGCTTTTGTAAATGATGAGTTAGTTTCTCCTTTAGAAATCCTATTTCTTGTATTTCCATTCGGGAAATCGTTAGATTGTGACGGGTTTCATGTAAAACAATATCACATAAGGTTTTATAAGATAATTTCTAGAGTCTGTTGTATAATTTAAAATGTTTGCGAAGTAAAGTAGACCATTGTGTAACTCACAATGTTTGAGAAGTAGTTGAGACCATTGTGCAACACACAATGTCTGAGAAATAGTTGTGACCATTGTGTAACACACAATGTGTAGGAAATATAGACACCATTGTGCAACTCACAATGTCTGAGAAATAGTTGAGACCATTGTGTAACTCATAATGTCTAGGAAATTATAGAGACCATTGTGCAATTCACAATGTCTGAGAAATAGTTGAGACCATTGTGTAACTCACAATGTCTGAGAAAGTAAATGACACCATTGTTTCACTCACAGTGTCTGAGGATATGATGAGGTTTTACAATGTACCTTTTTGAGGGGTAGTTTAAGGTGACGCCGTCGCAAGACTAACGTGGCCAGGACAAAACCCTTATAACGGCGACCCGACGGCGTCACAAATCAAAGGGTGATGCCGTCGTATTTGTAACTTATATATAGAATCCGAATTTTTCAGTTTTGTGTGTGTAGTCTTTTGGAGTAAAAACCTAAACCGAACCAAGGCTGTCTTGTACAGTGTTTTAGGGTTCCATACCCTATCTTACATCAAGATAAGTGTTTTACTTCATTAATTCAATTATGTCTTCCATTGATTGTGTGTATGCTTGCATGTTCTCCATGTCCGGCTAATTTACTTGTGTGTTTGCTTAGGTAATATGAAACTTAGTTATTGAATATTGATTGGTTGTCTCTTATCTTTATTGTGATTGACCTAGTATTGCGATAGGTCATTCGTTGTGTTTGTAATGCTTGATTTATCTTTGATGAACTTTAGTTTATAACCGCCTAGAGTAATTGGAGGCTAGTCATTCAAAGAATACCTTAGAGTTAAAGTTTATAAATCCTAGAGATTTTATAGTCATTAACCTTTGGTAGCTTCAAAGAGTTACGGATAAACGCATACCCTACGACCTTAGAGACACAACGCAATTAAGAATAAGGAAGTGACAATTCGACCACAAATAGGAGATAACTAGGGAGTAATAAAGCCTAAGCAAATACATTTTTAACTATCATACGAGCACACAACAATAGACATAGACTACCCTCACCTTAGTTTAGAAAATTAGATAAGTAGAAGTAATCGGTAGAAATACCAACCCCCCAAATCCAAACCCCGAGATTCGTACTTTTCCATTTCCTAAAAAAATATAAAAAAGAAAAAAAAAACAATCTTCCTCAACCCCAACCTTAGCGTAGTAACTTCTCACTAGCATTCCTATTCCCCTAGAGAACGATATCAATTCCCGTGGCTTAGCTTAATACTACACTACAACGATTAGGTTCACTGCCTAGGGTGTTGAAAAACTTGCTCGACGAAAAGGAAGTTCCTTTGACCCCGAACGACGCGTGTAGCGTTATCAAGTTTTTGGCGCCACTGCCGGGAATAGAATAGCTAGTTAGGAGTTCACCTCGTTTAGGTTTCCTTGCTTGATTCCTATCAAGTAAGCCTCTTTTTTTTTCATTTTTAGCTTCCTCGTAGTCTATCCCCCTTCTTCGTGACCTTTGTTAGTAAACCCCATCACTTTTCATCATGGAAGGTGATAACCCACCACCATTCATCAACCTACCACCAAATGACCCGCCAAGAGGCCGTACTCTTGGTGAATACTCGAGACCAAGCCACCTAGGCTATAGGAACACCATTGAGCTTCCCGACCAAGCCCAAACTACGGCCCTGCGACCCGACACTATCCGGTTAGTGCAAAATGGATGTGTATTCCATGGACTTCGTTCTGAAGATCCTAATCAGCATCTTAAGGATTTCCTAAAAATTGGCGATTCCATCGACCTCGATGCTACTACTCGGGAGACTACGTATCTGCGTCTCTTCCAATTCTCTACGGACCAAGCTAGTAATAGGCTTGGCGACTTCCCCGGCTCCATCTCAAGTTGGGGTGATCTCACCTCTCGCTTCCTTGCTCAATTTTTCCCACCTCGGAGAACCACTAAGCTTAGGAATGATATCTTGATGTTCCAACAACGTCAAGGTGAATCTCTCTGCGAAGCATGGACTCGATTCAAGGACTTACTCCATAGAGTCCCTCATCAGGGCATTGATCTTTGGCTTCAAGTCCAACTCTTCTATGATCATGTCAACTTCCTCACCAAGCGATCCATTGACCAAGCGGCCGGTGGAAAACTTAGTGATCTCACCGCGAAAGAATCATGGGGCATAATAGAGGACCTTGCTCTCTATGACAACGAAAGTTGGAATGACCCCCGTGAGTTACCCAAAACCGTTAAGGCAATCTCCTTCCCTCCCATTGACTCACAATCTTCCGACCGTAGGATGCTCGAGCATGAAGATCAAGTTAAATTCCTAATGAGCTCCTACGAAAATCCTAAGTATTCACAACAAGTGAACAAAATCAGGCTACCTTGTGAATTGTGTAGTGGTTCTCACGACACTCGAGAATGCACAAGACTCCCCAAACAAGCTTTTGCAGACTACGCCTCCACGCGTACCAACAGAGCGGGAGAGAAGTGGTACACTCTCAACCCCTCATGGAGGAACCACCATAACCTTAAGTGGAACCAAATTCAAGCACACCCCAAAGCTCATCTACTCCACCTAATAGGTTCAACCCTCCAAACACCAGGAACCCCAATAGTCTTGAGGCAATTGCATCTAGGTTCATGTCATCTCAAGAAACTCGATTGACTAAGCTTGAAGTCGATTTTAAGCGACGAAAAGGCGAGATGACAAAAAACTTGATGCCCTCTTAAAAGCCTTTAATGACCGGGAAATTGGAGCACTCCCAAGTGATACTATAAAGAACCCAAAAGTGAGTTCGATTTCATCGACTTCATGTTCTTGTTCACCATGGGAGAGTGCGCAACCATGCCCCTCACACCCAACGGTTCACTCGGTAAACGCTATCAACAAGGGTTCCAAGCAATCCAAAATGAGGTACCAAGGCCCCGCACCATTGGTAGAACCTACTCTTGAGAAACCCATCAACCAAGAACCCAAACCTAATCTAGAGGAGGAGTACAAGGAACTCCATCAAGAAAAACCGGTTCTTGAAGTCTTAGCTCATTCACCTTATTATAATGCTTTAAAAGAAAAATATGAGCTAGAACTTAAACTTGGAAAACATGGGTCCGCTTTTGTGCGAAATAATTTACCTATGAAGTTAGACGATCTCGGGCTATTTACTCTTCCGTGTTGGCTTGGAACTTCCAAACCTCTCGATGCTTTAGCCGACTTAGGATCATGCATCAATCTTGTTCCGTTGTCCCTCCATAGAAGCCATAAATTAGGTAAGATAGAACCAACGGAAACCATATTAGGTCTAGTGGACGGTAGTATTGCACATCCGGTAGGGATAATAAAAGACATGGTAGTACACGTAGGAGAATTGACTCTTTTGGCGGATTTCCATGTGCTAGACATGAATAAGGACCCGACATGCCCATTGCTAGTAGGAAGAGGATTCTTAGCTACCGCTAGTGCCATCATCGATTGTAAGATGTCCAAAATAGTGGTAGGAGAAGGAAGTGCTAGGTCAATTTACGATGTCAAAAAGCATACTGACTACAAAGAAGAGGAAATCCCACATGAGATTAGGTTGGATAGAGCGCCCTCTAGATACGGACCTTGGATTGATAAGAACTTCATAGGTTCCCAAAGACCTTTTTACCTAGATGAAGCCTTCGCTAGTAAAGCAGATTTTCCATGAAAAAGAAATGGCTAGGGACATGGAAGTGAACCCGTTCGAGGACTCCTTAGTATTTAGGAAGATGACCGAGTTCCTAGGAAGCTTGCCCGTCAACCTCGTCATGAATAAGTGGAAAGTTGAGAGTGATAAGCCCAAGCATAGGTGGGATTGGGATAGACCGCCTAGTGATGGTAATGGAGAGTGGCACATTAGGATTACGATCTATGACCCCGATGGAGAGAAATTTGAAAAGGCTTATTGAACCAAACATACTACTAGAAACTTAAATGATAAGTTTGATCCTTATGACATTCTTGAGGACAAGCTTACTTATATCGGTACATAGGAGTACGACTTCGAGTCTAGCTACAAGACTCATAAATAAAGAAAAGCGCTTTGTGAAAGGCAACCCATGCTTAATTGTTTGCTTGTTTGTGTCGTATATTTTTTATTGATTGTTTATTCTCATGTTTAAATTTGTAAAAATGCTTTATTTTGTTATTAACCTCGTCTTAATTACATATAAAGGTATTTTACATAAGGGATAAGTGTTGGGAATTATGCGAAGTAGGAATTCTGCTGTCAATACTACCGAAGGATTCTGCTGAAGTAGAAGCGAATCTCACAACAAAAGAGATTCTCAATAAGATTAAAAGCGTTAGTGTTTTCACTGAAGGGTGGAAGCGACTAGGATCAAAGATGCGCTTTATTATTTAAATGCTAACCCATCATTATTCTTGAACTGCCCGAGGTTAGCATGGGTATTAATGTACTGCTCAATATTGTTTAGTGTTTAGTCATTAAATGCATGCTTGCATGTTTAGTCGATTGAGTAGTAATAGTTTAGGGTTCCTTGTCTATAAAAGGAACTTAATAGTCTATAATAGATAACTCATTCCTTATGCCTAGCAATTTCCTCATCTAGTTTCTCTTTTAGCACTTTGTTTTCAGACACTACAGTAGCTTTTTCTTTCTCAGTGCGCTTTAAATCAATTCTAGCAAATTCTAGATCACTTTCTAACACCCTAATCTTTTCATCATAAGCCACTTGATTCTTTTGAAACCAAACTTTTTGTCTTTCTAATGTTTTTAATGACAGTTTATAAGCTTCATTATCAACATAGCATGCATTGTACTTAGGTTTCATTTCATCATAGGCTTCCTTAAGTTCATTATATCTCTCCTTACAACCAAAAACACAAGTATGTACCTGAGAGATGCCCATGAGAGAAATTGGCGGACTGGCAAATCCTTCAGCATAACCTTTAGCATCAACTTCCTTGCTCATCTTCTTGAATTCTGCCTTTCCTCCATACCTTGCTTTGAGAGCGTTCCATGTGTCCTTTGCATCATCCATGTGGTGAAAATCACCCAAGTGATCTTCAGGAATAGCTTAAAGAAGGATGGTTCTCACTTTGTGCTCTCTTTGCACAGCTAAAATCTCTTCAGCTTTTGAGGAGCAATGGTAAACTTACCATCAAGATCTGGGACAGTCTTCTTCGATCGTTTCCTTCTTTACAATTTCCCAAAGATTCCAATCAATATTGGAGATCCTGTTCTGCATTTTCATAGTCCACAGATCATACTCTTCCTTTTCAGATAAGGAAACTTACCATACATGTTGGAAAGACTAAGTTGCTGCATAGAGGTGGTGTTTTTGATGTTGTTGTTGGTGACCATTCATCATCAGCCCAGTGCATGGTGAATGTGTTTTGGTTGTATGGGGTGAGGAAAAATATGGTTCTCGTATCGTAGGAGAGACTTTCCAGGCTCGATACCACTTGTTGTAAAACACACATACCTTGACAGATCTTAAGCACTGTCGGGCTCGTTAGTGTTGCCTATGTAATCACAAGCAAACTAATAGAAAATCTCTACAACCCGTATTCTATAGCGGAATTTAAATACAAGTCGTTATAACTAAGAACACTTAGATCCTCTATGGATCTTTTATTAACGAAACTCTATGTTTTCGAATGAGTTATCTATTGTGACTATTAAGTTCCTTTATAGACAAGGAAGCCTAAACTATTACTACTCAATCGACTAAACATGCAAGCATGCATTTAATGACTAAACACTAAACAATATTGAGCAATACATTAATACCCATGCTAACCTCAAGTGCCAAGAATAATGATGGTTAGCATTTAAATAATAAAGCGCATGCTCTGATCCTAGTCAGCTTCCACCCACAAACACTAACGCTTTTAATTCGCAGAATCTCTTCTTCAGCAGATATCGCTTCTACTTTCAACAGAATCCTTCGGCAAGATTGGATGCAGTAATTCTACTTCAGCATAATTCCCAACAATAAGTGTAGGGAGGATTACACACGTTTTCAAAAGAAACGTAAACATGAGAATTTCAATTAATTAAAAGATATACATGTATGTTTGTTCGAGTCAAATACTTGTATCGAGTCATAATGGATGTTTTGTAGGAAATTTTTCTAGATTCTAAAGATAAAAATTTTCCAGAATTTTTTTCTAGAAAATAGTAGACCAGTTTTTGTCAGGATAACCTGGCGGCATCAGGATCGGAACCTGACGGCTTCAGGAAGAAGCAGAAATAACTGATTACTTTTTCGCTTTCCGAGCTACTTATAAATTTTTGGAATTTTCCAGGTCTTAATTTTCCAAAAATCTGTAAACATCCATTCCACAAGCATTATATCCTAGTTTAGTAGAGTCCTATATATATTCTTACACCGATTTACGCGTGAAGGTTTCGTTTGTTTTCTTCAAGTGTGCAGGTTTAATTTACCAAGAAGAAGATACATAAGATGAGAAGGAGCTTTTAACGCAAACATTCTTCTTGAAGAAAGATGTAACCACCACTTTATACGGATCCTACCAAGCTAATCAGGGGAGTATTAGTTTCTTTCGTCAATTATAACCTTCCATTATCATAAATTTGATACTTTCGGGGAAAATTGGGGACAATGTTCATTTTAAGGGTAGTCAGGGAAAATAAAACGGGAACTTTGAAACTATGCTTATCCTTGATTATTTGCTTTGTCCAATTTCATTTGTGTAATAAACCATGAGAAAATGTCGGTTAGGGTAATTTTGGCACCAAATTTAAAATTTTTCATGACATATAGGAGTGGGCCATTAGTCTTAATAAAGCCTCTAATGGATAGGAAATTATATGACTAGCACAAAAAACCCTTTACCACTTAAATTCCACCCAAAATGTGAGGATCGCCCTTAGATTAGTAGGAATTAAAGCATTCATCTTTAATGGTTAGAGTTTGAACCGGTAGTATAATCGATTCTAGAACTTGTTTTGTGATGCATCCCGAGATCGCTAGTAAGACTACACTTGTGTAGTTAGGAATAACTAAATGATAAGAGGAATTAGGATAACCCTTGTTTGATACCCATAATATAATTACTTCTTCCACATCGGTTGAGTAATTCCCCCACACCTTTGCTTTGTACTCATCTTTAGTACACGATACCCCTAGTTAACCCCTCAGAGCCTATCCTTTTCGCGGTTCTCGTGATGTTTCAGTTTTCCGGAATATCAATGAAGAGCATTGTTTACAATCCACCCCCAAATGTACACCCAAATCACCTTAGCCTACCTTGTACACACTCACTTTTAGTGCATTATTGTTATCACACTAAACCCTTAGTTCAATTATCTTGTTGCTTGCATAAGTTGCTAAGTTGAGTCATATCCTTTGTACACAGTTTTGGGATGATTGGGACTCATGGGAAAAGTTAAATTTTATGGAATGATGGGGAGGGAACGTTAAATTCAAATTCCCATTATTTGCATAATAATGTACTCCGAGTGTTTTGATCTTTTCAATTCGGGTCAAATTAGTATTAGAGTAATAAAAACTCAAGTGTAGGGATGTGCCTATAAATCACTATCATTTTGATGTTATCGTAGAGGAAGGTAGAGTAAAAGTGTATGAAAAAAAAATCGAAAAAAATAGAAAAAGAGAAAAAGAAAAAAATAGAGTGAAAAAAAAAAAAAAAAAAAAACAACATACGGGCTACCATCCTACATCTATCTTTAAATTTATGTTTGTTTGTTTCAGTTATCTAGAGTTTAGAGTGTCGAGTCTTGGCTTAGCAACGCCATTCTTCACATGCTTGTAACATAAATATTTTTGACTTGCCACCACTAAATCGCCTATCCCACCAAACCCTTTGTTTCCCTACCGTAAGCCTAACGTTACAACCCTTTTAAAGACCTCTTGGATAGTCTTTCCTAGGTGCTTACGCCAAAGCGATGGAGGTTTGATCTAGTCTCAAGCCTATGGTAATCTATGTACTAGGACCGGTTAATGAGTGTTTATCTTCCATTTCCAACTTGTTATATTTCATATACACCCGAGAGATGTAAGTATCTAAACACCCCATGTGAGGTGCTAGTATGTAATTTCCGTGCTTGTTATGACTTTTGCGGGGCTTATATGTGTTATAGATCGTTCTAAACTAATGCTTCATGACCACTAACTTATAAATTAATTGGCTAAAAGCACATTTGCTTGAGGACAAGCAAATACCAAGTGTAGGGATATTTGATAAGGATTTAAAATGTACCCTTTGAGGGTCGTTTAAGCCCTTATTTGATCACTTTTGTATCCGTTATTACTTAATATCGTTCCTTTTCACTTTTTAGGTATCTTGAAGGCAAATTGTTGGAATGACACTTATTCGGACGAAAAGGCTCGAATATACGAAGAAAATGGCCAAAGTCAAGAATCGAGAACTCAGTCATTGCTGGCGGGGGACGACATCGGGTCCAAAGGGATGGCGTCAGTTCAACTAGAGACGCCGTCGGACAAATTTTGTGACGACTCAGTAGCCAAATTGCTCATTTACAAGTGACGGCTTAAGGTTTTAAAAGAGTAGGGACGTCGCAGCTCCGCACGCCTAGATTAGATCCGGCATAACGCCGTGAGGTGGTGAAGAGGACGGCATCACAAGCATAAGGTGACGCCGTCGCAAGAATAACGTGGCCAAGACGAAACCCTTATAACGGCGACCCGACGGCTTTACAAATCAAAGGGTGACGCCGTCGAATTTGTAATCTTATATATAGAATCCGAATTTTTCAGTTTTGTGTGTGTAGTCTTTTAGAGTAAAAACCTAAACCGAACCAAGGCTGTCTTGTATAGTATTTTAGGGTTCCATACCCTATCTTACATCAAGATAAGTGTTTTACTTCATTAATTCAATTATGTCTTCCATTGATTGTGTGTATGCTTGCATGTTCCCCATGTCCGGCTAATTTACTTGTGTATTTGCTTAGGTAATATGAAACTTATTTATTGAATATTGATTGGTTGTCTCTTATCTTAATTGTGATTGACCTAATATTGCGATAGGTCATTCGTTGTGTTTGTAATGGTTGATTTATCTTTGATGATTTTTAGTTTATAATCACCTAGAGTAATTGTAGGCTAGTCATTCAAAGAATACCTTAGAGTTAAAGTTTATAAATCCTAGAGATTTTGTAGTCATTAACCTTTGGTAGCTTCAAAGAGTTACGGATAAACGCATACCCTACGACCTTAGTGACACAACGCAATTAAAAATAAGGACGGGACAATTCGACCACCAATAGGAGATAACTAGGGAGTAATAAAGCCTAAGCAAATACATTTTTAACTATCATACGAGCACACAACAATAGACATAGACTACCCTCACCTTTGTTTAGATAATAAGATAAGTAGAAGTAATCGGTAGAAATACCAACCCCCCAAATCCACACCCCGAGATTCATACTTTTCCATTTCCTAAAAAATAAAAAAAAGAAAAATAAAACAATCTTCCTCAACCCCAACCTTAGCGTAGTAACTTCTCACTAGCATTCCTATTCCCCTAGAGAACGATATCAATTCCCGTGTCTTACCCTAATACTACACTACAACGATTAGATTCACTTGACTAGGGTGTTGAAAAACTTGCTCGACGAAAAGGAAGTTCCTTTGACCCTGAACGATGCGTGTAGCGTTATCAGGATATAAGAGAGACCACTGTAGGATTTACAATGTCTGAGAATGTAATTGAGACCATTGTATAAATTACAATGTCTGGGAAGTAGGAAAGACCATTGTAATCAGTTACAATGTCTTGGAGGAACTTTCGTAATCCTAAAATGCACGAGTAAATACATGATTTGGAAAAATATGATTGTGTCGTAATGCCTTAGAATAGGCATACGTAGATATGTTTAGTACATCATTTATGATTGAAATTATGTCGAGTGTATATACCAATATACTAGTATGTTTGTATAGCTTAAAATGCCTAAAAGTCACATAATCGTCTGGAGGATGGAAGGCACGAAGAACAGAAGGCTATAAAATGTTTTTGTTTGTAAAAGTAGTTATAGTTTAGGTCACAATTAGACCCGTTTCTATATAATTAAGGTTCTTATACCAATCTGTAACACCCCTAATTTTGTGATACGCAGCGGAATTCAAACTGGGTGTTACTTCATGGCACAACACTCATAACAATAAAAAAAACGAACTCTAATGGAGTAGTTTTAAAAGATTTATCATTCGATTTATATAAATATCAGAGTTTACAAAAATGAGGTCCCAGTAGTTTCAAGGTTTACAAACTACATTAAATGGGTTTTCGAATGATAATAAAATTTATAGCCTTCTTGAGTATCCTGCTCGCTGACCTCGTACACAATATGGACCAAAATACATGCTTAAAATTGTTAACAAAAAGGTTGAGTGAAATTCATAGAGTTTAGGAAATCAGTTGAACACAATATTCGTAACGTGAGGTAATTAGTCTCACATTCATAGTTTAGAAAACAAAATAGATATTATTGCACTAAGCTCATGACACCGAAACGTTAACAGCTTTGATATAATAGTAACAGTTGCCCTAATAGGTAATTTGCCATTAAACCTATGGATCTTCAAATAGAGTGAGTTTGTTTTCCTACGTAGTCAACACAAACGGGATTTGTCAATCCCGATAGATCTATCCACATTATTCGCATTCACTCGCAAGTCATTAATGGTTCATGATAATAGGGACTTAAAATTGGCAATAGTGGTACTTAGTGCAAATAATACATTCAAGTATAATTTCAAAGCAATGTGTTCGATTTAAAATAAAGCATGTATTTCCCCCAAGGGTTTGTAAAACAATTAAGTAATAGAAAGTGAGGCTATGAACTCACGTACGGTAATGACTAAGATGGAGTGTAACGATATAATGTTTATCAACAGTAGAGTATGACAAGATCACGATCTTTAACGATTACCTACGAAAGCATAGTATTCGTGTTTTAGTATATTGTACGATATAAGTGTGCAAGTATATGTAGTTTGTTGGCTTATGATGTTGTACATGAATCCTTAAGTTAAAGTATTCCTTAAATGTTGTTTGGCTATTAAAATCAAGAGGTCGCGAAGTAGTTTATCATAACATTTATCAAGTATAAATGTTATTCACTCAATGAGTGTTGTGATGAAAATAATTACGGCGTGTCATATTATGTTGTCGTGAAATACAAAGGTTTCAAAAATAGTTTTTAAGTAAATATAAGTTCATAGGTTTAAACAAGAGTTAAGACTTGTGAAAATGGTATTTAGATAGTTTATATGTCATATGGTCATTTATCTAGTTTTGTCAAAGTCTAGTAAAGTTCAATCTAAGAAACAAGTTTTTGAAACAAGTTTCGGATTAACAAACCCAAACTAGCCGTGCGGCTAAGTTACGGTTAAGCAACTTGGAACAAGAATTAAGGTCAAACCTAATGGCTATATTTAAGTTTAAATACCTTGAGACATCAGCCTTGGTTTTGACTATTTCTGGAAGTCGACTCAGTTTTATGAAATGTAGCTAAGACCTAAACTTGATGTTTGGCGAAAGCCGCGTGTCAAAACAAGTTTTAGAACTGAACTTATGGTCGTTAAGTGTGCAGATTTTGACATGTTTTGCCATTTTGGCTCTCATTTACTCATCGGGATGAGTTATGAGGTGCGCCACCCAGAGAAACGATGTAAGACATAGTTCTAAAAGCCTATCCTACTGAATTAACCTCAAGGTTTACTTATAAGATCAGTTTAATCAATCTTTGGGACTGTTGCAGAATTCATGTTCATAGAACTTACCTAGGACTTGTTTTAGCTTGTTTTTATGGTCATTACCTCGTGTACAACATCAATTAAGCCATATTACATATAATACTTATATCAAATTACATCAAATAATTATAGAGCTTATTAAAATCATATTGAATGACAAGAAAATAAACTCAAATCTTACAAGAATTAGGATGACAAGTTACTAGTACAACAAGAACAATTCAACCCTTAACCCTTATAGTCTTTAATCCTTGTCTTGAATCTTCAACCCACTTGATTCTAAACCTTGTTAATCACCCAAGACTACTCTTAACCTCAGCCCTTGAACTATTGATTATCTCCTAAACTAACCATGGAATCACCAAAACAATACTTGGACTATGTAGAGCTCACCTAGGTCTTCATCTTTCTAGTGTAACTTGTTATGTGAATCAAAGTGGATGATGGTGATGTTTTTGGATGAACTTTGCATGTAAGAATGATAAGAATGAGGTGATATTGTTTAAGTGGGGGACGAAGATGAGGGTGAGTAAGAGTTGGTGTACTAAGAAGAAGCCACATGGGCTTGTGGAATACAAATGCACGCCACCTCTCTTTTGAGGTGGTAATGTGTGCACTTTTGTGCATACTTTTTGTTTATGAGGTGTAGTTTGGTCCCGGTAATTACTAATGTTAAGCCCTTAAGCCACGAAACTTAAAACTGGGTAACGTAAAAATGTAATACTTATAAAAATGTTAAAACTTATCAATATACTCCAACTAGGTATATTAAATGTGTGATAAGTCTCATAGAGTGCATTTATGTTGTTAAAGCTTAATAACGTAGGTTTGAGTACGCGTCTTACATAAAAAGTAAAATATCTACTTAAAAATGAAGTAATAGTTCATATAAATTATGATTATTGGTGGAAATAAAGTATTTTGAACATATAGACTTATCGTAGTCTTGTGTTGGTCACAAGAAAAATTACTAGTTACTACCGGTTATCATATTTGCTTTTATGTTATGGTAAAAGTCAAATAGTCAAAAGTCAACTTTAAAAAGTCAAAGGGTAAAATAGTCATTTTACCTTATGAAAAATTACGCGTTGTTACAAGATGAAGGTTGTAGTTCTTCATCAGGGGAAATTTGAAGTGTGGTCCTGAAATACAGAAGATGATGCTCCAGTTGTCTTTGATCGTTTGTCTCTGTTGTATGCATCCCTTTCTTTGTTAGAGTCTGGATCTTCTTGACGACGTTTGTGAGGCTTTTCCTTCTTGCAGGTTACGCCTTTCTTTTTTGACTTTTTGATGGAATAAAAGAAAGCTTTACGCAGTTCTTCTTCTTCTTCTTTAGTTGTTGGTTCTCGAGTAGCTTCAATCAATTCCAAGATTTTTCCTTTTAGTGCGAAAAGAGGAGATTCGGGTGGTCTAGTTTGACGTGTAACTGAAGTAGTTAGCAGAAGCCTTGACACATTTTCTCTAGTTTTATTTTAACATATGCATCCAGATCTTTTGGAACTGTTTTATCCATGGAGTTCTGAACCATATCCGACATGTATATCTTGACTATATCCTCTATTGTCTTGCCAATTTCTTTAATGTTGAACTCTTCAATTGCTTCTTATTGTGATTGGACTTGTTCTTTTAGTCGTTGAAGTGGTCATTGAACATATGCCATTCCTTTCTTTCGTTAAACAAGCGCAGTTGCATGTTTTAAACTTTTAACTCGTTGTTTTGCAAGAGACTTAGATGATACTTTAATCTTAAAGTTAGGAGTTTTTTTATGGTGGAGGTTGTGTTGTACTGCCAAGTTCATCGGTTATAGGTTTGAGGTTGATGTCATCGATTCTTGGTAGCGTTGTTTGAATAAGATGAGCATTGAGTTGATCTTGTGAAGACGTATTTGGTGAGGTTGTTTGCGAGGGGGTTCTTGTGACTAATTTTCAATGGATCTTTGTTGAGAAAAGTATGCATTCGGATCATCATCATCACGATCATCATCATCATTATCATCGTCTTTAACATCTTTATCTTTCTCCTCATTTTCAGGCTCAGACTCGGTGTTTATGAACTTATCACCTGATTCATCAGAGTGTTGCCTTTTGGACACGGTCCTTTCAGTTTCATCATCCCTCTTTTCCTATGCCTGTTCTTCTTCATACGTACTTGATTTTTCACTAGTCTTTTTCTTCCTTACCTGCTCGGCCAAGTATATTCTTCTGTTTTCCTTTGATGGTGCCTTTAGATCTGCTAAAAATTATTGTTCCTCAGTTTGTGGATCTTGGACGGGGTTTTTTTTTTCTCCTTAGCCAATGCAGAATTTTGTGAAATTTCATCTGTCATATCGACTTCTTCATCAATCTGTTTCTTAGCCAGTACCTTCTCTTGTTTAATGTTGTTTAGTCTTTCTCTTTTAGACTTTACACTGAGTAGCTCTTAAGTAGTTATTTCTTCCTTTTCATGTTATGTAAGTTTCTCATCATGAAGAGTTAATGTGTGCTCTTTCTTCTTTCTTGGCTGTCTCATTTTCAGGATGAGACTCGGTGTTTATGAACTTATCACTTGATTCATCCGGTTGTTGCCTTTTGGACACGGTCCTTTCAGTTTCATCATCCCTCTATTCCTGTGCCTCTTCTTCTTTTTACGTACTTGATTTTTCACCAGTCTTTTTCTTCCTTGCCTGCTCGGCCAAGTATATTCTTCTGTTTTCCTTTAATGGTGCCTTTAGATCTGCTAAAAATGATTGTTTCCTAAGTTGGTGGATCTTGGATGGGTTTTTTTTTTCTCCTTAGCCAATGCAGAATTCTGTGAAATTTCATCTCTCATACAGGATTCTTCATCAATCTATTTCTTAGCCAGTAGCTTTTCTTGTTAATTTTGTTTAGTCTTTCTCTTTTAGACTTTACACTGAGTAGCTCTTAAGCAACTATTTCTTCCTTTTCATGTTATGTAAGTTCCTCATCATGAAGAGTTAATGTGTGCTCTTTCTTCTTTATTGGCTGTCTGGTGGTGCATCGAGAGTCACTTGCCCTCTTTCCTCATCTTTCCCATCCTCCAACTTTTCTTGTTACAACGCTTTTACTCCATTTTTTCTGTTTTCCCTACTACTCCTGCTAATTTTGCTGCTTCATATGCCTTGTATGCTAAAGTTTCTTTCACAACAGGGGAGAGTAAGAAGTTCGGGATCTTCCTTCTACCTTTTCTATGTTTGTGGATTGATATCTTAACCCTGAAAGTATATGATCGAGATCTAGAGAGTGTTGCTTTTCTTTAGTCCTTCTGTCAATGTCTGGGTGGTTTTCCATGAAGTGTGAGATGAGAAGCTTGGTAAAGCATACAAACAGAACCCTGTACTTAGACTTTAACTTAAATGAACGTGATTGTTGAATCATGTCGTCCTAGATCAAACTAGCATAATCAATGTGCTTAAGATTGACTATGCCCAGAATATTTGAAGGTATTTTAATCTTGGATTCTCCAGACCATTCTCTTTTCCTGTTACATAGTGGTTTAGGATGGAGTAAATGTTTAGCCAGGGTTATGGCATGTATCTTCTGTTAACCTTTGAGTGTGTGGTGATCTGCTGAACTGAATCATCATAGCCCATGTGTTTGAGAAATTAGACGATTTCTTGGAATGAGGGAAGTGGAAGGAATCCGATGTTATTTTCATGATTGGATTTTGGGAGAATAAGTACATTTATGAGAGAGTAAACATTGAAGGTGATCTCAATTCTGTCAATAGTGCAGGTCATAACATCTTAATTCTTGTTGAGCTTGAGTGTGTGCCAGAATTGGTAAAGGTGTATTTCCGGAACATAGGCTGATAGAGTGAGTAGATGCCTACAGAAGTGTTACTTTAGAATCTCTACCATCACTTGACAAGTGGGATGACATGGAAAGTTCTCCAAGTCAATCCTTGAGTTAGATTCTGCCAGAGCCTTTTCATTGCCTTCAGGGACCATATCCCTCCAAGTAAGTCTGGGAAGTGGAGCATTCAGTTTTTGAGCCATAGTAATTTTGAAAGAAACTCAACAACAGGAAGCACCAGAAGTTGTTTGTGTCTGTTAGTGGTAGAAAATAAATTCACATTTCACTTCTTATACTTGTTGAGGGAATCATTCACTTCTTTGGATAATTCACAAGTTTGCTTATTCGGAAAGACGTGAAAAAAGTTTCATTCTTAAAAAACATTTGAAGGTTACTTACTCGGAAAAGTTTCGCTACACGCGTCGTTCGGGGTCAAAGGAACTTCCTTTTCGTCGAGCAAGTTTTTCAACACCCTAGGCAGTGAACCTAATCGTTGTAGTGTAGTATTAGGGTAAGCCACGGGAATTGATATCGTTCTCTAGGGGAATAGGAATGCCAGTGAGAAGTTACTACGCTAAGGTTGGGGTTGAGGAAGATTATTTTTTATCTTTTTTAGGAAATGGAAAAGTACGAATCTCGGGGTTTGGATTTGGGGGTTGGTATTTCTACCTATTACTTCTACTTATCTAATTTTCTAAACTAAGGTGTATGTAGTCTATGTCTATTATTGTGTGCTCGTATAATAGTTAAAAATGTATTTGCTTAGGCTTTATTACTCCCTAGTTATCTCCTATTGGTGGTCGAATTGTCACATCCTTATTCTTAATTGCGTTGTGTCTCTAAGGTCGTAGGGTATGCGTTTATCCCTAACTCTTTGAAGCTACCAAAGGTTAATGACTACAAAATCTCTAGGATTTATAAACTTTAACTCTAAGGTATTCTTTGGATGACTAGCCTACAATTACTCTAGGCGATTATAAACTAAAGTTCATCAAATATTAATCAAGCATTACAAACACAATGAATGACCTATCGCAATACTAGGTCAATCACAATTAAGATAAGAGACAACCAATCAATATTCAATAACTAAGTTTCATGTTACCTAAGCAAACACACAAATAAATTAGCCGGACATGGGGAACATGCAAGCATACACACAATCAAAGGAAGACATAATTAAATTAATGAAGTAAAACACTTATCTTGATGTAAGATAGGGTATGGAACCCTAAAATACTATACAAGACACCCTTGGTTAGGTTTAGGTTTTACTCCAAAAGATTACACACTGAAAACTAAAAAATTCGGATTCTATATATAAGATTACAAATGTGACAGCGTCACCCTTTAATCCTTGTGGACGCCGCTGGTCGCCGTTATTAGGGTTTCGTCTTGGCCACGTTAGTCTTGCGACGGTGTCACCTTATGCTTGTGACACCGTCCCCTTTCGCCTTCGACGTCGTT
Source organism: Chrysanthemum makinoi (assembly GCA_910596185.1). NCBI lineage: Eukaryota > Viridiplantae > Streptophyta > Magnoliopsida > Asterales > Asteraceae > Chrysanthemum > Chrysanthemum makinoi. The sequence continues at coordinate 122,971,921 of OU343219.1, forward strand.
TGATCAAATCTAGGCCGTTCGAAGTTTCGACGCCTTAAACTGAAACCGTCACTTGTAAATGAGAAATTTGGCTCGAGTCATCACAAAATTTGTCCGACGGCGTCTCTAGTTGAACTCGACGCCGTCCCCTTTAGAACTCGACGCCGCCCCTTCAGCTCAGCAATTGAGTGTCTCGATTCTTGACTTTGGCAATTTTTCTTCAGATATTCAAGGCCTTTTCGTTCGAATAAGTGTCATTCCAGCATTTTGCCTTCAAGATACCTAAAAAGTGAAAAGAAACGATATTAAGTAATACTGGATACAACAGTGATCAAATAAGGGCTTTAACGACCCCTCAAAAAGGTACATTTTAAAACCTTATCAAATATCCCTACACTTGGTATTTGCTTGTCCTCAAGCAAATGTGTTTTTAGCCAATTAATTTATATGTTAGGGGTCATGAAGCATTAGTTTAGAACGATCGATAACAGATATAAGCCCCGCAAAAGTCATAACAAGCACGGAAATTACCTACTAGCACCTCACATGGGGTGTTTAGATACTCACATCTCTCGGGTGTATATGAAATATAACAAGTTGGAAATGGAAGATAAACCCTCATTAACCGGTCCTAGTAAATAGATTACCATAGGCTTGAGACTAGATCAAACCTCCATCGCTTTGGTGTAAGCACCTAGGAAAGACTATCCAAGAGGTTGATTCGCTCCCAAACCGTCAAGTTTTATCACTCAAGCCGACTACTTGTGAATGGCCGACCGTAACAAACTTAAAACGGTCCGGAAACAAATGCAATGAAGATC
>OU343219.1:122972820-123048929 GCA_910596185.1 Chrysanthemum makinoi
AAGTTTAGAGATTCACGCTACATTTCGGTGTATTCACTTTTGTCATCATAATCATTGCAACAGGTGAGTTCCATAGCCCCATTTTCAATTGTTTTAATGTTTTTATACTACTTTTGGGGGAGATACATGCTCATCAACTTTTATAACATTCTTGATTATTTGCAACTATATGTTTATCTGAACTGAATGTTTAGTCATATTCTATATCATAAATCATGGAGCTAAAGGTCTTGGTATTATTATTGAGCTAAATGTCTTGGGATTATTATTGAGCTAAATGTCTTGGGATTATCATTGAGCTAAATGTCTTGGGATTATCATTGAGCTAAATGTCTTGGTATAATCATTGAACTAAATGTCTTGGTATAATCATGAACTAATGGTCTTGGAATTATTTGAAACAACACTCATATGTGTTATATCAATTGAATATTGATACATTAAGTAATGTACTGTTATGTGAATTCATTTGACATCATGCATTTGAACATAAACTATATATATTTTGGCAATGGGTTGTAAACACACGGTTTCAAGTTTTGTATGGTGAACTTGGGCCGAGTGGATTGCAATGCCTTTGCTGCATAAACGATTTGGAAAGGTTTTACATTTCAACACAAACTCTATGAACTCACTCAACCTTTGTGTTGACACTTTTTAGCATGTTTTATCTCAGGTATCTAAGGCATTCACTTCATGACATGCATATGGACATATCATAGAGTCGCGGTGACAACGTGTCACACATGGGATTTATGCATTTTAAAACATCGTTTGGATTGTAACAAATTTATTTCCGCACAAGTTAATTTCATTTGGGACCTATACTTTGTAAACTCTGATTATTTTATTAAATCAAGCGATGTATTTTTCAAACGACACTTTAGGTCGTTCAATATATCAGAATCGCTGATGCTATGACACTCAATCCCGTGAATTCCATTCCGCTACAAAACAGTAATTTGGGGGTGTGACAGATTGGTATCGAGCTTCATTATAGAGAACTAGGATGTATCATTGACCCTAGAGTATAACTACATCATCATAGCATCTCATCATTTCATCATAAGTGCATGTTCACTTTACATGCGGTTTATCCGTACATTTTTCGAGTTATTTACTTTCATTTCAAATCGATTGTCACATAGATGCCTTTAAATACCCATCCCATTATCATTTCCTCCTACTCCAATGTGGAGAATGCCTTGTCATTCCTTATCACAATCTTAATATCGGTGATTCATCACCGATGACGTCGAATGCCGAGATAAACCTTTAAGTAGGGCGAAGTCACTCTCACTCCTTTGTTTCACCACTAACATGTCGAGTTACCGTTATTCACGCATTAAGTCACTAGACTATCATACATTTGAAGCACTTACGACACCTCATAACCCATCTTTTGGGAACCGTCGATTATTTTGATAAGTAACCTCAAACTTATCACCTCACATCACATCTCTTTAGAGCGCTTATTCTTAACATAGGACTTTGCTACGTCTCACCTTTCCTCTTATCTTGAAGAGTTATGGCGAAGAAAGCGCACGGAAATGACACCGAGCTATCCAAAGGTATATAGAGGATAGTATAGCCGAGGCACTAAGGAAAGAACGAGCAGTAGTTCTTCGCCGAGGCCACGGTACTGCTGAAGCGCTAGACTTGCTCTTGCTACAGGCTGCGGAGGATCTGAGTTCGAAATTGTACATACAAGGACTTTAAGAACCGTGATCCTACAAAGTTCAAAGGCACGAAGGAGCCCTGCTATGGTTCGATGGTTTGAGAAGATGGAGTCTGTGTTTCTTCTATGCAATTGCCGAGATGACTACAAGGTGAAGTTTGCCACTGGTACACTCTTAGATGGCGCAATGTCATGGTGGAATTATGCACTGCCTATTGGTATCGAAAACGCTTACAAGCTCACGTGGGATCAATTCAAGAGGTTGTTGACAAAGAAGTATTGTCCACGCACGGAGGTGAAGAAATTAGAAACAGAATTTTATGAGTTAGTGACTATTGGTTATGACATCGAGACCTACATTAGGAGGTTTCAAGAATTGGCTGCACTATGTCCATCAATGGTTTCGGGACAATGAGAAACTCTTGGAAAACTTCATTGGAGGACTTCCACAATGTATTCAAGGAGATGTAACTTCTTCAGATCCACAAACAATTGAAGAAACTATCGGGATAACTCAAAAACTCATGGCTCAAGTCGTGAAAGGGGAAAACATTATCAACACTAACCGTAACAACAACCACAACAACCAAACTAGCAACAACAAAAGGAAATGGGAAAATGACCGGGGAGATTATGATAACGACAACCAAAACCGTAACACTAACCATCATCAACAACAGAATAGAGGGCAAGAAACGCAATGGTTTATGTTCTTGCACCAATAGAAGGCAAGGTTATCTTTGGAACCTACCCACTATGTAATCGATGTAAGTATCATCACTCGGGTCTTTGCCCTATTAAGTGCTACAAGTGTCAAAAACTAGGACACCATGCTAGAAATTGTAGAGGCAAGACCATAGTTACATGTTACGAATGCGGGGAGCAAGGACACTATCGAAATCAATGTCCTCAAAACCAAGGTCAACAAGTTGAAGGTGCTCATGGGAATGCATACATATTAGAAGGAGGAGAAGCTCATCATGGTCTCAACAGCGGAAGATCAAGAAGTTTAGAAACTAACAGTCTTAATTTTCCTTATGTACTATGTCGTACTAAGTTTATGTCTTCCATCGTATTCGAATCTTATGACTTAAGATGTACTACTTTTGATAAACCACTCGTTGTAAAATATTCTCATTAAGCGTACTTTCTTTTCCTTCAGATTCGTTATCACTTACAAGGTTTAGATCTCTGTAAACATCGAGAGTTATAACAACTAAACCGAACGTCACATTATCGTTCCTTAATTATACATAGCCTAGCTAACTATGTCTGATTCTAGAGGGATATCGTTCCTTAATTATACATAGCTTAGCTAACTATGTCTAATTCTGGAGGGATCATGTTATGTTGGGAGCAGTTATTTATAAGTCTTAGTGCAAGCAGGGTTTTTACATATTCATAAAAGTCAAAGTGTTATTCATGGGAGATTCATCCAATATTTTCTTTACTATGATGTTTTATACGCTCTAAATCATCGATAACCATAACGACATCTCTTCATGTCTTCTCTCCTCGTTATTCATCACAAACTCAAAATTCGATAGACTAACACGAATTAGGGACTGAATTCCTTTTTGGATGGGCGAATGTGACAACTCGTATTTTCATGTCATATTTCAAAACATTACTCATGCTTCATCATTTATCATTTATCGTAAACTAGGTTTACGAGTATCAAATTCACGTAACCTTAATGGTTTAGCTGTGAATTCATGAACAATCATCGAGGACATTTCATATAGACTATAATTAGTCTACATATCATTAGTAACATCATCATCATATTAGTTCATGCATGATTTTGCATATTTCATTAAACGTTTATTTTTCCTATTAAATAAACGCTATCGCGTAAACATTATTTTGAAACATTGATCCGACACTTCCAAAAATAATATTAATATATTTTTATACTCATTTTAAGACTATAAAAATTATATTATCAATTTACTCGATGTTTTTAATTTATTTCGTATATAAATTGTTATGTTTATATAATTACGACGGTTTTCGTAAATTCAACCCGATAAATATTTATTCACTCAATTCTTGCAAGAAATGTATTTTTATAATTTTTATGACTTCAATATATTTTATTTTGATCCGTTAAAATTTATTTTTAGCTAACGCTACCCTAAATGCTTAAATAAATATACAAGTTACTAATAATTCTTAACTAACTACACATTTACTCTACATTAATACACTTAATTGTTATCAAATGCAACTAGTCTGTTTTTCATTGCATGTGTCGACATATGTAGATGACTCACATTTAAATCTCCTAAATATCTACCTATATTGTATTATACTTGCAAAACTTAACACATAGACAATCATAACTCAAAGTGAGAAGCAAAATCCTCTCTTCTTCCTCTCCTCTTGCAACCGGCCAACCACAAGGTGAAGAAGAGTTCATCCAAAAATTTTGCAAGACAAGATTTTTACACTCTAGTATCACTCTTGATTAAGGTTGTGCAATAAAAACCTTAGGTGATTAGGAAAAATCCTTTGTTCTTATAACCTCATCAAGTTTACTAGTAAGCATCCATATTCATGATCATATTTCATATTCATTGTTATATTCATTTCATCATATTTGAGAAAACATGCAAGTCATATGATGTTTATACCACTTTTACATGTTTTTTTAAGAGTTATATATATTTATGTCATCCTATAATTACTCCTTGTTATATATCACTCTTGGTGATGTCTAGGAACCCATGACACCCTAAGAAGGTGTATGGTAGGATTAGAATAGCTTCGGAGTTGTTTTGAATTGGTTAGAATAGGTTTTGCGCGTGAAAAACTCATTTCGATAAGTCTAATTAAGGGTCTGTCCTTATTTTGAAATTCTGGAATTTTCGACAGTAAGCAAAATATTTTGGGCTAGATATTTGGAAAATATAGTTTAAATTGAAAATGTGGCCGCTTGAACGGGTTAAAACGGAGCTATAACGAAAAAGGTATGCTATTTTGAAGTTTGACGACGAAAACTATTAATTCCAGAAAATTCAGCATGCTGTCTCGACTTTTTACGAGTAAAAAATGAGTCTTAAGCGTTGTTAAATGTGTCGACTTATCAAAAATATATTAGTATATGTTATCACGATTCCGTGGATATAAAGAACGTAGAAAACGGACTTATAACGACTAAGTTATTCACATTTTAAACAAGTTGCCGTAATTTTTAGTACAAGTATAACATATATATTTTGTAATAGACAAATATAACGGCCACCAAGGACCATGTTGAGGGTCGTTTTTAACAATGACGAAGTACTTTTTATAAAGTGATGTCTTCTAGTAAAGGTAAGTTCGCCAAGCATATTTTTCAAAATGTCAAACCACTTGTCAAGCGGAATTGTAACGAATAAGATATGGTCACATAAATTTTGCCGAAAACCATCCTTAAACAATATTTTGTACACAAGTACCATACTTTACCTATACTTTTCTCTATGATCGAGACCTCTAGGATGAAAACTTAAACACTAAAACTTTGAGACAATGATACAAGCTTCCCAAAACCGTTGAGTTCGTTTCTTAACACTCGACGTACACCATTTTACGACTAGCTTTTCGAGGCCGTTTAGTCACTTCCATGAAAATTTCAACGACATTATTTTACGACGAAAAGTTATAATTTCATAATAAATCACTAAATGATTATCGTAGGATATCATTTCAACGTGAATACATGTAAAGTAATTTAAAAATGGTCAAGGCGTTATGAGATTATTTTTCGACGATAAGTGTTATTTTCAAAAATTCACAAGTGGTATAGATATCATCCGAATTGCATGCATAACATTACATCATAACTTATTATGTATCATATCATTCATAATAGGTCAAGTTTAGAGATTCACGCTACATTTCGGTGTATTCACTTTTGTCATCATAATCATTGCAAACTGGTGAGTTCTATAGCCCCATTTTCAATTGTTTTAATGTTTTTATACTACTTTTGGGGGAGATACATGCTCATCAACTTTTATGACATTCTTGATTATTTGAAACTATATGTTTATCTGAACTGAATGTTTAGTCATATTCTATATCATAAATCATGGAGCTAAAGTTCTTGGTATTATTATTGAGCTAAATGTCTTGGGATTATCATTGAGCTAAATGTCTTGGGATTATCATTGAGCTAAATGTTTTGGGATTATCATTGAGCTAAATGTCTTGGTATAATCATTGAACTAAATGTCTTAGTATAATCATGAACTAATGGTCTTGGAATTATTTGAAACAACACTCATATGTGTTATATCAATTGAATATTGATACATTAAGTAATGTACTGTTATGTGAATTCATTTGACATCATGCATTTGAACATAAACTATACATATTTTGGCAATGGGTTGTAAACACACAGGTTGCAAGTTTTGTATGGGTGAAACTTGGAACTGAGTGGATTTGCAATGCCTTTGCTGCATAAACAATTTGGAAAGGTTTTACATTTCAACACAAACTCTATGAACTCACTTTTTAGCATGTTTTATCTCAGGTATCTAAGGCATTCACTTCATGGCATGCATATGGACATATCATAGAGTCGCGGTGACAACGTGTCACACATGGGATTTATGCATTTTAAAACATCGTTTGGATTGTAACAAATTTATTTCCGCACAAGTTAATTTCATTTGGGACCTATACTTTGTAAACTCTGATTATTTTATTAAATCAAGCGATGTATTTTTCAAACGACACTTTAGGTCGTTCAATATATCTGTAACTGTGTTGCTATGACAGTCAATCCCCAGAAATTCCATTCCGCTGCAAAACAGGTAATTTGGGGGTGTGACACATTATATGCTTAACTTTGTCAATTAACAATTGAAACAAATTTTTGTAAAAAACAATTAAGCTCGTGTTCAAAGTATATGTGCCATACTTTAATTTCACAAACTAGTTGTACTTATGTGTTTGAGTATCATCATCATTATTATCTTGAATATTATTTGTTTAAAAAAATTAGGTAATTCTTAAAAATTTACTATCAATATTAAAGAAAAATAAGAAACAATATCGTACAAAATGAAAAAGTAATCATAGGAAAATAAACTAAAGCAAAAAAAATTAAGAATTTATTAAGAGGATTAAAAAACGCTCTTATTAGACTGAATGTTTGAGCCTGTCTAAATGAGTTAGATTAAAAAGCTACAGTAAAACATCTATAAATTAATAACCTCGATAAAATTAATAATTTGTTTAGTTACAACTTGGGACCAGTACAAATTTGGACCCAAACTGATAAAAAATAATAAGATAATAACTTTTTTAAAATCCTAGTGTATATATATTGGTCCCAATTAACTATATTTTATATAATAATATAGCTCACTTTAGGCCAAACCTAGGGATTCGGTTAACAAATGAGAGGGCACAATTGCAAAATCGAGCCCTCTCATTGGTTAATTGAGTTTCTAATTGAGAAAAAGTTGGCATGTTTTAGGTGTTTTCTAAAACTCCCAAAACATAGACGTGTTGAAAACGTGAATAAAAAACCCTTTGAGGAACCGGGCGTGTTTTATGAAAGTTTGGTATCATGGGTCTCTTTGGCGTTTCATAGACGTGTTTCCAAATATGAGAGACACGTTCTAGAAGGTTTTAAAAATGATGGTTATCCTCTCCGATATCTTTTCTATATTTGAATTGCGTTATCTGTTGGGCCACGGTTGTGAAAACCTAATCCTGAACCTATATATAATCACCCAATGTAGCTACTCATCGTTCATTAATTTTCTATTTCTTTTGCCTTCGTTTTCGTATCGCAGGTTTCTGTTGTAGATTTCATGACCATCATAATCAATGAACACATCATTCGTTCGTTAGTATTTTAATGTTTTTGGTTTTGTTTTGTTATCACATGTAAATTTACGCTTTTTTATTTCATTATGTTCATCATTCGTTTGTATGTTTCTTTATATATATATATATATATATATATATATATATATAGAGTGAGGATCAGGTGCAAATTATTTTAATTCGTGCGGATATGCGGATTGATCTGGACCGCCCATTTAGATCGATCTTGACTTTTTGTAAAAGTCAAGATCATGTAACATTCACGGTACCAATTGACCATGTAAACGATTTTTTTGATTTTTTTCCTTTTGAGCGATCCTTAGTATTGCTATCTTCTTTCATTTTTTTATTTTTTCAGATTTTTATGAGCACCTTTTTTTTATGAGTCCTACCGTGATATTGCGATATTATGAGTTCTACTATGATATTAACAATTTTACTTAATATCACTGTCTTTTTTATTACGATATTAAGAAAAGTTACGGTGATATTATAAAAATTAACTTTGATACTAACAATTTTACTTAAAAAGTTACTTTAATATTAGAAAAAAACTTAATATCACTGCTAGTTTACAAGCTACTGCTAGCCTTAGTGAAACTACTGCTAGCCTTAGTGAAACTACTGCTAGCTTTACTTAGTAGTGATATTAAGAAAGCTTGATATCTACGGTGATATTAACAAAATTCATAATATCATTATACCTTTTAACCATGAAAATGATTTTTTTTTCTGAATTTTTTTCAGCGATTCTTAAGAAACTGTTGTCCACTTTCTTTTTTTTATTTTTTTTCAGATTTTTTAGAATTATTTTTTTTTGAATGTTACTGTGTTATTATCCGCACCATCCCTACATAAAATCTAATCCGCACCCGATCCCTTCCCTATATATATATGTGTGTGTGTGTTTCTTATACGCTTAGGTTTCCCCGTTTCTGTTGCAGATTTCATGATCATGAGAATCATTGAAACATCATAGGTATGAAACCCTAATTATAATTGGTCATCATTCGTTAGTATTTTATTTATTTTTTATTTTTTTTGTGATCACATGTAATATTACGTTTTCTGATTTCATTTTTTAAGGGTAAGATGTGTATATATACTCGGTCAAAAAGGATGTTCACCATTCGTTTATATGTTTTTTTGTAAAACAAATTAACAATATATTTATTTGTCTGTTTATATGTTTCTTTGTTAACCTTTGTGCATGTGCTTTAACTTTGAAGGTGGTTGTATTAAAGCAATTGGTCATGGAAAATCTGGAATATTTTTATAATGAAGCTATATTTGTTCCAATACTCGAGGTGAAAATAGGTGTACATGTCATGATTAGAAGGAACATTGATAAAAAAAGAGGGTTGTGTAAACAATCATGCTTGGTTATTACAAGATTATCAGATCATGTTATTGAGGGGATAATGATAACAGGAACGCATGTTGGACAAATTGCGTATTTTTCATGAATGTATTTACAAAGAGGTTTTGGAACAAGTTTTTAGTTGAATAAAAGTTCATTTTTGTAAATTAATTTTTGATTTTTGCACAATTATTTTATAGATTTGTTTTTTTTACTGTGCTTTGGTTTGTATATCAGAATCATATGTGTTTCTTTTATGATATTTTTCGTCTATGACGTTAATACACCAGACTCAGTTGTATCAGAAACATGGTGTATTTAGTCTCCAAAATTATGAAGATGTTAATGCATCAAATTTATATGTATCATAATCAATGTTATATTACTATTTATTAAATATAAATAATATGTGTTTTTTGATGATATTTTGTTTTTTTTACGTCATTATTATTTCTTTTCCTGTATTTTGGTTTGTATATCAGAATCATATGTGTTTCTTTTAAGATATTTTGTTTTTATGACATTAATACACCAGATTCAGTAGTATCGGAAATATAGTTTATTTAGTTGTTAGAATTATGAAGATGTTATTGTATCAAATTCATAATGTATCAAAGACATTGTTATTTTATAACTATTTATTAAATATACACCAGTCTCAATAGCATCAGAAACATGGTTTATTTCGTTGTCAGAATTATGAAAACTTTAATGCATCAAATTCATATATATCAGAAACATTGTTATATTATACCTATTTATTGAATATATTATATAATGATAAGAACAAAATATTAACTTAATCTTTATTTAAGTATTTAATCAACTTAATAAGCACGGTCTAGAAGGAGTGATACTATTGCTGATATAATAACCTCTATACGAAATAACAATATGTATAAGAAACATTTTTCTTATTATGTGAACTAATCATCATATGTTGTAAATTGTATTATCTATTTGTAAAGATAATGTAGTTGCATCACTTACAAACATGTATCGATCTGTTATTTAGTTGCCTGAATTATGAAGCCGTTAATGCATCAAACACATGTGTATCATAAACATGGTCATATTATACGTATTTATCAAATATATATGATTTCATTGTTTGATTGGTTAACTACAAAGTTTGGAAGCTAAGTATCGAGTGTTCGTGATATCAACAAATTGTTAACATGGTCATATTATATGTACTTATCAAATATATCTGATGTTCACATTAGTAACGTAATTATGTAGGTAGCATGTTAATTTTACAATTTAATAAAAATATTGTTTTAAAACTACCTCAATATATATCATATGATGATAAGAACATGAAGGTAATTTAATCTTAATTTACAATTTAATAAAAATAATTTTTTAAAACTACCTCAATATATATCATATAATGATAAAAACATAACGGTAATTTAATCTTTATTTAAGTATTTAATCGACTTGAGAACGACGGTTAAGAAGGTTTTAAAAACGCTATTTATATTTATCATTAATTGAGTTTTTAATTGAGAATAAATCGGGCCAGGTTTGTGGAGTGTTCCCAAACATATTATCGTGCGAGGTATCTTCTAGGAAGTTTTAAAACAAAGGTTATATTCACCGATATATTTTCTATATTTGAATTACGTTATTTATTTTGCCACGGTTATGAAACCTTGATGTTGAGCCTGTATATACTAGCCCAATGTGGATGGTCATAGTTCATTAACTTTTTCATTCATAATAAGAGCGTTGATATTTTGACTGCATGTGCATGTTCGTTTAACACAATTATTCTCGAGCAATTTATCTATGTTTATTGTATTACTTGATTGAAGTTCTTGAGGTTTGAATGCATTTTATTTATGTTGTATTGAAAATTTTATTTTCATATATTATTTAGTTTTTGGTTTCTACTTCTAATTCCCATGTTGTTTATGAGAACTTGTACATTTTTAAAAAGTATTTGTTTTTTTTATGTCTTAATTCATATATTTTCATCGACTTATATAAAAAATACACGTATTAACTCTAATAGTACTTTTTTCCGGATATTGGGTAGGTAACATAGACATTGTAGACCTCAACGACTTGTGCATTTTGGCTTTTGATGAATTTATTATTTAAGTTCTATGACATTTTTAAACAAATGTTGTCCATGCATATTAATATTTTAAAAATAACGTGTCTATATTAATTAGATTATGGTTTTTGATTGGAAAAATACTAATTTAAATTTAGTTTATACGTTGATGTATGTTTTTTATGTTTTTGATTCAGTATTAAATTTTATACATTTTGTAAATACATTTAATTTATTGTTACGTTTTTTTATTTTATTTTATTATTATTTTTTCTGTCAATTAACTACCAGTTTTGGTATATCTGAGAAAAATCTTCACCTAAACAGTCATATACTCTATCTTTTTACAAACACATTCAAAAACCCCAATTTGTGTTGCAGAATACCTAATTTCAAAAATAAAAAATGAAAACTTCAATAATTCAAGAAAACGTGCGAAATGTACAACTAGATGCCTAACAACAAATACAGCAACAAGAAGAGGAAGTATTATACTTTCAAATAAAGGCAATTCCAACCGGGAAAAAAATTAAGAAAGCTCCACAGGTAAACAAGGAATTTTCTAAAATTCAAATAGGAAGAAAAAACCAAGTTGCATATCTTTCACCCACAAAATATGAGGATGGATATAAACCGATAGTAGATTTTATCAAAAAATGTTGTATTAAGAAAGCCTTTGTCCGGCAACCATCTGCCATGTATGAGTTGTATTTAAAGGAATTCTAGTTATAAAAAAATATAGTGTAGAAACGAAGCTAATTTCAATGACCATTAAAAATGGTTCCTTTGAATTGGAATTCGGTGTCAGGACATTCTTGACATTTGTGGATTCGATTATCTTGAGAAAAGTTTTGAATATGATGAAGAACCCTCTTTTGATGAAATTCAAAAAACAATGCTAAAAATAGGTTATAAAAAAGCAAGTGGGCCAGATAACCGCTTGAACATACTCTTCTTAAGAATTTGTTGTCTATGAAATTGAAACTGTTGATGACTTAGATAAGCAATGGTTTGCGGGATAATACTAGATCTTCAGATCAATTGAATTATATGCATCAACTGATTTCACATGGATTTATCAATGGTCTTAAAATAAACTATGGGGAATATCTTTTAAATGATCTTGCTTCCAAATTGAATGTTGAAGTACGTTTTCCAAAACCAGCATACACAAGATTCATTTCTCTTATTTTAGAAAAACTAAATAGGAAAAATTATGTAAAGAATGATGAAGATGGATTCAAGCTTCATATAACGGGAAGTGCAATATTTAATACTTAACCAGATTCTTCTGAGGTTCCAATTACATCTGCAATGGAAAATGTGTTCGAGATTTTATCAGAATGTAGATCTTCGTTTGAAGATATTGCTTCTATTAACAGTGAAGATTATGCGTATTATGGGGCTAGCTCTGATGAGCTTGATGTACACAAGAATGGTAAGAAAGTAAAGATAAAGTCAGTTGCTGATTTGGTTTAGCCAAAGTCAACAGATTCATCATCAACAGTACTAGCAGGTTATTTGGGATGTTTACTATTTTTCTCGAATCACGTTTGTTATTAAGTTAATGTTAATATAAATTTTTTGTTTCGGTGTAATTTAAAAATTCTACTAAATATTAAAATTATGTTTTTTTAGGTTGTGGTGATTCTGATTTATTGCAGACCAGAGGTCTGGTTCAACAAAATAAGGATAAGGAAGTCCAGATGTAGTATGTTACGTAGTGTGATTTTCAACTTTTTTTTAATCAATTATGACTTTGATTGATCTTTTTCTATATCAGTCAAGATGGCAATGATGGTGCGAAATCGGCACAGGCAATGACATTTAAAGGTATGTTGTTATATTAGTTATGCTAACATTTCAATAGTATAATAGTTTGGAAAATTTTCCTAAGAACATGAGTTGAGTTTGGAAGGTCTTTTCATATACGAGTTGATTTTGGAAGGTCTTTTCACATGAGTTAAATTTGGGAGTTTATAAACACTTTTTATTGTGTTAATATTATTTTAATTTTATTGTGTATTTGTATTTTAATAATATGTTTTTTAGGTTGTGGTGATTGAGAATTATTAGTTGATGTTTTAAAGGATTCTCGTGAAGTGGTTAACAATGTTACTAATTTTCTTAATATAAAAGTTATTGTAGGATTTCTAGCCACCACAGGTCATTTTAGATATCTATCATTACTAGTTGGGCAATATTCGCGAATATGTCTGTTTGAATTTCATTTAGTTGTCTAATTATATTTTAATACAATTCAATGGTATTGTTATTTTGTTTTAACACATGCGAATTTGACTGAAGACTTTAATGATAAATGTCATCATGACCCAGGATTTTTAGTTGATGTTTCGAAGGATTCACATGAGGTGTTAAATTTTTTTGCTAATTCTCTAAATAAAGAGGTTATTTTAAGATCACAAGTCACTACAGGTCATTCTAGACATCGATCATTATTGTTGGACAATATTCGTAAATTTGTTTGCTTGAGTTTTATTTAGTTGTATCTGTATATTTTAATACACTTTGAGAATACCAATGATTTATTTTTTAGGTTGTGTTGATTCTAAATTATTCAAAAATTATGCCATAAAACCACAGGAAGATTTGACTGAGCAGTCTAATGACACATATCATCATGAGCAAGAAATTGGTGGTAGTTTGTTTGCCTCAATTTCCAGCAAGCAAGAATTGCTAATTCATTCATGTGTGAATGTAATTGAAGACAATGATGACGTAATGATTTTGGATGAAAATGAAGATGAAGATGAAGATGAAGAAGAAGAAACATTGAAAATTCAATTCTTTTTGAAAAAGCACAAAAAACTACATCAAATGTTTCTGAAATCAGTGGTTTGACAGGACAAGTGCGCCTTCTTACAAGCCAAATGTATTCACTTTAGAATGAACAACAAAGGCTTAAGCATCAACTTATCAATCTTCACAAGCAATTAGGTCCATCTACCACCACATTTGCTACTGATATTATGAAGGCTCTTGAACCATCGTCTTCTTCAGTGACAAAAGAGATAAGTGATTTAGCATCGAAACAAAAAGAAACAGTGAAAGAAATAAATGATTTGTATCAATTTTCAGCGACAAAAATATCAACTGATGAGATCACTAAAGCTGTTTTTTCTGCGATAAAACTAGAACTCATTAGTTTGAAAGAATGGATCAGTGAGTTTCACACCTCCGCTATTGAATCAACGAAATCATTAGTGCATAATTTTGACATGTCTGTCAAGGAATTTCACTCTTTAATTTCAAAAGATGTTAGTGATATTGCATCAGACCAACAAAAAGTTACTAAGGAAGTAGAACGCTTCACCGGTTGTTCATGGACAAAAACATCTACGAACGAAACAACTCAAACGAAACAACTCGAATAACGCAAACTTAACACACGACAAAGACCATAACAAACCTCTCTCATTCATTATTTTTTGCTAGTGCTTCCCACTTTGCTAGAACCTGCACCACCATTTCTCTTCCTTTCATTTTTTGCTTGATGAAATGTTCAAAAAAAGGTTCAAGATTTTTTATCCTCATTCGAGTTCATCAACTTTTGATAACTTTCTTTCACTATCACCGACCAACATCTCTCTGTAGTATGACGTTTTCCTCAACAATTTCAGAATAACACCTCTCATCCACGGGCTAATGTTCTTATAAGAACCATACTCAGAAATAATTTCATCACCATATGTATTAAGAAATACATCAAAGAGTCGTAGGTTCGATAAAACTTTTGACCTCTCCTCTTCCGGGTTGTAACCAACCATTGTTATGTGTGTTTTTTGGGAATTGAGGATTGGGTTATGTATGTTTTGGTGAATTGAGGATGATCTGTTATATATAAGTAAAACATTGTCGAGTTAAAGTTACAATGTGGCCGGAATGTTTTCCCTTTGACATGTCTAGGGAACACTCTGGCGGGAAAAAATCACACCCAATTATTCTCTATTATTTAGAGGTGGGGGAAGTCAAATTCGACCAAAATATGTCCCTACAACATGTCGTAGGGAAGTAATCATAATTATCATGGTTAACGCTAATCAAACGCTAATTACGTTCAATCTTTTGGTCAAATATTGTACCGACGGCAGGTCGTCGGTACGGAAACCCGCCTAATTATTTGCAATTATTTAGAGGCGAGGGAAAGTTAAATTTGAACAAATTATTTGCAATTATGTCGTTGTTATTTTATTTAGAAAGAAATTAAAAGCTTGTTGTTCTCGGTCAAGTGGTTTTTTGTCGTTTAGTGTGGTTTACCGACGATAATTTGTTGTCGGCGAAACGTTCGTCGCCCGTTCTACTTTTTCTAGTAGTGTTTGTTGGGGGTTATATGCCCAAAGCAGAGTGAAGATAATCAATAGCCTAATTACCAATGAATGGTTACTGGATATCACTTGGAATCGTGTAATCACTTTCCGAAGTAAACTATTCGACTGTAATACCTGGGTATCATGAATATCTACTTGGGATAAGACCAAATGTATGTTAATGATTTAGGCACAAATCAATAACCCTTTTGCATCCAAGTTTTTATGTTTTCTGTATCTAATTCATGGATATGTGATTTCCTATTTATATAGAAATACTCATAGCTAGTCAAATGGAATTATAAGGATTAATCGACCCATTACTCTACGAATTATAGCTAATAGTGGTTACATAACCAATTAAACATGGTCATTAAGCAGTTATAACTACCACTTGAATAGGTCAAAGATTGTTACAAGTTAATTTCAGCAGCACTAGCAGTAGTAACTCTTCCTAACAGTACTAACATTAATACTAGTAGTATTAATTCTGCCTAACAGTACTAACATTAATACTATCAGTATTAACTTTGCCTAATAGTACTAACATTAGTACTAGCAGTATTAACTGTGCCTAAGAGTACTAACATTCTGAACCTTACCACAACAGAGTCAGGGTGTTCAGGGACCTTATGGGTGTACACTGTGCACCTCCTGACCCATTACCAGGTATGAACTAATCCCAAAAGTGTGCTAAATTTTCCAAGAATCCTCCCCAAATTTAGTTCACTTCCTTTGCATGAAAATTAAACATTAAACAAAACATGTGTATAAACGAAAATATCCTGAGGATTGAATTTCCATCTTAGTACATTACACGTTCAAATATTCGAGAATCAGGGTTTTCTAAGAATTGAACCCTTCAACCCATTTGAATAACTGAAGATAAAATACACACAAGTTTTCAAACACTTAAACGCTCATGAAACTATACAAGCCATGTGTCCATATCTAATTCATAAAAATGT
Source organism: Chrysanthemum makinoi (assembly GCA_910596185.1). NCBI lineage: Eukaryota > Viridiplantae > Streptophyta > Magnoliopsida > Asterales > Asteraceae > Chrysanthemum > Chrysanthemum makinoi. The sequence goes on from OU343219.1 coordinate 122,989,052, forward strand.
TGTTAAAGCCAAAAGTCCAAAGCTCTCTGAAGCGACAAAACTTCAACATTTAAATAGGTGGTTCGTCTTTATTCATGCTCCTGCCAAGCACTTTTTCAAAGAAATTAACCATTAAGAAGTAAAGACTTCATCCTCCTTTTCAGAAGGTTCTGCAGCACAACCTTGGGATGTAAAATAAAACATGTGCTCCATTCCACTGAATGTTCAACTTTCCACATTGAACTCAGCTCACAAGTTCCCTCAGGATGGAGTTGGGTGTCTTAGCATTCAGTAACTAAGTCAGATTTAAACTCACCCCTTTAGCAGACTTTATAAGCAAGTCTCTAGCCAAACCCTTCATCAAGTGATCAGCTAAATTTTGTTGAGATCTAACAAACTCTACAGATACCACCCCATTCATGATAAGCTCATGAATCATCCTATGTTTGACACCTAAGTATCTAGACTTCCCATTGTACATCTGGCTATAAGCCTTTGCCAATGTAGCTGCACTATCACAACGGATAAAAATAGGTGCTATAGGTTTAGGCCACAATGGAATCTCAAGAATCAAGTTTTTCAACCACTCAGCTTTTTTTATAGTAGTTTCTAAGGCAATAAATTCAAATTCCATTATTGAACTGGTGATGCAAGTTTGTTTCTTAGATTCCTAAGAAACTGCACCTCCACCAAGTAGGAATACCCATCCACTGGTAGACGAATTGTCTTCAGTGTTACTGATCCAACTTGCATCAGTGTATCCTTCTAACTCTTGAAGGATAACCGTTATATGAGACTATAATCCATAGTTCTCTTCAAATACTTTAGTACCCTCTGAGCGCGCCATGATGAGAACTAGGATTGCTAGTATACCTGCTCAGTTTACCCACTGCAAATGCAATATCAGGTCTTGTACAAGTCATGGAATACATTAGGCAGCCAATTACCCTAGAATACTCAAGTTGAGATATAGCCTTGCCATTATTAGGCATCAGCTTCTCACAAGTATCCATAGGTGTACTCACTGGAGTACAATCAAAGTAATTGAGTTTCTTCAACACCTTCTCAATATAATGAGACCGAGAAATAGAAATTCTTTTACTTTCTTGTTTAATCAAGGATAACATCAGTCTCCCCCATGTCCTTCATGGAGAACCTTGATGACAAAAATTCCTTTTTTAGGTTAACCTGATTTTGGTCAGTGCTAAAGATCAGCATGTCATCAAAATATAGACAAATGATGACTCATTTACTAGATTCATCAAATTTTCTATACACACATTTGTTAGCTTGGTTAAAAACATAATCATTTGAAAAAACCACTTCATCAAATTTTTATGCCATTGTTTAGGTGCCTGCTTCAGTCCATACAAAGACTTAATCAGTTTACACACTTTGTTTTCATTGCCAGGCATGATGAAGCCCTGAAGTTGGTTCATATAAACCTCCTCATCTAATTCACAATTCAAGAAAGCTGTTTTCACATCCATCTGATGAATAACGAGATTATAAATTGATGATAAAGCAATCAGCAGTCTTGTGGTACTGATACGAGTAACAGGGGCATAAGTATCAAAATAGTCGATCCCCGACTTTTGTTTAAAGCCCTGAATGACTAGTCTAGCCTTGAAATTTTCAATAGTTCCATCTACCTTCATTTTCCTTTAGAAAATCCATTTGAAAACTGATAAAGATTTAAAACATACATTTTTGGGGGGGCATTTAAGCCCTAAATCAACAAAATTTATATCCGTTACTACTTAAAATCATTCCTTTCCACATTTTAGGTGTTTTGGAAGCAAAATGCTGGATTGAAGCATATTTGGACGAAAAGGAGCGAAAACATGAAGAAAAAGGAAAGGTTAAGATCCTAGGCAGCGTCCCAACCAAAGGGCGACGCCGTCCCTAAGGAAGAAATCTAATTAGAATGCAAGCGACAGTTCAGGTTAAAAAGAGGTTCTAAGACATGACGGCGTCATGCCAAAAATCTAGAAGGCGTCTCCCTTGTTTTCTACACAAGACACCCAAGAACCATTTCAAGACGACGTCCTAAATAGCAAAAAACTTGAGAGTGCACATGAGCCATCGTTGTATTTATTGCGTGAGTTGTAGCTTTAGGATAATAGAGTATTTGGGGGAGATACTACGGTACTTGGCGATCCTGGGTAGTCTAGATGAGAGTTACAATTCATAGAACTAGGGAATTAGGAACCCCCTATGACCAAACGAAATACAACGCATCAATTAAGATGAGGATGTGAGAACATCTAAGAAAATACACTTTTAATCATCATAAGGGCACACTTAACAATACATAGCCTATCTTTAGTTTAATTAGTTATTAGTTTAAAGAATTAGTAGTTAAAATTGGTAGAAGTATCACCCCCCACTCCTATACCCTGAGATATTTACCTTACTTTCTAAAAAATATAAAAGACTAAAAATAATCTCCCTCAACCTTACCTTCTCGTCATACATCTCATCATATCATCTCTATTCCCCTAGAGAACGATCAACCCCTCGGGCTTACCCATACTACACTGCAACAATTAGGTACACTTCTTAGAGGTTTGTAAAGCTTGCTCATAGAAAAGGAAGTCTTTCGACCCCGAACCTGCACATCAAGTTTTTGGCGTAGGGAGAATAGAATAGCTATTTAGTTTTCTATCTCGATTAGGTCTAGTCACTTGATTCCTATCAAGTGAGCTTTTTTCCCTTTTTTATTAGCTTTCTTGTAGCCTAACTTTTTCTTTGTGATTTTGTTCGTAACCTCTTCACTTTTCGTCATGGCAGGTGATAATCCACCCAACAACAATCGACCACCACATCATCCACCACCACCACCCAATCAACCGCCACTCGACCCGCCAAGAGGCCGTACTCTTGGTGAATACACTAGACCGATGCACCAAGGCTATAGGAACACCATCGAGCTTCCACTTCAAGCTTAAACTATGGCCATGCGATCCGGTTGGTGCAAAATGGATGTGCATTCCATGGACTTTGTTATGAAGATCCTAATCAGCATCTCAAGGATTTCCTTAAAATCATTGACTCCATTGATCTTGATGCTACCACTCGGGAGACCACGCACTTGCGTCTCTTCCAATTCTCTCTACGGGACTCAGCTAGTAATTGGCTTGAGTGACTTCCCGCAGGATCCAACTCAAGTTGGGATGATATCACCACCCGTTTCCTCGCCCAATTTTTCCTATCGGGGAGAACCACCAAGCTAAGGAATTACGTCTTGATGTTCCAACAACGTCAAAGCGAAACCCTTTATGAGGCATGGACTCGATTCAAGGACTTACTCCACAAAGTCCCTCATTATGGCAATGATCTTTGGCTCCAAGTCCAAATTTTTTATGATCATGTCAATCTCTCCACAAGGCAAACCATTGACCAAGCGGCCGGTGGTAAGCTTAGTGAACTAACCACGTAAGATTCGTGTGGTACAGTTCTAGGACCTTTCCCTCTATGATAACGAATGTTAGAATGACCCCCGTGAGTTACCCAAAACTATAAAGGCAATATCCTTGCCTCCAACTTACTCATAACCTTCCAATTGTATGATGCTCTAACTTGAAGATCAAGTCAAATTCCTAATGAGTTCCTACGAAGCTCATAAACCTTCTCGCCAAATGAACAAAATCACTTTACCTTGTGAATTATGTAGTGGTCCCCATGATACTCTTGATTGCACAAAACTCCCCGAACAAGCTTTCGCGGACTACACCTCCACGCGTACCGATGGAGCGGGAGAAAATTGTAGCATTGGAAATTCCAAAGCCTACGACACATTAGCCAATCTAGGATCAAGCATCAACCTTATTCCATTTTCCTTCCATAAAAGCCTTAACCTAGGTAAGTTAGAACCAACGGAAACCATCACAGGTTTAATCAACGGTAGTTTGCATATCCGGTAGGGATAATGAAGGACATGGTAGTACACGTAGGACAATTGACTCTTTTGGTGGATTTCCATGTACTAGACATGACTAGTGATACCACGTGTCCATTATTGGTTGGAAGAGGATTCTTAGCTACCGTTAGTGCCATAATCGATTGTAAGATGTCCAAAATAGTGGTAGGAGAAGGAAGTGCTAGGTTAATCTGTGATGTTAAGAAGAATTCCTATGATAATGAGGGTGAACAAGTCCTTCATTAGATCATCTTAGATAGGAGACCATCTAGATATGGACCTTGGACTGATAAAGATTTTGTAGGCCCTCGACGACCTTTCTATCTAGAAGAAACTTTCATGAATAACACATGCAACTTAGAGGAAGAATTGGCTAGGGAAATTGAGGTGAATTCGAGGGTGCTTTAGTGTTTAGGAAGATGACCAAATTCCTAGGAGTGTTGCCTATTAATCTTTGCATGAATAGATGGAAAGTTGAGAGTAAAAATCATAAGCATAAGTGGAATTGGGAGAAGCCACCTAGTGATGGTAATGGAGAGTGGCACATTAGGATGACGATTTATGATCCCAATGGTGAGAATATTGAAAAAGCGTACTGGACTAGGCGTACTAATAGGAAACTAAAAGAGAAATTCGATCCCGCCGATGTTTTTAAGGATGAACTCACTCACCTAGTCACGTAGGGGCACGACTTCATGTCTAGCTACAAGACCCATAAATAAAGAAAAGCTCTTCTTGGGAGGCAACCCATGCTTAATTGTTTGCTTGTTTTGTTTTTCAATTTTGTTTGCGTAATTATATATCTTTTTCATTGTTGTTTATTCTCATGTTTGGTTTTGTGAAAAAGCTTTATTTTGTTTTTAACCTCGTTTTAATTGCATATAAATGTATTTTATAAAAAGGTAAATGTCGGGAAGATCACATATGTTTTAAGAACATGCATAAACATGAGATTAACAATAATTGGAATCGTATATATTTGTGTGTTTGTTAGAGTCAAATGCTTGTATCGAGTCATAATGGATGTTTTGCAGGAATTTTCCAGGTTTTAATGAGGTAATTTTTCCAGAATTTTTCCAGAAAAGCATCCGGACCCTTTACATGGACAACCGACGTCAGGATTAAAGCCCGATGGCGTGGAAATGTAGAAACAGATTATCGGTTTAGTTTTCGTGTAACTTGATTTTTTGAAACTTCCAATTCTTAATTTTCCAGAAAAACTGCAAACATCCATTCCACATGCATTATATCTTATTCGCTTTCTAGTTTAGTTTTGTTTCTTATATAGTTTTATCGCCGATTTTACGCGAGGTTTCATTTTGTTTTCTTATAAGTGTGCAGGTTATATTATACAAGAAGAAGAAATACATATTGGAAGCACTTATTACTTATTCATTCTTCTTGGAGGAGGATTTAACCGCAACTTCACTTATATCCTACCGAGCTAATCAGGGGAGTACTAGTTTCTTTCTCTTTTACTTACCTTACTTTATCATAACTTTGATACTTTCGGAGAACATTGGGGAAAATGTTCAGTTTAAGTGTAGGGAGGGAGAATAAAATGGGAACTTAGAAACTATTCACTCACTAGATTTTTGTCTTGTCCTTAGTAATTTGTGTAATAAACTATGAGAAATATTTGTTAGGGTAATTTTAGCACCAAATCTCAAAAATTTTATGGCATTTAAGAGTAAAACTTTAGTCTTAATAAAGCGTATCATGGATATGAATTATATGACTAGCAAAAAAACCGTATACCACTCAAATTCTACCCAAAAATGTGATGTTCGCCCTAGATAATTAGGAATAAAAGCATTCATCTTTAATGTTTAGTGAGTGTACCGGTAGTATAATAGATTCTAGAACTTGTTTTGTGATGCATTCCGAGGTCGCTAGTGAGACTACATTCATGTAGTTAGGATTAACTAAATGATAAGAGGCATTAAGATAACCCTTGTTTTAAACCTATAATTTAATTATGTCATCCACATCGGTTGAGTAATTTTCCCCATACCCTTGCGATGTACTCATATTTAGTACACGATACCCCTAGTAAACCCCTCAGAGCCTATCCTTTTTGCGGTTCTTGTGATGTTTTGGTTTCCGGAATATCAAATAGAGCATTGCTTACAATCCACCCCCAAATGTTACACCCAAATCGCCTTAGCCTACCTTGTATGCACTCATTTTTAGTGCATTATTGTAATCATTGTTTAAACCCTTAGTTCAATTTTCTAGTTACTTTCATGGTTGCTAAGTCAAGTCATATCATTTGTATACAGTTTTGGGATGATTGGGACTCATGGGTTAAAGTAGTATTTTATGGAGTAACGGAAAAGAACGATAAATTCAAATTCCCTTTATCTACATAATTAAGTACTCCAAGTGTTTTGATCTTTTCAATTCGGGTCAATTAGTGTTAGTTAAATAAAAACTCAAGTGTAGGGATGCTCCTATAAATCCCTTTATTTTGTTTTTATCGTAGAGGATGGTAGAGTAAAAATCTATAAAAAAATGAAAAAATAAAAAAAAACATACGGGCTACCGTCCTACATCTATCTTTATGTTTATATTTTTAAGTTTATGTTCATGTTTTGTTTCAAGTTATATAGTGTTAGTGAGTCGAGTCTTGGCTTAGCAACGCCACGCTTTACATGCTTGTAACATAAGATTTTTGACTTGCCACCACTAAATATCCCCTTATCCAACAAAACCCTTTACTTCCCAACCTTACGCCTGATAAGGTTTTAAAATGTACCTTTTTGAGAGGTTGTTTAAGCCCTTATTTAATCACTTTTGTATCCGTTATTACTTAATATCGTTCCCTTTCACTTTTTAGGTATCTTGAAGGCAAATTGCTTGAATGACACTTATTTGGACGAAAAGGCGCGAATATACGAAGAAAATGGCCAAAGTCAAGAAGAACTTTCAGTGCTTTGGAACTGAAGGGATAGCGTCGGGTTCTAAAAGGGCGGTCGAGGTTCAACTAGAGATGCCGTCGGACAAATTTTGTGACGACTCGAGATAAATCGCTCATTTACAAGTGACGGCTTGGGTTTTAAAGAGTAGGACGTCGCGCTTTCGAATGACCTAGATTTGATCCGACGATGTCGAGACGAAGAGGACGGCGTCACAAGCATAAGGTGACGCCGTATGAAAGACTAACGTAAAGAGCGAAACCCTTATAACGGCGACGGCGTCGTCACAAATTAAAGGGTGGCGCCGTCGCATTTGTAATGTTATATATAGATCCGTTTTGAGTTTGAGTGTGTAGTCTTTTGGAGTAAAAACCTAAACCGAACCAAGGTTGTCTTGTACAGATTTTAGGGTTCCAAACCCTATCTTACATCAAGATAAGTGTTTTAATTCATTAATTCAATTATGTCTTCCATTGATTGTGTGTATGCTTGCATGTTCCCCATGGCCGGCTAATTTACTTGTGTGTTTGCTTAGGTAATATGAAACTTAGTTATTGAATATTGATTGGTTGTCTCTTATCTTAATTGTGATTGACCTAGTATTGTGATAGGTCATTCGTTGTGTTTGTAATGCTTGATTTATCTTTGATGAACTTTAGTTTATAATCGCCTAGAGTAATTGTAGGCATTCAAAGAATACCTCAGAGTTAAAGTTTATAAATCCTAGAGATTTTGTAGTCATTAACCTTTGGTAGCTTCAAAGAGTTAGGGATAAACGCATACCCTACGACCTTAGAGATACAACGCAATTAAGAATAAGTGCGTGACAATTCAACCACCAATAGGAGATAACTAGGGAGGACTAAAGCCTAAGCAAATACATTTTTCTCATGAGCACACAACAATATACATAGACTACCCTCACCTTAGTTTAGATAATTAGATAAGTAGAAGTAATCGGTAGAAATACCAACCCCCAAATCCAAACCCGAGATTAGTACTTTTCCATTTCCTAAAAATATAAAAGAAAAAATCTTCCTCAACCCGAACGTTAGCGTAGTAATTTCTCACTAGCATTCCTATTCCCCTAGAGAACGATATCAATTCCGGAGGCTTACCCTAATACTACGCTACAATGATTAGGTTCACGCCTGGGTGTTGAAAAACTTGCTCGACAAAAGGAAGTTCCTTTGACCCCAACACAAGGCGTGGCGTTATCAAGTTTTGGCCGTTAGAATAGAATAGCTAGTTAGAAGTCCACCTCGTTTAGGTTTCCTTGCTTGATTCCTATCAAGTAAGCCTTTTTTTCCATTTTTAGCTTCCTCGTAGTCTATCTCCCTTCTTTGTGACCTTTGTTAGTAATTCCATCACTTTTCATCATCGAAGGTGATAACCCACCACCATTCATCAACCTACCACCAAATGATCCGCCAAGAGGCCGTACTCTTGGTGAATACTCGAGACCAAGCCACCTAGGCTATAGGAACACCATTGAGCTTCCCAACCAAGCCCAAACTACGGCCCTGCGATCTGACACCATCCGGTTGGTGCAAAACGGATGTGCATTCCATGGACTTCGTTCGAAGATCCAATCGAGCATCTTAAGGATTTCCTTAAAATTGTCGATTCCATCGTCCTCGATGCTACTACTCGGGAGACCGCATGCGTCTCTTCAATTCTCTCTGAGACCAAGCTAGTAATTGGCTTGAGGGACTTCCCGCCGGCTCCATCTCAAGTTGGGATGATCTCACCTCTCGCTTCCTTGCTCAATTTTCCCACCGGGGAGAACCACTAAGCTTAGGAATGATATCTTGATGTTCCAACAACGTCAAGGTGAATCTCTCTACGAAGCATGGACTCGATTCAAGGACTTACTCCATAGAGTCCCTCATCACGTCATTGATCTTTAGCTTCAAGTCTAACTCTTCTATGATCATGTCAACTTCCCACCGATCCATTGACCAAGCGGCGGTGGAAAACTTAGTGATCTCACCGCGAAGAATCATGGGGCATAATAGGGACCTCTCCTGACAACGAAAGTTGGAATGACCCTCGTTAGTTGTCCAAAACCGTTAAGGCAATCTCCTTGCCTCCCATTGACTCACACTCTTCGAACGTGAGATGCTCGAAGAGATCAAGTTAAATTCTTAATGAGCTCCTACGAAAATCCTAAGTCTTCACAACAAGTGAACAAAATCACTCTACCTTGTGAATTGTGTAGTGGTTCCCACGACACTTGAGATTGCACAAGACTCCCCGAACAAGCTTTTGCGGACTACGCCTCCACGCAACGGAGCGGGAGAGAAGTGGTACACTTTCAATCTCGAACAAAACAACTTAGGAAATTCTTACAACCCCTCATGGAGGAACCACCCTAACCTTAAGTGGAACCAAAATTCAAGCACATCTCAAAGCTCATCTAGTCCACCTAATAGGTTCAACCCTCCAAACACCGGGAACCCCACTAGTCTTGAGGCAATTTCATCTAGGTTCATGTCATATCAAGAAACTCGATTGACTAAGCTTGAAGCCGATTTTAAGCGACAACAAGGAGAGATGACAAACAAATTTGATGCCCTCTTAAAAGCCTTTAATGACCGGGAAATTGGAGCACTCCCAAGTGATACTATAAAGAACCCAAAAGTTAGTTCGATTTCATCGACTTCATGTTCTTGTTCACCATGGGAGAGCATCCAGCCCCTCACCGGTTCACTCGTGTTTGCTTAACAAGGGTTCCAAGCAATCCAAAATGAGGTACCAAGGCCCCGCACCATTGGTAGAACCTACTTTTGAGAAACCCATCAACCAAGAACCTAAACCTAATCTAGAGGAGGAGTACAAGGAACTCCATCAAGAAAAGCCGGTTCTTGAAGTCTTAGCTCATGCACCTTATTATAATGCTTTAAAAGAAAAATGTGAGCTAGAACTTAAACATGGAAAACATGGGTCCGCTTTTGTGAAATAATTTACCTAAGAGTTAGACAATCCGGCTATTTACTCTTCTGTGTAGGCTTGGAACTTCCAAACCTCTCGATGCTCTAGCCGACTTAGGATCATGCATCAATCTTGGTCCGTTGTCCCTCCATAGAAGCCTTAACATAGGTAAGATAGAACCAACAAAACCATCTTAGGTATATGGACGGTAGTAGTACATCCGGTAGGGATAATAAAAGACATGGTAGTACAAGTAGGAGAATTGACTCTTTTGGCAGATTTCCATGTGCTAGACATGAATAAGGACCCGACATGCCCATTGCTAGTAGGAAGAGGATTCTTAGCTACCGCTTGCATGCCATCATCGATGTAAGATGTCCAAAATAGTGGTAGGAGAAGGAAGTGCTAGGTCAATTTACGATGTCAAAAAGCATACTTACTACAAAGAAGAGGAAATCCCACATGAGATTAGGTTGGATAGAGCGCCCTCTAGATACGGACCTTGGATTGATAAGAACTTCATAGGTTCCCAAAGACCTTTTTACCTAGATGAAGCCTTTGCTAGTAAAGCAGATTTTCCATGAAAAAGAAATGGCTAGGGACATGGAAGTGAACCCGTTCGAGGACGCCTTAGTATTTAGGAAGATGACCGAGTTCCTAGGAAGCTTGCCCGTCAACCTTGTCATGAATAAGTGGATAGTTAAGAGCGATAAGCCCAAGCATAGGTGGGATTGGGATAGACCGCCTAGTGATGGTAATGGAGAGTGGCATATTAGGATAACGATCTATGACCCGATGGAAAGTTTGAAAAGGCTTATCGAACCAAACGTACTACTAGAAACTTAAATGGTAAGTTTGATCCTTATGACATTCTTGAGGTCAAGTGTACTTATATCGGTACGTAGGAGTATGACTTCGAGTCTAGCTACAAGACTCATAAATAAAGAAAAGCGCTTCGTGGGAGGCAACCCATGCTTAATTGTTTGCTTGTTTGTGTCGTATATTTTTTATTGATTGTTTATTCTCATGTTTAAATTTGTAAAAATGCTTTATTTTGTCTTTAACCTCGTCTTAATTACATACAAAGGTATTTTACATAAGGGATAAGTGTAGGGAGGATTACACACGTTTTCAAAATAAACGTAAACATGAGAATTTCAATTAATTAAAAGATATACATGTGTGTTTGTTCAAGTCAAATGCTTGTATCGAGTCATAATGGATGTTTTGCAGGAAATTTTTCCAAATTCTAAAGATAAAAATTTTCCAGAATTTTTTCAGAAAATCGACCGTTTTGTCGGATAACTGCGGGTCGAGATCGCAACGGACGGCATCGAGGAAGGAAGCAACTCTGATTACTTTCTCTTTTCTAAGCTAATTATAAATTTTTGAATTTTCCAGTCTTAATTTTCAAAATCTGTAGAACATCCATTCCACAAGCATTATATCCTAGTTTAGTAGAGTCTTATATATATTGTTACCAGCCGATTTTCGCGGTTTCGTTTGTTTTTCTTCAAGTGTGCAGGTTTAATTTACCAAGAAGAAAATACATAAGATGAGAAGAAGCTTTTAACGCAAATGTTCTTCTTGAAGAAAGATGTAACCACCACTTTATACGGATCCTACCAAAATCGTCAAGTATTAGTTTCTTTCGTCTATTATAACCTTCCATTATCATAACTTTGATACTTTCGGGGAACATTGGGGACAATGTTCAGTTTAAGTGTAGGGAGGGAGAATAAAACGGGAACTTTGAAACTATGCTTATCCTTGATTATTTGCTTTGTCCAATTTCATTTGTGAAATAAACCATGAGAAAATGTCGGTTAGGGTAATTTTGGCACCAAATTTAAAATTTTTCATGACATATAGGAGTGGGCCATTAGTCTTAATAAAGCGTCTCATGGATAGGAAGTTATATGACTAGCACAAAAAACCCTTTACCACTTAAATTCCACCCAAAATGTGAGGATCACCCTTAGATTAGTAGAAATTAAAGCAATCATCTTTAATGCTTAGAGTGTGAACCGGTAGTATAATAGATTCTAGAACTTGTTTTGTGGTGCATCCCGAGATCGCTAGTAAGACTACACTTGTGTAGTTAGGAATAACTAAATGATAAGAGGCATTAGGATAACCCTTGTTTGATACCCGTAATATAATTACTTCTTCCACATCGATTGAGTAATTCCCCACACTTTGCGTTGTACTCATATTTAGTACACGATACCCTAGTTAACCCCAGAGCCTATCCTTTCGGTTCGTGATGTTTTTTTCGAATATCAATGAAGAGCATTGTTTACAATCCACCCCCAAATGTACACCCAAATCGCCTTAGCCTACCTTGTATGCACTCACTTTTAGTGCATTATTGTTATCATACTAAACCCTTAGTTCAATTATCTTGTTGCTTGCATAAGTTGCTAAGTCGAGTCATATCCTTTGTACACAGTTTTGGGACGATTGGGACTCATGGGAAAACTTAAATTTTATGAAATGACGGGAAGGGAAAGTTTAATTCAAATTCCCTTTATTTGCATAATAATGTACTCCAAGTGTTTTGATCTTTTCAATGCGGGTCAAATTAGTGTTAGAGTAATAAAAACTCAAGTGTACGGATGTGCCCATAAATCCCTATCATTTTGATGTTATCGTAGAGGATGGTAGAGTAAAAATGTATGAAAAAAAAATATATATATATATATAGCGAAAAAAAATAGAAAAAGAAAAAAAGAAAAAAAATAGAGTGTTAAAAAAAAAAAAAAAAAAAAAAAAAAAGGCCTACCATCCTGCATCTATCTTTTAATTTATTTTTGTTTGTTTGAGTTATATAGAGTTTAGATTGTCGAGTCTTGGCTTAGCAACGCCATTCTTCGCATGCTTGTAACATAAAGATTCTTGACTTGCCACCACTAAATCGCCTATCCCACCAAACCCTTTGTTTCCCTACCGTAAGCCTATCATTACAACCCTTTAAAAGAGCTCTTAGATAGTCTTTCCTAGGTGCTTACGCCAAACCGATGGAGGTTTGATCTAGTTTCAAGCCTATGGTAATTTATGTACTTGGACCGGTTAATGAGTGTTTATCTTCCATTTCCAACTTGTTATATTTCATATACACCCGAGAGATGTGAGTATCTAAACACCCCATGTGAGGGTAATAATTTCCGTGCTTGTTATGACGGGGCTTATATGTGTTCTGGATCGTTCTAAACTAATGCTTCCAGACCCCTAACTTATAAATTAATTGACTAAAAGCACATTTGATTGAGGACAAGCAAATACCAAGTGTAGGGATATTTGATAAGGTTTTAAAATGTACCTTTTGAGGGGTCGTTTAAGCCCTTATTTGATCACTCCGTTATTACTTAATATCGTTCCTTTTCACTTTTTAGGTATCTTGAAGGCAAATGCTGGAATGACACTTATTCGGACGAAAAGGCGCGAATATACAAAGTTAATGGCCAAAGTCAATAATTGAGACACTCAGTGCTGGGCCTGAGGGGACGGGGTTCTAAATGGGGCGGCGTCCGGTACAACTAGAGACGCCGCCGGGACAAATTTTGTGACGACTCAGTAGCCAAATTGCTCATTTACAAGTGAAGGCTTCAGGTTTTAAAAGAGTAGGACGTCGCAGCTCAGACGGCCTAGATTTGATCAGACGGCGTCGAGAGAAGAGACTGCGTCACAAGCATAAGGTGACGCCGTCTCAAGACTAACGTGGCCAAGACAAAACCCTTATAATGGCGACCCGACGGCGTCACAAATTAAAGGGTGACGCCGTCGCATTTGTAATCTTATATATAGAATCCGAATTTTTCAGTTTTGAGTGTGTAGTCTTTTGGAGTAAAAACATAAACCGAACCAAGGCTGTCTTGTACAGTATTTTAGGGTTTCAGACCCTATCTTACATCAAGATAAGTGTTTTACTTCATTAATTCAATTATGACTTCCATTGATTGTGTGTATGCTTGCATGTTCCCCATGTCCGGCTAATTTACTTGTGTGTTTGCTTAGGTAATATGAAACTTAGTTATTGAATATTGATTGGTTGTCTCTTATCTTAATTGTGATTGACCTATTATTGCGATGGGTCATTCGTTGTGTTTGTAATGCTTGATTTATCTATAATGAACTGTAGTTTATAATCGCCTAGAGAAATTGTAGGCTAGAGTTCAAAGAATACCTTAGAGTTAAAGTTTATAAAGTTTTTAAGTCATTAACCTTTGGTAGCTTCAAAGAATAATGACGTGACAATTCGACCACCAATAGGAGATAACTAGGGAGTAATAAAGCCTAAGAAAATACATTTTTAACTATCATACGAGCACACAACAATAGACATAGACTACCCTCACCTTAGTTTAGATAATTAGATAAGTCGAAGTAATCGGTAGAAATACCAACCCCCCAAATCCAAACCCCGAGATTCGTACTTTTCGATTTCCTAAAAAAATATAAAAAAGAAAAAAAAACAATCTTCCTCAACCCCAACCTTGGCGTAGTAACTTCTCACTAGCATTCTTATTCCCCTAGAGAACGATATCAATTCCCGTGGCTTACCCTAATACTACACTACAACGATTAGGTTCATTGCCTAGGGTGTTGAAAAACTTGCTCGACGAAAAGGAAGTTCCTTTAACCCCGAACGACGCATGTAGCGTTATCAAAGCCTAACGTTACAACCCTTTGAAAAGAACTCTTAGATAGTTATTCCTAGGTGCTTACGCCAAAGCGGTGGAGGTTTGATCTATTCTCAAACCTAAGGTAATCTATGTATTATGCCAAGTAATGAGTGCCCGAGAGATGAGAGAATCCAAACACCAATTTTGAGGTGCTAGTGTATAATTTCCCTGCTTGTTATGACTATTGTGGCGCTTGTATTTGTTGTAAACTATTTTAAACGAATGCTACATGACCCCTAACTTATAAATTGATTGGCTAGAAGCACATTTGCTTGAGGACAAGCAAATTCCAAGTGTAGCGATATTTGATAAGGATTTAAAACATACATTTTTAGGGGGTCATTTAAGCCCTAAATAAACACATTTTATATCCGTTACTACTTATAATCGTTCCTTTTCACATTTTAGGTCTTTTGGAAGCAAAATGCTGTAATGAAGCATATTTGGACGAAAAGGAGCGAAAACATGAAGAAAAAGGCGAAGTCAAGATCCAAGGCAGTTTTTCAAGCCTGACGGCTTCCCAACAAAAGAGCGACATTGTACTTAAGGAAGAAATCTAATTAGAATGTAAGCGACAGCTCAGGTGAAAAGGAGGTTCTAAGACATGACGGCGTCACGCCTAAAATCTGGAAGGCGTCTCCCTTGTTTTCTACACAAGACGCCCGAGAACCATTTCAAGACGACGTCCTTCATGAAGACAGATGGCGTCACACTAATCAACTGACGCCTTCCCAAAGATGACTTGGCTCAAACGTAATCCTAAAGACGACGACCTGACCACCACAAAAGCGTGGCGCGCAAATCTATATATATAAGATTCGATTTTTCTGCATTTAGAGAGGTAGAATTTTGGAGAGCAAACCCTAACTCGTGTGTAGTCCGACTTGGACACTATTTTATGGTTCCAAACCATTCTTTACATCATAAGATACGTTTGTTAATCCATCATATCATTATGTCTATCCTGTGTTTAATTATTTGTGTGTATGCTTGCTTGTTTATCATGAGTAGCTAAATTACTATTGTGTTTGTTTAGATTTATGAAACCTAGTTGTTAATTATTGTTAGGTTGTCTCTTGTCTTGATTGGTATAGAGTAAGGAAAATTGGCTTATTCTATAATTGTTGCGAGCTTGAACATCCTAAATAGCAAAAAGCTTGAGAGTGCACTTGAGCCATCGTTGTGTTTATTGCGTGAGTTGTAGATTTAGTATAATAGAGTATCGGGAGATACTACGGTGGCATCCGGATAGTCTAGAAGAGAGTTACAATTAGAAACTAGGGAATTAGCACCCCCCCCAAAAGGAATACAACGCACCAATTAAGATGAGGATGTGACAATTCAACCGACCAATAAGATATAACTAAGAAGTAAAAACATCTAATCAACACACTTTTAATCATCATAAGGGCACACTTAACAATACATAGCCTATCTTTAGTTTAATTAGTTATTAGTTTAAAGAATTAGTAGAAGTACCACCCCTCACTCCTATACCCCGAGATATTTACCTTGCTTTCTAAAAACATAAAAGACTAAAAAGAATCTCCCTCAACCTTACCTTCTCGTCATACATCTCTTCCTAGCATCTATTCCCCTAGAGAACGATCAACCCACTGAGCTTACCCATACTAAACTGCAATGATTAGGTACAATGCCTAGAGGTTTGTAAAGCTTGCTCGTAAAAAAGGAAGTCTTTCGACCCCGAACCTGCACATCACAAACCAGAGGTTTACAACTTGGTGGTAGATCAACCAACACCCAAGTGTTGTTGCTCATGATGGAATCCATCTCAACATTGATTGCTTTTTTCCAGAAAGCAACATCCTGGGACTTCATTGCTTCTTAAAATGTCATGGGATCATCCTCAACAATGAAGCAATAGGATTATTGGTCAGAGACCTCATCCATTGTTCCTTCAATTAAATATAATTGAAAATCAGGTCCAAATGACTTTGGAGTCTTGACCCTTTTGCTCTTTCTAAGCTCAGGTCCAGGTTGTTGAATCACAACCTCATCAGGGGCCTCTGATGGCACTTCATCAGGGACCTATGATACACCAATGTCATGAGTTCCATTAGGAATCCTCTGACTTGGTCTAGGGACTGATGAGAATCTATTCTCATCAAAGAGTGCATCCCTTGATTCAATTATAGAGTTAATTGAAACACTTTCATTAGGTTCTATAACATAGAATCTAAAAGCTTTGGTATGCTCAGCATATCCAACAAAGATGCATTCAATATCTCTTTCACCCAAAGTTTTTACTTTTCGATTAGGGAGTCTCACAACAGCCTTACAACCCCAAACCCTAAGAAAGTTCAGGTTGGGTTTCCTTTTAGTCCAGAGTTCATAAGGGGTAATCTTGTTCATTTTGTAGGGAACCCTATTTAATAAATAGCAAGCTGTTAAAATAGCTTCACCTAGAACCCTTGACTCGGTCCTGAATAGGACAACATGGAATTTACCATCTCCTTCAGTACCCTATTTTTCCTTTTAGAAATACCATTTTGTTGAGGAGTATAGGGAGCAGTCGTTTCATGGATAATACCTACAGACTGAAAATACAAAGTATCCATGTACTCACCTCCCTTATATGTCCTTAATATTTTGATCAGGGACCCAAGTTGCAATTTAACTTCAATTTTAAACACTTTGAGTTTATCTAATGCTTCATCTTTAGTATGTAACAGATACACATAACAGAACCTAGAAGCATCATCAATAAATGTCATAAAGTACTTCTTATTCCTCAAAGAAGGAGTGGCATGCAAATCACTGTGTCATCAGCTCCAAGAGCTTAGTTTCACACGTTACACCAAAAGGTGTCTTAGTTATTTTGGTCAACATGCAAGTTTTACACTTTTCAGTGTCCATGTAAAATGATGGGATTAACCCATCCTTAGACATATCTTGCATCCTTTTATAGTGTACATGACCAAGTCTATCATGCCATAGGGTAGAGTCAGTCAGGTCATAGGTGGTCATAAAGCCTAAATTATTACAATCATTAACAATGTTCAACCGGAACATTTGATTACACAAATATCCAAAACCAATAAATATACCACTTTTAGACAAAACAAGTTTATCAGATTCATTAACTTGTTTAAAACCATGATTATTCAAAACACTACTTGAAACCAAGTTTTTGCTTTTATCAGGAACATTAATAACATTAAACAAAGTTACAATCTTTATAGATCTAAACCTAAGATCTACACAACCACGTCCATGCACCAGGGCTGTTGACTCATTTCCTATGTGAAGAATAGAACTATCATTCAGTGACTCATAAGTCTTGAACCTTCTATCTTTACAGCACATGAGCGTTGCTCTAGGTCAACCCACCACGCAACATCATCATCCTGCATATAGTTAGATTCAGATACATATGTACATAATAAACCTAAAGAGATTTATTAAACATATCCTTACCTTTCAAAGGCCCAACCATTCTCCGATCCACTAGTTCGAGGATCCATTAGTTTTACCAACCAATCTTAACACTTTGCAATCCCTTTTGTGACCAGATTGCCACATTTCCAACAAGTAGGTGCTTCTTTGTTGGTCAACCTCCTTGTGTTATCTTGATGTTTACGTTTACCCTTGTTGTCATTGTACCAGGTGCAGTTGTTATGCTCCACCATATTGATAACATATGCACCAGAAACATTGTTGCTCTTTGGCTTGTCATTATCCTACGCCCTGAGTGATTCCTTAACGCTTGATGACTTCCCTACTCAACAAGAGTTAACTCCTCCTTCTTATGTTTCAAGGTATGCTTTAAATCTTTCTAAGAAGGAGGGAGTTTTTCAATGATACAAGAGACTGAAATAGCCTCATCCATTTTCATTTTTCTTGTGTAAACCTTCCAAGTATACCAAGAAGTTCATTGTATTGTTCCACAAGCTTCTTGAATCAGTCATTTTGTAATTATTGAAATTACTTACAAGAAACTTCTTACTTGATGCATCCTCAGCCATATATTTTATCCAAGGAATCCCATAGTTCTTTGGAAGATTCAACATTCTGATAAATAACAAAGAGAGAATCAGACATACCACTGAGGATTAAACCTCTGCAAATGTAATCATCATTCTCCCATTTGTTCCTCTTCATGATCTGTTCCACAGTAGTATCATCCCCATCATCTGAAATTGATGTGCTCAGAACATACACCACACTCATGCTTGACAACAGGAAATGCATCTTCTTTTACCATCTTCTGAAATCCACCCCTTAAAACTTATCCAGTTTGAAGAAGTCAGCAATCATATACTTCATAGCAAAAACCATTGATTATCACAAAATAGTTTACTTTGATTTTTGGGGGTTATGTGCCCAGAGCAGGGTGAAGATAATCAATAGCGTAACTAATTACCAATGAATGGTTACTAGATATCACTTGGAATCGTGTAATCACTTCCCAAAGTAAACTATTCAATAACCCTTTTGGGATAATACCAAATGTATTCAATATCCGAGTATCACGAATATCTACTTGGGATAATACCAAATGTATGTTAATGATTTAGGCACAAATCAATAACCCCTTTGCATCCAAGTGTTTACGTTTTCTGTATCTCATTCATGCATATTTGATTTCCTATTTATATGGAAATACTCATAGCTAGTCAAATGGAATTATAAGGATTAATCGGCCTATTAATCGCCTCATAATTATCCCCATTATAGCTAATATTGGTTACATGACCAATTAAACGGGGTCATTAAGCAGTTATAACAGCAACTTAAATAAGCCAAAGCCTGTTACAAGTTAATTAGGTAGCACTAGCAGTAGTAACTCTGCCTAACAGTACTAACATTAATATTAGCAGTATTAATTCTTCCTAACAGTACTAACATTAATACTAGCAGTATTAACTTTGCCTAACAGTACTAACATTACTACTATCAGTATTAACTCAGTCTAACAGCACTAACATTCTGAACCTTACCACTATAAAGTCAGGGTGTTCAGGGACTTTTTTGGTGTATACTCTGTACCTCCTGACCCATTAACAGGCTTGTCGAGTCAGATTCCTCCGAATATTCATAATGCCTTTTTTTTTTAGATGAGGAACTTGATCTTCTACTTAGGTTTTAAATCTCCGGTTGCTTTATTTAATCCAGCTCAACTCACAAGTTGACCAATTGGCTGCTCGTAGAGTATTAACTACTGCTCTAGTTCATATCAAGATGGTCACTTTTTTTTTCCCAAAAACTCGTCTCTTCAATTTGCGGGGTACGGTTGCCACTTCCTTGCCGACTATGTGTTGACATAATCGTCTTTTATTACTTTAGGTCTTTGTGCCTATAAGTTATTTTTATTCGATGTTAAGATACGTTTTTTAATGCAGACATAAGTTGCATCTACACACAGTATTAGTAGTAAATGTGGACTTGTTGAAGATGCGTCCATAATCCTTAGGGCCAAATCCTATCAGTTGCGCGGTAGTGCAAATATTGGAACGTAACTGATTATTATATAGTCTGCTAATAAAAAACTTTATGATCATATGATCAAAGTCTATATCCTGAGCCCTTGAGGCAATATCAAAAAGGTTTCATAGAAAAAGTGGGTGTTGCTTTCATTGGCGCCACCAAACTCATAATACGAATCATGACATTACATTCCATGATAATGATAGAAAGAGAGGGATGGGCATTGACACCATGATCCATGCAATGCATGATACTAACATACAAATGTATACACTATACACTACTCATAATGTAGTAATTATAATAGTAATATACTAATATAGTATACATGTAACGATGATGATGGTCATACGATGTTGACGTTATCATATTAACGAAGTTGAGATGGTATATATTGTTGACAGAAGATGAATATTAGAATTAATCGAACCTCTATTGAAGATTAGGCTAGTCGTAATAACGACCGAACCTTGTGTCGATCTAGCAAGGGATCTCTTTTCTTTTTGCTTGAGTGGTCGGCAAAACAACCGAATGGAGCCTGTAAAGTAACTGACGTGGGCTAGTATCAGTTGGTTGGGTATTTGTTTTTAAAAAAAATAAAATTTAAAAAACTTACCTCATAAATATCTCAATAGTTCTCTACTTTTACACACTTTCAACTCTAATATTTATATACACACTTTAACTTCTCAACTCAAACAAATTAATTCCAATCAAATTACTATTTTTATTTTTTTTAAAAGCCGCTTTGCTTATTCAGGCTTTTACTTCTTCAATCTTAAAATTTCGAGTTCATGTAGATAGAGATCGTTACGGTGCTTATGATCGTCTAGTGATGGCTTACTTCGCTGAAAACCTAATGTATGACTCACATACATTCCGTAAGCGGTTCCGAATGAGTTGATCACTTTTGACACACATTGTTCAGGAATTGACTCATAATGTGTTGTATTTTCAACAAGGTGTTGATTTTACGCGAAAAGTTGTCATTTACCCGTTGATGAAATCGACCTCTATAATTCGTCAATTAACATATGACATTATTGCTGATGCTCTAGATGAATATATGCAAATTGGTGATAAAACTTACCATGATTTTCTTAGCTGTTTCTGTAATGGGGTTATGGACTTACATGGAAAAGAGTTTTTTTACAGACCTTCTAATACAGATGTCTAAAAACTCTAAGCTTTTCACGAGTAAAAACATGGTTTAATGGGATGTTAGAAAGCATTGATTGTACAGATTGGCCTTGGGATTAGTGCCGATATGCATCTCGTGATCAATTTTGTAGGGGTGATCACGGGTTAAATCCATTCATTAACTTGAAGCGGTTGCCTCACAAGGCTTATGGATTTTGCATGTGTTCTTTGACATTGTTGGGTCGAACAAGCCATCAAAGGCTATAATCCATTTACCTATTTAGCGATCTCAAAGGCGGTATTCCGAGGTTCTGATGTGGCAGGTATGTAATGAGGATATATCTGGAATGGCTTGTTCTTATGAAGTCCATTTCAGAGCAGGGAGTTGAATGATACAAAGCGAATAAGATATAAACAAGTGCATGACACAACAAGAAAAAATGTGGAACGAGCTTTTAGCATGCTAAAGAGAAAGTGGGCTCTAATCAATACTCTTGCATGGTCGCAAAGTCTTAAGAAAATAACAGATATAATATACACATGCATCATATTATATAAAATTATTTTAAAAGACAATGGGAAGGTCATCTCTCACGACTTTAATTCGGAGGAGCAACATCGTGAGATGATCTCGTACGAGCACAAGAAGAGAGGTTCCAAGTTACTAGAGATATGCACTTCCAGAAAACTCATCTAAGCCTTAAAACCGATTTAGTGGGACACATTTGGCGTCAAACAAATAAACATTAACTTTATTGTTTTGTTTTTTATTTTTTATTTGAATTATTATGTAGTATTTTTTAAATTATTGATGAAAATTTAATTTAAAAAAAGGGGTTGGGTTACACACAAGGTTACAATTACGAACATTTGTTCATGTGTTTAGTCTTTGAGAAAGAAGCTGAAGTGACATTGAGGTGGCAGATTGGTCTACTCACCTATAAAATTTAGTATCGGTCGTAGTTACTCCCATCCCATAACTGTTTATTGCTAGGACTGATATGTGTTTCGTTGTAGGCATTTTTATTCAAGTTTTAAATTTATATTTTGATGGACTTATACCTTAAGGATACACTTGCCGGCGGCACCGTCGATGTTAGTGGGGTAAGTATGAGGTTGATACCAAAATGAAAGGTATGTTTTAGTGAAGTTATTGTTGGTTTGTGTTTATAATCGGCTATATTTACTCATAATTTTGTTGCAAAAGTGTAAAAAGAAGTTTGCTTGGTGAATGTAGCGTGTGTATAAAAGGTGAAGAAATGAAGATTTCACATTTGGATAATTCGAGAAAGAAAGACAAGTGAGAGCTCATGGACTCAATGATTAGGAAGCACAGGATTTAAGTGTCCACATCAAATAAATATCAAGTTTCATCTTGGAAATCTCAAGATCGAAAGCAAAGAAAAAGGCACGAATCGAGAAAAGTCAACAAAAGTCAAGATTTGGTATATGGAAGGGCTCCGACCCGATCGGTCGAGCCCGAACGGATCGGCCGGGAATGGTCAAAGCATAACGGGATCGGCCAGCGTCGAACCGATCTATGGAACACCTGCAGTTTACACCAGTCATTTATTGATGCCTTAAGCCCCAATTAATCATGAGAGTCCATCATTTTGTTAATAACTTATTGAGGACGTTTTGGCTTGATAGTAAAAGGTTCCTATCTATATAATGCACCTAGACTTAGTAGTTTAGTGTGACACATCCAAAAGAGTAATAGTTTACACCAAAGCTATTACCAACCCTTATTATTCATCCCAAAGTCCTATATATTTGTAAACGAGAGTGGTGAGACAAATTCTCAACCATTGTGTAATCATTTGGAGTTGTACGGTTAGGCTAAGGCGATTGGAGTGTGATTGCTATATTCCACAATTTTCTAATTCTTGTAATCTAAAGCTTAGGTATTCTATTGAACTTTGTCATGAATCTCTATTCTATTGAATTATTTGAATTACCTTGTTACTACTTGTGTTATGTTATGATTGTCATGGAGTAATTCTTGAATATACTTGTGTGTAAGGATGTAGGAAATTGTAGGAGTGTTTTTATATGTGATGCATGTAAATGATCTTGTTTAAATGAGTTTGTTGGAAAAACTACTAGTCTTGTTTGATTTGTTGGTAAAACATTTTTAAGAAAAAGGACCGAAAGGATTTCTCTTATGTTTTATTCCAAAAAGTTAAGTGACAAACTAGTATGGGGATATGGTGATTGACACTCACCATGTTTACTTATTAAAAGAAGACTAGAAACTTTTTCATCACGAAAGAACGGAAGATTAGGAACAAGTTTAATAAGAACCTTTTAAACAAATGATTTTCTAAAGAATAATCATTAGATTAAGGACCGAAAGGATTACCTATATGTTTTTATTCTTAAAATGATTTTTACAAAACATAAACCATGGGTTGGAAATCATTTGCTTATGATTTGTGCATTGCATCAAAGTTTACACCAAGCCTTCATGAACACTCTTTATAATTACCTATAGACTTCACACAAGTATATGTTTCTTTATTTTGATTTTTACTAAACCAACACTTTGAAGGAAGCCTTGACAAGCTTTCTTGTCTCAAATACTTTAACAAATTAAAACGTAAATCCCTTGGGACGACCTCGACTTACCCACCTTTTCTATCACGAAAGCTATATACTTGCTTGTATGTGTTAAAGTAATTACCGGATAAATCGTGTTTATAAATTTTAAAACTTGCACACGGTTGAGCACATAAGAGGTCGATCTCAGGAATAGTGTGCTTGGTCTTAACCTAGTGAGTTTTATAGATTTAAAAAGGGGTTTTGATCTAAGATTAATTATTCTACTAAAATAAATTAATTAACTATTTAACTATGGCGTTGTGATTAATAAGAGAAAGTAGTGCTAGCCATGTTAATCCTATTACATTTTAGCTATTCGTCTATTAGTGCAATGATCTAATTGTAAAGTATTGGTGACATCAGGATGTATGAGGAGTATCTAGCTGGTCCAGACAATACCCCACATTTATATCTAACCTAGACTAGACCCCTTGGTTCATGCATCTAGCCATTACACATGTAATCTCCTAGTCCATTTGGTCCATGAACCTATCTGAATACAACCATGAATTAAGTCATGTCAACTAATCTATGTGATTTATCAATGGTATCCACGTGGTCCATGCGATACCTACTCTTTCTCACTTGGTCCATGCGAGAAGAGCACTATGCTAACCTATCGTTATCATAATATACATTTAGTACCTACTTGGTCCATGTGATAGTTAGACTTAAAATACTCAAACATATAAACAAATACGTATTGAACGATAAACACGTAAACTAAACAATACTAAACATTAAATCTTAACAAACGGAAATAACTATCATGTAATATTTGTAAACATGGAGAACACCAAGGGTGTTAGCCCATAATCTCAAAAAACATAATCAAAGTATAATCAAACGATAATGAAAATGAGTTCATAAAAAACACGATAATCAAACCGAATGATAAACAATTGAATGATGAATCGAGATCTCCTTCTCTAATGATGTGGTCTTCTCGGGGTGTTTAGTACTGTTTGGAGGAGGTTTTGGACACTTGAGAAAGGTCCCAAGGACCCCTAACGATCATTAAGTTCATGGTCAGGGTTCTGTATTCATAGTTTCATATTTGGGCCTAATATGGCATATCCAAAAGTGGATACGACATATCCAAGATATCAAATGTAGCCACAAAGAGAGAATATTCTAGGATATGCTTTCGAATACGGAATACGGCGTATTCAAATCCAGTATAGTGTATTGGTCAATACGGCGTATCTAAATTTTCAATATGTTGTATTCTCTTCATGAGCATGTAGGTCTTCATTTTCTCATATCGTGGCCGCTGGAATTGAATAAACCGGGGTCCAGATGAAGAAATTACGACCAAAATACTAAAGCATCCTCAAGGCCATCATGTAAACTAGTTTTCTCTTCTTGATTCCATTTCTTCTCTGGGGTTTTTTTGGGACGTGTATATGGTGTATTCCTATAAATGGATATGTTTTATGTCTTCTAAGAGCATCTTGACGTGTATATGGTGTATTCCTATAAATGGATATGTTTTATGTCTTCTACATATCTTGGGTCTTCATAAGTTAGTTCTATACTGCGTATCTCCAGAAATGGATATGTCGTATCCTTCTAAGTATAAATAGGTCTTGGAATCGTCTTAGTTATGTATACAGGTTATTCCTATAGATGGATGTGCCGTATCTTCCTCTCGAAAGAGTGTTTGCTTCTTTTCTTAATTTTATCTCCAAATAATGCTAATTTTTGCATATTTTGTAATATTACTCCAAAATCACTGAAAGTATAAACCTTAAGAAATAAAGTCTCGATTCAGATATAAATATGCAATATATGAGCAATAATCATGTGATAAATATTCAACAATTTAGGACTAATCATGGACCACGATGATAAATATTGATTTTGTTGGGTCGAAAACCGACGCAAATTGTCTTTGACAAATATCTAAACATAAAATAAGCCTAATAAACCCTCTGAAGATTAGCGAGCATAAGTCTCTGATAAAGATCGTAGTATCACTTTATAACTATCAATGTGAACCTGATAGTTATCAGAAGTGAGATACTCCCTGATAGTTATCAAACATCCCTGATTATTATTCAGAAGGTGTTACTTACTGATAAAATAAATTAGTGAGTGTTGTATAAAGCTCAACCAACTGTCTAGCTTTAGGGACATCAAAGACCAGCTGTAGAAAATACTTCACAAACTGATGCGGTGTTAAGGAGTTATTTACAAGGAGCTACAAACAACACCAGGGTCAGTAACATCTAACAAATGTTTCTCTGACTCTAAAGACTTAATTTTGTTTTTACAACCTCAGCCTCTGAATTCATGGGCGAGAAAATTCTTAAAGAAGATAAATTCAAGTACTTATCGATATACGAGAAACATGGGACTATAAGCTGTCAAATCTGGTAAGCCAAAAGTACACTCAAGACTAGTTTACTAGGAACGTGCCAATCTATTGCAAGTGGGCAATTTACTATGCACCTGTGTGCATCCATTGTTTCCCTCCCTGCATAAACCAAAGGTTGTAACCAAGTTAAGTAGAGATTCAAATACAGAAAATAATAAAAAGTATTATAGATAGGATCCTCCTCTCCTAAGAACAACAATGCAAAGCTAGCTGCCTCTTGTTGTTTAATTTTGGAGAGTTAATCTGTCATCAACCATAATAGTTTTCTGTAGGCTATCCCTTGTAAATCTTTGATTCATTTCTAATAATATTTATAAAGTTGAAAACTAAAAATGGTGTTATTAGCATGTAAGAGTCGTTCTCATGCAAACCCAACCTCTATGTAGATGTTCATCAATTTTTGTCACTTGCTTAAACTATTGTTCTTATTTTTCATGGTTTGTGTGATCGTGCCGGACCCAACAAGTACAATCAGAGCGGGTGGGTTTTCCTTATTCCGGATCTGTTCTTGATTGACCGCTAATAATATATAGCCGTTCTTGATTGATGGCTAATAACACAAGTTTCTAACCATCCTCTTCAAACCCCACCCTAAATATATCCTCCCCAACAATAGTCCTGCTTCATTTCTACAAGATCAGGTAATGTCACGATGATATTGTTTATAATGAAGCTTCTTGTGCCTTATCTCCAGTTCTTTTAACCACTCTTTCCTCGGTACTACATTTTTGCAAGTCCTTTCGTTCAGGAACAAAGGATCAGTAGGACATTACATCCTTTTTATCATGAAATCCCTGTTCAAAGGTACTTGGTAAAATGTGGGTAAGTTTATCCCACAAACTGAGAAGAATGGTTATGATAGATGAAGAATGGTTACTCTCAGTAGTAACCAAGACATAGTTAAATGAACATCAGGGACTATTAATTAGTCATCTGAGGCCATTCTTTGAGGGGGAGCGTTAGGGGATAGATGTTTTATCTTCAGTCTATGCTAAATTGCTGCATTTGGAAGTGTTTGCTAAGTCATGCAGTTCCTAATCCTCAAAAAACTTGGCTGAAGACAGGTGCAACAAAGGAACAATCTTCAAATATTTTCCCTTTCTTCTCCTTTGTTGTAAAAATCAGTTGTAAGAAGAAGCATTTATGCTCACTTACAACTGACTTAATTCTAGATATCTTTGTATTTAAAAATAGGAGACTATAAGGCAGAATAACTAAACCATCAGTCTTTTTATAGTTTTAGATAGCCAGTTACAATATTAAAGAGCTGGACCACTGACTCTGATAGTTCAGGGTCTATGTCATGTTCAAGAACAATAAGGGATTACACTATGCTTGTTAGTTTTTCCTTATTGTAAACTCAATATGTAAGAAGAAGTCGTTATGCTCACTTACTACTCATAATTAGTCTATTTATATATTTAAATAGGGGAGATTCTTGGGTCTGAAATTGACCCAAATTGTCTCTGACAAATATATAAACATAAAATAGCTTAATACACCCTCTGAAGGTCAGTAGCATAAGTCTCTAATAAAGATCAGAGAGAGTGTCACTTCATAACTATCAGTGTGAACCTGATAGTTATTAGAAGTGAGATACTCCCTGATAGTTATCAGAAAACATGTCTCCCTGATTATTATTCAGAAGGTGTTACTTACTAATAAAAGAAATTAGTGAGTGTTGTATAAAGGTCAACCAACTGTCGAGCTTCAGGTACATTAAATACAAGCTAAAGAAAAAACTTCACAAACTATTGCGGTGTCAGGGAGTTATTTACAAGGAGCTACAAACAGCACCAAGGTCACTGAGATCTGATAAATGTTTCTCTGAATCTAAATACTTAATTTAGTTTTTACAACCTCGGCCTCTAAATGCATGGGCGAGAAACTTCTTGAAGAAGATAAGTTCAAGTAATTATTGATATTAGAGAAATAGGCATTAGGAGTATAAGCTGTCAGAACGGGTAAGCCAAAAGTACGCTCAAGACTAGCTTTTGTCAGGCACCTGCCTATCTATTGCAAGTTAGAAAGTTTCTATGCACCCATGTGCATCCATTGTTTCCCTCCCTACATAAACCAAAGGTTGTAACCAAGTAATATAGAGATTCAAACATAGAAAATAATACAAAGTACAATTGTTAGGATCCTCCTCTCTTAAGAACAACAAATTAAAGCTAGTTTCCTCTTGTTGTTTTATTTTGGAGAGTTAATCTGTCATCAACGGGGATAGCTTTTCGTAGGCTTTCCTTTTTAAATCTTTGATTTAAGATTTATAAAGTTGAAAAGTACGAATGGTGTTATTAGCGTGTAAGAGTCGTTCTCATGCAAACCCAACCTCTATGTTGATGTTCACCAGTTTTCGTCACTTGCTTAAACTGTTTTTCTTCTCTTTCATGGTTTGTGTGATCGTTCTGGGACCCAACAGATTTACATAAAGAGCATAGCTAGATGGTGGACTAAGGCGATTTGGGTGTAACATTTGGGGGTGGATTGTAAACAATGTTCTTCATTGATATTCTAGAAACTGGAACATCACGAGAACCATGAAAAGGATACGCTCGATGGTTAACTAGTATCGCTGTACCAGATGAGTACATCGCTAAGGTGTGTGGAAAATTACTCAACCGATGTGGATGACGTAATTAAATTACAAGTTTAAAACAAGGGTTATCTGTTGGAATCACTCCTAAACCTTATTCAAGTGTTAGTTACTCATATGTAATAGTTAGCTTACTATGGCCTTTATGTTTGTTAGTTGTAAGTCTTGTAGAAGGCCCATGAGCTTAGGCCCAAGCTCCAGTGAAAGGAGGGTGTGTTGCCAGCTCCTTGCCTATAAATACCCTATGTAAACCTTCATTTGAAGGTTGGTTGTTCAAGTTATTCTCTCATTCACTCTCTTGCTTAAACCGTTTTTATGGTATTGTGTGTAGTTTTACTTGTTCAATCGCTTTATCTCTTTTCTTATAAGCTTTAGTGGTAAACCTTGTGACCAAACAGTGGTATCAATCGCCAAATAGTTGGGTGTACTCGTTTGTTTTTGAAATTTTTTTGGTTTTGGTCCACGTTAAAGATAACGGTTATTTGGTTCGCACAAACTTGTTTTTACACTTTTAATGCAAGATTCTTGTACTTTAAACGTTTTAAGGTTAAAAATACTTGTTTTTCTGAAAAAGTTTCAAACTTACGCTGGATAAACGTTTTTGAACTTGATTTTGTTCTGGGTGAAGTTTTACCTGTAACCCGTTTAGCGTTTAGTTCATCAAGATTCACACTTTGTGTTATTTTGGTACTATTAATGCTATTCCATAACAAAATCTGGTTTGAAACATATTTGGGCAAAATCAAAGTATTGGAGCAAAACCCACGTAGTAAAACCCTAAAACTAGCGTAAGTGCCTCCTTGGTTTGATCTTCATTGTGGTTTATTCCGTTTTCACTTGGATAAGTCCTAAAATACGCCGACTCTATATCTCAGACCTGTGATAGTGTAAAAGATCATTTGGGCAAAAACCCTGTTTAAGCATAAGCTGTAGAAATCCTACGCCTAAGATTTTTTCTCTCGCCTAAGCCTAGTCTTACGCATAAGAAAATCCTACGCCTAACTTTCTACGCATAACTTTTGTCTACGCCTAACTTTAGTGTCTTTTTCCTACTTAAGCTAAATCCTATGGTAACTCCTCATTGTTACAGTAACTTGGTGTTTACGCATAAGTGCTAATTGGTTCTTGTCTTTTCTACGCCTAAGGATACTTCATCAACAAAGGTTCATTCGATTACAAAGATCCATTTTACCAACACAAGTTTATCAACATGTCTCAACCACCATACTCTAACTATTTCCTTACACTTATCCTCCTCATCCTCAACGTCAACAACAACTAACCCACAACATCAACAATGGAATCAACAACAAGCAATTTATCAACAACAATTTAACCAACAACATACTCCACAACTACCGCAAATCCACAACCTCAAATGGTTCAACCACCACAAAGTCTTCAAGCTCAAACCGTATTAAATGACTTTAATCAAAATCCATCAAGGATCACTATGAGGGAACCCACTTGGTTTGCAAAGATGTTTGAAACTTTAAGCGCACCAACAATCAATTCATGAGGTTGGATCACTTGATAGACCTCAATGCTCACCCGGAAACTACGATCAATGGGTGATAATCTTTAGATTTTGACTAAAGAAGCCACATGGAAAGTTCTTAAAGAAGGTTATCTTGGAAGGTCCTTTGAGATGTCACCGTCATTGTACCGGAGATCCAAATGCCATTCCACCAAGAGATGAACAAGCGAACATTGCACTGTTTGAGACTTGAATCCTCAAGAACTTCTACACTATGAAGGAGATGAGCTTGCAATGGAATATATCCTCCTAGGATTACCAAACCTACTCTTCGTAATGTTGATGCTCAAAAACCGCAAAAAAATGTGGGATCATATTCGTCTTCTTATGGAAGGATCAGACTCAATCGGGGAAGATTTGGAATCCAATTTACTTGGCTTATGAACACTTCATGATTGAAACCTGAGACACTGAGTCCTATCATCACCATTCTCGACATCATCAATGATTTGGATAAACACAACATCATCATGCCAAGAATTGCGGTGAATACTAAGTTCTTGAGTAGTCTGGTTCGAATGAGAGTATGTCATTTTTTCCTCCGCCAGAAGAACATGCATCACTACCTACGGATTGTTGTAACATTACTTGAAGCCTCATGAAAAGGAAGTTGATCGGAAAGGATTCTCCGGCTCAATTCGCTCCACCACATCCGGAAAATCACCAACTTGCCTTATATGCTCAACAAAATTATTCTCCTCAACCAAAGAACTCAACCAAGCGCTTCAAACCACCAAACGATCAATCAAAACAATCTCAACAAAATAAATTGGTTCCTTACAACAACAATGATCAAGCACTTCATAATGAGGAATCCGATCCGTTCGAGGCATTGCAACAAGGATTTTCTATGATTGCCAATGCCTTAGTAGCAATTACCAACAAATCCAACAACCGTATTCGCCCTCATCTAATACAAGGAATCAAGTCACAAACAATGGCCGAGTTGAAGTTGAAAGATCGTTATGGTCACGATGGGCGGTCAAGGGTTTAATATCTGTGAGTAGGAATAACAATCGAGCTCCGTGGTGGAACAGGAAATGCCCGAATGGGTTGAATGGTCTTGATGCCACAAGCTGCAATGGAAGGACACTGCTAATGTATGCCCAAAGCTAAGGACTAGTGCTTATTTCAAAGAGGCTCTTCTTTTCCTTAAGGATGAAGCTGGTGGATCTCTACGCACAAAGAACGAGTTTTATGGCAAATCAGGTTCGATGATGATATGGAGGACTAGCCAATGTAAACAAGTATGTTGATGGCTAATTGGTAGAGTTACACATATGAGGACACAGCCCAGTATGACACCGATGGCTTGTCTCGTACCGAACAAACCATATTTATCTCGATCTCATCTCCGCCAACATGCAGATCCGGCAAGGCTCGGGATGTTCAAAATGAGTCGTCCACATCTCATTCCGACGATTTTCAACTAGACCCCATAGTTATATTTGACGATCAAGATGACCACCCGGTTTCCCTTGATAATCAAATTGACTCCGTGGTTATACTTGAGGATCTTTAATGATCATGTTGAGCACGAACTTTTGCCTCATCCAGATTTTGCCGTTTAATGGGCCAACGTAATATGGGAAAAATTTCATGCCATTAATCAGACTTGAAATGCAAAATGCAATCGTTAACCAAGGATTTTGAATGCCTACAAAAGCAACTCAACCTTTTCAAAACTCAAGAAAAACGTGAAAACGGTTTTGAAGCAGCCTTTGCCAAATCTTATCAAAGCGAAAATATTTAGAAAGACGGATGCATTGATCTAGCGGCTTGAAGAATGTCTGTTGTGCGAAATAGAACAACTGAAACATGAAAACATAAAAGCAAATTAAGCTCTCACCTTGGAAAATCAAAAGCGTCAGTTGTTAACTTGTCAAAAGCGTTCTGCATATATAAAAGCATTCAGCGAAACGAATAGATGATCATCTTGAAGAAATCATCGGCTTGCAAAACAAACTTAAAGAGTTTAAACCTGTGGTTTACAAACATGGCGAGTCGGTCACAGCCGTTGAAAAGTTTGCTTTAAAACCCAATCCAAATGGATATGGACCGAATCTCGCTGATTACAAACCTAAGCTTTCAACAAAAGCATTCAAACCAAACACCTAGTTGCAGAATATAAAGTAGATAATTCTGTTATGAGTGTTGTTGAATATCATCGTCAAGAGGAATTAGATGCAAGGACGAGTCGATCAAAATTAGAAAACGTTGTTTAAAACAAACCTTTTAACTATTCAAAAGCGGTCACTTTTCACACCAAGTTCTTCTAACACACAAGGGTTATCATCAAAACACCTTAGTCTTCTAATGTAAATCCCAAACCAGATTATGCACAAATTTATGGTCCTTACCTTCCATCTGAAGTAAACTCAAAACTGAAAATCAAAAATTCTTAGATATTTTGACATTTTCATGGCTGACCTCAAAAACTTTAGAACATGAGATAGAATATCGCTCAAATCAAAATTGATCATTTTCAATCGCCTCTAGCGAGAACAAAGAGATTTTTCGAAAAATCTTTTACCTAATGTTAAAAATTTGCAAAATTGTATGCATTAGCTGGGGAAAAGATTTTCATAAGAACTTGGATGATGAAGGTCGTTCGATAAACAAACATCTATTTCAAACACTAAGCGTAAAAAGAAAATGTTGAAAAGATTTTGATCGACTCTTGGAAGATGTCATCTGTGCCGATGTCCATAATGTTATTGAATTCTTTGTCATATGCATTTGATCATACCTCTGCCGACAACGCGATTTTGTGATAAATGTTGAAACAACGATAATGTGCTTGGTCGAGTCATAACTTGAAAACAAATGATTGTTAAACGAACTTTCAAATGCAATACGTCGTCTTAATTGGTGTCAAAAAGATATTCACGATCAACAAATTGTTTTTCAACATAAAATCGCCCAGCTATGCATACAAAATCTTCGATCCCCATGAGCAAGCGGATGATCAAAATGTGTCTTTAAGTGTCAAATTTAAAATATGAACAAGAACTTTTAAAATAAAAAGAATATGGTGTCATATTTGATTTACTCAAAAGACTTCGATGATGAAGCATCAAATGAACTTGATCATTATCTTGCACACACTAAAGAAGTTATGCATTTTCTTTGGAAATGTTCGGTCACGAAAATCAAGATCCGATTCACACTATCCTCAAGTTAAGAGAAATGTTAGGAAAGTATGAACAACTTCCACCAACCATCATTAAGAGATTAGCCCTAGTAACACTTAGTACTCATGCACCTAGAATCCCTATCGCAAATCACAAGATGCTAACGTGCCTCCCACTAATACGAATAGTTGCATCTTTTCCAAATGTCCAGACTTCGCGACCTAGAGCACTAAATTAAGAAGGAAGGCGCGAACCTACTAAAAAGATCAATCGAGAATGCTAAAGTAGAAGAACACCCTAGGACTATGAATAAGACTCACGTTGCCTCCACTATAGATATCGTTCGGCAAATGTAATAGAAATAGTGATGTACGTATGTTAAACCATTAAGTACTTTTGATATTGATCGATGCACCTTGTGTTATTTGTGGTAAAAGTATGAATTTCGATTGCCATGATAAATGTGTTGCTAAAGCTATCATCTCTCGTTTAAGGAATCCTAAGAACCGAATACCTCTAGGCCCACTAATCTTGCTAAGTCCTTGGCTAGACCAGCTCTTTAGATTCTAACAAACGCATTGTCGTCCCCTGTAGCTCAGTGTCACCTCCTAGGAATGTAGTACCACCTAGTGCATTCACTAAGACTAAAGCAAATACTAGTTGGAGATGGCAGAAATGGATATATAACACCCTAGGATTTAAGTGGATACTGATGAGTGTCTAAATACTCATCATTTTTGTACCATTTAAACTGCAAAAACATCTGAAAACACTCAGAAATGCATCGAAATGATAAAAATATTACAAATAAGTGTTTTATGTGTTTTAAATGCAAAAATATCAAAATCACGGTGAAAACGTATAAAGTTTGCCTAATTAGTTTGAGTCCCCAAGTTTCAAAAGTTGTCAAAAGCAAGTTGGTAAACCAAAAATAAAGAAAAATGTTATTCAAGGTACCTGAAATATTCTAATTTGTCAAAAATGGTCCTTGAATAAATCTTTTGTTAAATGGCGAAAAAGGTCCGAACTTTTGAAATTGTCAAGTTTGGTCCCGGAATTTGAAAATGTCAAACTGGTCCTTGTACTATTCAAGTTTGTCGTTTGGTCCTTGTGACAACTTTGCAGGATTGGCAACATTGGTCCCTGAATTTTCGTAAATTACAAACAAGTTCCTTGATTATTAAACCCCTTCAAGCCTTTGGACCAAGTCATAACTCAAATTGACCCCTGCCATATACCCTTTTTGACCCCCCTGTCACCTCCCCTTTTTGAACCCCAAGTCAAACTACCTAAGCTTTCCCTCCCATCCGTTTTCCCCACCACTTGCCTGCTCCTCCTGCAACTCTCAACATATTCCATCACCTCACCTTTTCACCTTATCCCTTCAACAATCACATCACCCCTACAAACCCTAGTTGATAAAACACACCACAAGTCAAATCAATTTTCCGCCAAATGATAAAAACACAACACACTCATAACTCTCCCATTGGCCAAGCAAAGAGGTTGGATTTGCTCAAGAGGACACGTGGAAGCATTGGAAGCTATAAAAGAGGAAGAGAGACAGAGGAGAAATCACCTTTGGACTAGCCTAGGTCAATGAATAATTAAACTAGTTGTAATCTTAGTATAATTGTTAATTTAATGTTTCAGATGTTGTATTAAACCTTGCTAAGCTTTAATAGAACAATCATTTATAGTTTTATGGATTCCACCTTTAATTTCCAAGTTTTACTTTAAATGTCATTTACATACCATGTCTTTACAATTCTGTTTGATCAAATGTTGTTTATTGGACTCTATAAGACACTACATAGGTCTCAATAACCTTTGCAAGCCTTTAGAAACCATTAAATAGGCTTTGGTCTTTTAAATTAGGAAATGCTAAAAAAAAAATAGATAAAATAGGAAATAATCAAAAATCCCATTTTTAAAGCGGTGATGAAGCGGGGTTGAATTTGGAATGCTATGGGGTATTGGGGAGCTTAATGGGAAGCTATTAGGTGAACCCTTGTCCTTGGTTTCTATGTCTCGATCTTTATCATGTTGTAAGCATTATCATTAATTTTTTTACCTCTTGTTCAATGTTTTTATGTGCTTTGATTCTTATGTTTTCTTGTTTAAATGTTATTATTTAATGTTGTTTTAAGTAAAATTACTAGTATGTTCATTAGGATCTCTTGTTTAAAAAATGGAAATTATACAGGTATATTTAGTTTTTTGACAAAACATGTGTTATCGCTTGTGTATTGGATATTTGATGTTCATTTGGTCTAATTATATGTTAATATGAAGTTTGGATCCATATTCATGGGCTTAATCAGTGTTATCTATTGAAAATCCAAATTTCACATAGTTTAGTTGTATGTTTGATACCGTTGAATTCCTTATGAATGAATGAGCCTAGGTTGTTAGTTTTGTTTGCTACATGATTCACTGAGTTCTTTGAGGGCTGACAATCCATCAAATCTATTGTGCACTCATGAAAAAGTCAAAATCACCAATTTTGGGTACTGCTTGATCCCACGATTAATTTTACAATGCCATACTCACCAAATCTGTTTTTATATTGTTCATACTTGTTTATTTCATGTTCTTGTATCATAATATAGCTTATTCGGTCATTAAATTCAGATCAAAGTTGATCAAAGTCAACTTTGATCATAAACTTAAAAGTCAAAATTTTCATATAGTCGTTTTTGAATAAAATGTATAATTTTGTGTAGGATTCAGTATTAAGTTTTAGCTTAAACTATTTTGGGAGATCAAAATCCAGCTGCTAAACTTAAATAGAAAAATATTAGTTTATCTTTTCTTAGCTTTTTAAGTGCTTATTTTTTATCTTATTTTTAGTCCTAGTCCAAAAATGCCTTGTGCACAGTTTATGTTGTCAAGTTCATGAGCTTGCACAAGCTTGTGGATTTGGCTCTAGCTTGTACACTTTACTGATTTAAGTAGCCCTTCTAGTCTTTTCATTATTTTCATGCTTGTTTTTACGTTTTTAGCTTTATTAGGTAGCTTAATCAAACCCTTTATTTTGTCCCACAAACTCCTTCCCTTTGAAGCAAAGCGTGGAAGTGGAGTTAGTTTTCCCAAGCTTGTTATAAGTTCCTCTTTGCTTGAGTTTGTGTTATTTGGCTTTTCACAAAGCCAAGCAACTAGTCTCAATGTTCTAAAGCTTGTTGAGCTGTTCCTAGCTTATTTGACAAGTCTTGTGAAGGCTTCCGTTTGTTTCACTTCAAACAAATAACTGTGAACATGTATTTTTACACCATTCCTAGAAGCCTTTTAAATCTCATTAGAAGCCATAAGCTTGTGTGGTTTAGTTTCTTTTGAAGCTAAACTTCCCTACTTTATGTGCATGTACTTCAAATCACACCTGGTGCTCAATTTAATGAGGTCGCAAGTAGATTTTACTTGTTCAATATATTCGCAGATACCTAGTACACCTAGCTATTTCATAAGCTATCAAGAAGCTTATTTCAGTGACCTAGCTTGTAATACTTAGTTCCAGTTGGAGCTTATTCACTAGATTTTAAGTCCTAACTCTTAAATTCCCCATTGCAACCCATTAACTAGGGCATATGAAGCTGGTGTCCATTTGGTCGAATATGCTAGTTCACTAGCATACCAACTCAAATGGGTGACTTTTCATAAGCTTCCTACAAACTCACTAGTGGACCCCACTAGGTGAGCTTGAGCTGAGAAGCCACCCGACCACCTGCTTGATTTTAAAGCTTATTTGGTCTTTTAAACTCATTTGATGAGCTTACTTAGTCCTTATTTAAGACCGAGGGTGTTTGGGTTAGTCATTATGCGAGTAAAGCTTTATGCTTTTGTGAGCTTACAATTCGGTTAACAAGCTTGTTCATTTGCTTATAATCATTGTACAAACTTATCTTTCTTTTCGGTGTGGAGCTTGTTGGGTTCTTTGAAGCCTCCATTCCATCCAAGTCAAGCCCTTTGGACTGCTCTAAACCACAAGTCTCACACTTTGCTCATTTGAGTTATTCCAACACACATATGTTTATTGGCCATTTGGCTTGTGTGCATGTTCACTGTATTTTGTTTTTCCTTTGTATTAAATTTTTATAAGCTGTTTCAAGCTTGTAGCCAAGCCATTAGCTCAAAGTTTCATGAATAAGCTACAAGCCTTGAAACTGCTTATGCCTGTATGTATGAGTCCATATTCTAATACTTGTTTTATTAGTATGTAGTTAATTCAGAAAACAGAAAAACCATAAAGAACCACTATAAGCTCAAGTGATAGCTCTCATTTAAGAAGTTTATTACCCATCACTTATTTCTACATAAGCTATCATTTTATATTTTTCTAGCTTCTTTTATTTATTGTAGAATTTTGTAAAAGTTTTGATTTTTCTTTATTCATTTAATATTTTTAATAAATCTATAAGGTTTTAGTAATTAATAATATTAAATAATTAATAATAAATAAATAAAAAGCATAAAAAATATCTTTTCAGTTTTAAAATTAGTTTTCTAATATTTTAGATTTTTCTAAATTTAAATTTCATTTTTCTAGGTTAATTTTGTATTTTCTTATATTTTAGTGCATTTTAAATACTTAATAAATAGTTTTAATTAATAATAATTAAATAAATAGTTTTAAAAATAATTTTCTTTTTCTAATAATTTTCTTTTATTATTAGGATTGTAAAAATTTCATTTTCATATTTGTAGGCCTTTTATTTCTTTAAAACTCACGTTTATTTTGTACGTTCACGTAATTTTATTTAAAGCGTCGTTTTAGGTTTTAAACGTTCATCACTTTAAAAATAGTGATAGCGTTTATTTAATATATTTTATCTTTTTAATTTTATTTAATTTGCATTTAAGTCGCTAAGACATGTGAATCACTACTATAGTTATATTCGATTTGTTTTATATCGCTACGTTTAATTTTGGTTAAACGACGTTTATATATCTTTGCAATTTTTAGGTTTTCATTGTATGCTTTTAATGACATACTGTGATGAGCTATTACTATTCACATTCCTAGTGTTAGTCAATAATCGATTCCCTTATACTAATATTATTTTCAACAATTCACAAGTCATTGTATTTAGGATATCACTGCCGCCGAGATGATAAACGATCCAAGGATATTTTAATCCTTGGTAAACTTGCATTTCTCCCGGTCACGCCCTTTATCATCATTACGGTTGACCGTCACTAGCGGTTGATAAGTGTGACGAGAAATAAAAGAAGGTAGTTCGAGGAACTGGGCCTGGTGCGCAGGTCGTACTATGTGATTATGACTTGTATTTTGTATTTTGTTGAAATACCTATCCTTGTTTGTATATTAAACCTTATCATTCATCCACGGCTGTCGTAGACATATTTACATGCTAATCATTCACAAGTGATTAGAAGTGGTAAACCTGACACAAGCAGGAGGTAGATGATTACTTATATTGTATCATATTTCTTTTCAATAAACAATATAAAATACAAAAACATTTTTCCTTTGCACAACTTGCCTTTGATGATTCCCTCTGTTACAACATTTGGTTGTTGGTCGCTTATTGCATTCTTGAGCTTGCTGCACCGTGACATTCCCTTTCAGGGTGGTAAGGAATTTTTCTTTCTTTTGTACATATATATATAAAGATAAAAATACAAAAATATTTTCCCTTTTTTTATAAGTCAAAAATCAAAAGATTCTTCAGCTTTTCCGAGTTTCTTTCTAAGATTCTTAGACTCATCTTAGTGATGATTATTCATAATCATGGAGTGGCAATCTAACTCCAATTTCTCACCAAATCGAAGTGGTACCCACCTTCCTTCCCATGAACCAATTTATTCGGTCAAGTCAAGCTAGTGACTTGGTTATCAAAACAAGCCATACAATATGGTTTTCACCCATTTCTGTCTTTTTCCTTCTACCTAAGTGTGGGGGTGTGCCCCACATGTTGTATATAGATCTAACAAATGAATGAAAATTGTAAATATTAAAAAAAAAAAGAATAATTGTTGTGTTTCCACACTTAGCTAGTAATGTTATCTTTTTACGTTCTAAGTTTAGGCATAAATATTTGCAGACTTTGAATATTGAGGACAATATTCATTTCTAAGTGTAAAATTAATTTTGATCATAATGTACCCTTTAGTCCCTTTTTTCCAAAAATGGCCAAATTTTAAAATTTTTTTAGTATGTTTAAAGACAACAAATGGTAATCAGCCCACCATGTTCTAACCCACATAGGATTGGCTAACCAGAGCAAACGGCTCTTGGTAAAGATATTCAAATCCGTTGACTGCCAATTTGCCCAAAATTGTATGGTATTCAAACACCATATCCTTAAAAGTGAAGAGTTGGCTAGCCCAAGTTTATGGCTTGTGGTAAAGGTATGGAAACCATAATTGGTAATCACCACCAAAGATAATATTGATAATTATCTAAGAGTTGGCTAGTCCGAAGCAAGCGGCTTTTGGTAAAAGATACAAATCAAATGAAATGGTGATTTGCTCAAAATCATTTGGTTATCTTCGGTGTACAAGGTTCTTACTTGAACTCGAAACATTTGGTTACCTGAAGTAATGGCTTTTGATAAAGAGATAAAATCCATTAATTTTTCTCAAAACATTGCTAGGGACTAGCAATAGTTTAGTATGGGATTGATGAAGTCTAAATACTCATCATTTTTGTACCATTTAAGCTGCAAAAACATCCTAAAACACTTAATGCATCAAAATGATAAAAATATCAAAAATAAGTGTTTTAAGTGTTTTAAATGCAAAAATATCAAAATCGGTGTGAAAACGATAAAGTTTGCATAATTAGCTTTAGTCCCCCAAGTTTCAAAAGTTGTCAAAATGTCCCCTGGTAAACCAAAATAAAGAAAAATGTTATTCAAGGTCCCCATATTCTAATTTTTCAAAAATGGTCCTTGAATAAATCTTTTGTTAAATGGCGAAAAAGGTCCTGAACTTTTGAAATTGTCAAGTTTGGTCCCCTGGAAATTTGAAAATGTCAAAAGCTGGTCCTTGTACTATTGAATTTTGTCATTTTGGTCCTGTGACAACTTTGCAGATTGGCAACATTGGTCCCCGCTGATTTAATTATACAAACAAGTTCCTTGATTATTAAACCCTTCAAGCCTTTGGACCAAGTCATAACTCAAAACCACCCCATATACCCTTTTGACCCCCACACCTCCCCTTTTTGAACCCCAAGTCAAACTACCCAAGCTTTCCCTCCCATCTGGTTTTCCCCCACCACTTGCCCTGTTCCCCTGCAACTCTCAACATATTCCCATCACCTCACCTTTTCACCTTATCCCTTCAACACTACCCATCATCACCCCACAAACCCCCTAGTTGATAAAACACGACCTACAAGTCAAATCACCGTTTCCGCCAAAATGATAAAACAGCAACACACTCATAACTCTCCCATTGGCCAAGCAAAGAGGTGGGATTTGCTCAAGAGGACACGTGGAAGCATTTGGAAGAGGAAGAGACAGAGGAGAAATCACCTTTGGACTAGCCTAGGTCACGTAGAATAATTAAACTAGTTGTAATCTTAGTATAATTGTTAATTTAATGTTTCAGATGTTGTATTAAACCTTGCTAAGCTTTAATAGAACAATCATTTACGCTTTATGGATTCCACCTTTAATTTCCAAGTTTTACTTTAAATGTCATTTACATACCATGTCTTTACAATTCTTTTTGATCAAATGTTGTTTATTGGACTCTATAAGACACTACATAGGTCTCAGTAACCTTTTGCAAGCCTTTAGAAACCATTAAATAGGCTTTGGTCTTTTAAATTAGGAAATGCTAAAAAAATATAAAATAGGAAATAATCAAAAAATCGATTTTTAAAGGGTGATGAAGCAGGGTTGAATTTGGAATGCTATGGGGTATTAGGAGCTTAATGGGAAGCTATTAGGTGAACCCTTGTCCTTGGTTTCTATGTCTCAGTCCACTTTATCATGTTGTAAGCATTATCATTAATTTTGCAATTAATTGTTCAATGTTTTTATGTGCTTTGATTCTTATGTTTACTTGTTTAAATGTTATTATTTAATGTTGTTTAAGTGTTAAATTACTAGTATGTTCATTAGGATCTTTGTTTAAAAATGGAAATTATGGTGGTATATTTAGTTTTGACAAAACATGTGTTCTTGCTTGTGTATTGTATATTTGATGTTCATTTGGTCTAATTATATGTTAATATGAAGTTTGGATCCATTCATGGGCTTAACGGTGTTATCTATTGAAAATCCAAATTTCACATAGTTTAAGGTATGTTTGATACTTGTTGAATTCCTTGTGAATGAATGAGCCTAGGTTGTTAGTTTTGTTTGCTACATGATTCATGAGTTCTTTGAGTGACAATCCATCAAATCTATTGTGCACTCATGAAAAGTCAAAAATCACCAATTTTGGGTACTTGCTTGATCCCCACGATTAATTTACAAATGCCATACACACCAAATCTGTTTTTATATTGTTCATACTTGTTTATTTCATGTTCTTGTATCATAATATAGCTTATTCGGTCATTAAATTCAGATCAAAGTTGATCAAAGTCAACTTTGATCATAAACTTAAAAGTCAAAATTTTCATATATTGCTGAATAAAATGTATAATTTTGTGTAGGATTCAGTATTAAGTTTTAGCTTAAACTATTTTGGGAGATCAAAATCCAGCTGCTAAACTTAAATAGAAAAATATTAGTTTATCTTTTCTTAGCTTTTTAAGTGCTTATTTTTTATCTTATTTTTAGTCCTAGTCTGTAAAAATGCCTTGTGCACAGTTTATGTTGTCAAGTTCATGAGCTTGCACAAGCTTGTGGATTTGGCTCTAGCTTGTACACTTTACTGATTTAAGTAGCCCTTCTAGTCTTTTCATTATTTTCATGCTTGTTTTTACGTTTTTAGCTTTATTAGGTAGCTTAATCAAACCCTTTATTTTGTCCCACCAAACTCCTTCCACTGAAGCAAACAGTGGAAGTGGAGTTGTTTTCCCAAGCTTGTTATAAGTTCCTCTTTAGCCTTGAGTTTGTGTTATTTGGCTTTTCACAAAGCCAAGCAACTAGTCTCAATGTTCTAAAGCTTGTTGTTGTTCCTAGCTTATTTGACAAGTCTTGTGAAGGCTTCTGTTTGCTCACTCACAACAAATAAGCTGTGAACACGAAGTTGTTTTACACCATTTCCTAGAAGCCTTTTAAAGCTCATTAGAAGCCATAAGCTTGTGTGGTTTAGTTTCTTTTGAAGCTAAACTTCCTACTTTATTACCTACTGCTTCAAATCACACTTGCAAATATTTAATAGGTACGTAAGTAGATTTTACTTGTCCAATATATGAGTATTGACATACTAATTACACTCCTAACTATTTCATGTCAAGAAGCTTATTTCGGTGACCTAGCTTGTAATACTTAGTTCCAGTTTGAGCTTATTCACTAGATTTTAAGTCTAACTCTTAATTCCCCATTGCAACCCATTAACTAGGCTGTATGGGCTCTGATTGTCCCATTTGTCGAATATGCTAGTTCACTCAAGATACCAACTCAAATGGGTGACTTTTCATAAGCTTCCTACAAACTCACTAGTGGACCCCACTAGGTGAGCTTGGGCTTTTTGAGAAGCCACCCAGACCACCTTGCTGATTTTAAAGCTTATTTGGTCTTTTAAACTCATTTGATGAGCTTACTTAGTCCTTATTTAAGACTGCAGGGGTGTTTGGCTTAGCTGTTTATCTGAGTAAAGCTTATAAGCTTTTGTGAGCTTATTGGCCAAACTCAGTTAACAAGCTTGTTCATATTTGCTTATAATCATTGTACAAACTTATCTTTTTCTTTCTTTTTGGTGTGGAGCTTGTTACTGGGTTCTTTGAAGCCTCCATTCCATCCAAGTCAAGCCTTTGGCTTGATTTGCCTAAACCACAAGTTCACACTTTGCTCATTTGAGCTATTCCAGTGCACATACATGTTTATACTTGGCCATTTGGCTTGTGTGCATGTTCCTGGTATTTTGTTTTTCCTTTGTACAGCTTTTATAAGCTTGTTTCAAGCTTGTAGCCAAACAGTTAGCTCAAAAGCTCATGAATGCTACAAGCCTTGAAAGCTGCTGCCTTGGTATGTATAGTCCGATATTCTTAATACTTGTTTAATATTAGTATGTAGTTAATCTGAAAACGAAAAAACCATAAAGAACCACTATAAGCTCAAGTGTAAATTCTATT
Organism: Chrysanthemum makinoi; assembly: GCA_910596185.1. Taxonomy (NCBI): domain Eukaryota; kingdom Viridiplantae; phylum Streptophyta; class Magnoliopsida; order Asterales; family Asteraceae; genus Chrysanthemum; species Chrysanthemum makinoi. The sequence continues at coordinate 123,032,548 of OU343219.1, forward strand.
TAAGAAGTTTATTACCCATCGCCTATTTCGTACATAAGCTATCATTTTTTATATTTTCCTAGCTTCTTTTATTTATTGTAGAATTTTGTAAAGTTTTGATTTTTCTTTATTCATTTAATATTTTTAATAAATCTATGATAGTCTTTAGTAATTAATAATAGTAAATAATTATTAATAAATAAAAAGCACAAAAAATATCTTTCAGGTTTAAAATTATTTTCTAATATTTTATATTTTTCTAAATTTAAATTTCATTTTTCTAGGTTAATTTTGTATTTTCTTATATTTTAATGCATTTTAAATACTTAATAAATAGTTTTAATTAATAATAATTAAATAAATAGTTTTAAAAATAATTTTCTTTTTCTAATAATTTTCTTTATTATTAGGATTGTAAAAATATCATTTTCATATTTGTAGGCCTTTTATTTCTTTAAAACTCAGCGCTTATTGTATGCGTTGACGTAATTTTATTTAAGCGTGCGTTTTAAGTTTTAAACATTCATCACTTTAAAAATAGTGATAGCGTTTATTTAATATATTTTATCTTTTTAATTTTATTTAATTTGCATTTAAGTCACTAAGACATGTGAATCACTACTATAGTTATATTAGATTTGTTTTATACGTTTTACGTTTAATTTTGGTTAAACGACGTTTATATATCTTTCACGTTTTAGGTTTCGATTATGCTTAATGACGTAGGCTGTGACAGAGCTATTACTATTCACATTCCTAGTGTTAGTCAACCGATTCTGTTTTCCTATACTAATATTATTTTCAACAATTCACAAGTCATTGTATTTAGGATATCACCTCGCCAAGGACATAAACGATCCAAGGATATTTTAATCCTTGGTAAACTTACATTCTCTCCGGTTGTCGCCTTTTATCATTCTGTTACGGTTGACCGTTCACAAGCGGTTGATAAGTGTGGACGAGAAATAAAAGAAGGTAGTTCGGGAGGAATCGACACATGCTATTGATGTGTGTATATCTACTATACACCTACGGAACCCTCTAACATTTCGGGTTCCAAATCTACTTCTATTCCATCTAGATCGTCATTGTGTACGTGTGATGAGATCATTCTCCGATTGTTGATAGCGGATGTTCCCAATACGACAGCAATTCAAATGTTATCAAACTTTATTGCAAAGTTCATTGCTTTGCGGGTTCGGGAATGATCACTTACAGCCTATCATGGCTACGGAGACTATGTCAATGGGAACATCGACATTAGCGGGGTTTACTATGTGGAAGGCCTCTCATAATCTTTTTTAGTGGCTTTTGTGATGGAGATTTGGAGGTTGCTTTCCGTTAGAAAACTTGTTTCATTCGTGATCTACAAGGAAATGACCTTATGTCTGGAACGCGTAATTCTAGTCTCTACACTATCTCTATGAAAGACATGGTTGCTTCATCTCCCATTTGCTTACTTTCAAAGGCAACATCAACAAAATCCTACTATGGTACCGCCTCACATCTAAACTTTCAAACCATCACCAACCTTGCTCGACACAAACTAGTTGAAGGACTCCACGGTTTCGGTATTCTAAAGATCACCTTTGCTCGGCTTGTGAACAAGGCAAAAGCACTCGTGCTCATTTTCCCTCAAAGGTGGAACAGCTCGTGTGCTTCATCTTCTTCACATGGATTACGATGCGGCGTAAAGCATCAATGGCAAATGCTACATCTTAGTAATTGTTGATGACTATTCACGCCGGACTTGGGTCTACTTTCTTCGAAGCAAAGATCAAGCTCCACAAATGATCATCACCTTTTCACGAAAATACAAGTTCAGCTACGAAACACCGCTCAATAATCGGTCGATAAAGGCACTGAATTTGTTAATCAAACTCTTCGTGAATTCTATGAGAAAGGGAATTGATCGGACATCTATTGCCGCATAACTTAACAAAACGGAAGTCGTAAAGAGCGAAACCGAACGTTAGTGGAAGCCGCAAGAACAATGTTAATCAATGCTAAACTTCCGATTACTTATGGGCGGCTGATCATCGTGCATGCTATACTCAAAACCGTTCTATGATTACAAAACGCCACAACAAAACACCTTCCGAGCTCGTCCATAACAGAAAACCGAATATAAAACACTTTCATGTATTTGGATCTCTTTGCTATCCTAATAATGATCGTGATGACTTTGGAAAGCCTACGCCAAAGCTGACATTGAGTCTTTATCGGATACCGCTGATAATTCCAAAGGTTTCGAATTGGGAATCGCGTGCACAAAACGGTGATGGAAACGATTCATGCTCATTCGATGAACTTACGGATATGGCTTCAGTATAGTGCCTTAGAACCCGGTCACAACCGCTTAAACTTCCCAAAACCCATCATCACCAACAAAGCCCTACTACTCGCCAACAAATGGAAAGGTTATTTGCTCCACTGTTCGCGATATTGATGAACGTGCTCTGTGTGTATCCGATGTTTCCGCTTCAACCCCGATAATACTCTTATACCTGATAATAATACTACAACAACTACCGCTGAATGCACCTACACCGTTGACTCCACCACAACAGTTGAACAAACCGCCCAACAATGATGAAGCCGGATGATATTCAATGTAGTACCCCCACCGCGATTTTGATCCAAATCGCTTTCAACCCGCTTGCTAATGATGACCGCCGGAGATGCGCGGAATCTTCAACAAACCATTTAAATCCTCGAATCGCATAATGTATACCAACATCAACCCTCCACACATAGATGGGAAAGACCATCCTCCGAAAACATTATTGGCAAACCGAATCAACTAGTCATTACGAGACAACGTCTTCACCGCATGAATATTGCATTTATGCACTCATCGTGCGCCAATCTACCTAAAACATCAAAGACGAATGACAAAAGACAACCGATTGAATCCATGCAAGAAGAACTCAACCAATTCAAACGAAGTATGGGAATCGGGTGAAAGACCAACAGAGTCTACGCCATTGGTCTCAAAATGGATTTGGAAAACAAATTGGATGTGAAGGAAATGTTATCCGAAATAAGTCACGCCGGTGGCTAAGGGTTATCGCCGGGAAGAGGGTATTGACTTTGAAGAATCTTTTGCTCCCTGTTCGCCTTGAGTCGTCGGATATTTCTAGCGTTCATGCTCATAATATATGACGGGTCTATCGATGGATGTCAAAATTGCGTTTCTTAATGGACAACCAAAGAAACGGTTTATGTCGCCCAACCGGATGGATCGTCGATCCCGAGTTCGAATCCGCTACAAACTAAACAAAGCTACATGGTCTCAAACAAGCTCCTCGAGCGTGGTATGATAAGCTATCATCTTTCCTCATTGCTAATAATTTCAACCAAAGGTCTGGTTGACCCAACTTTTTATATATATCAACATATCTTAATTGTACAAATTTACGTGGATGACATCATTTTTGGGTCTACACATAAAAAGTTTTCAATCGCTTTTGCAAAACTAATGAATAAAAATTTTGAAATGTCCATGATGGGTGAACTCACGTTCTTTCTTGGACAGCAAGTTCATCAATCACCCTGGTATTTTCTTAGTCACCCAAATATGCCCTGAATTGTTAAACAAATTTGGAATGAAAACATATGCCACACCAATGGCTCATACCAAGAAGCTAGACGCTGATTTACATGGGAAATTGGTGGACCCTACAAAAATACCGTAGTATTATTGGGTCTCTCATGTATCTACAGCTAAGTGCACGATATTGTCTTTTTCCAGATATCTTTGCTCTCTATCGGCCGCGACTTCAACTCAAACCCACCTCTTCGAGGGCTAAAGAATCCTTCGATACATAAAGGGAACCATTAACTTGGGGATCCGGTATCCGGCGATTCGGTTTTAATAATCGCCGTGACGCTCGACCACGCAGATGCGACAAAGTACCGTGAGCTTACAATTTCTTGGTGATAAACCGTGTCATGGCAATAAAGCGAGGATTGTACAGCCTCCTCAACCAGCGTATATGTAGCCATGTGGCGAAGTGGTGCTCAAGTCATCCGGATGCGAACACAACTCAAAGACTATGGTTACGTGATTTGACAGTAATCCCGATGTATCTGGCGACAATCGGAGTGCCATTATATCTCGTGCAACTCAAAGACTTCTAAATCAAAGCACATCGATCTTCAAGTATCATTTCATCAAGGACCATGGAGCGGTGCGTTGAATTATATTTTGTGGTACAGAATACCAATTGGTGCATCTCTCACCAAAGCCTTAACTCCCGCTAGGTTTAATGAGTTGGTCCACCGGATTGGTATGAGGTGTTTGACTCAAGAGGAATTGATGACCTCCTAAAATCTTAAAAACCTTTGCAAACACCAAAATCTCTTTTGTAAATAATACTTTCAAAAACAAAATACAAAAGTATAAAACCGAGAAACAACAAAAATATTCTTCTATCTATTTTCTTTCAACATTGCAAGTAATTTCTTGTCAACACTATAATCTTTCAAAATGCATTATTTTTTCGATCTAGTGTTGAGGAGAAAAATATCACTTAACCGCTTCTTTATAACATCGTAAACTTTGTATATTATATTACAGCTGTTGTTTTTATCAATGGTGGTAAACTTTTTCTCGTTAAATGACACTCCTCGGACTAAATTTATAACCTTTCATTATTTCTTAAGTCGAGGGAGAGTGTCGTCAAGTTTCTTTCTTAAAATCTTCATTTGGTAACAAAAATGGAAGTTAAAAGGCTTTGTATGGGAATAGGTGGAGGGACCAAAATCAAAAAGATGAAAGTCATTTTCAATAAAACTTTTCCACCTAATTTATTACTTCACATTTATTACTCTTAACCTACTAATCCTCATATAGAATTCACTCAAGAAATCAAGTTTTGATCATAAATCTGTAAGTGTTTTTATGTTTGTAACACGTTTTTAAACATTGGTTTTGATTTTCAAACGAATCCAACAGTTAAATCTACTTATATGGGTGATTTTGTGTTTCGATACGTAAGAACACATGATCATGTGTTATGTGTTTGTGGCTAAAAAGATTGTGTCGAAATGCTTTTACAACATCAATGATATCTTTTCTATGCTCAACAACCGAAACAACAATTAATGGATTTTGATAATTAGGGTTTATGAGTCTAATTCGTATTTTTAATGAAGTGTTTTGGTCAAAAAGATTGTTGGGTTATGTTCATATATTGATGAATTGATGATTTCAAGATTGTTAACCACCCGAAACTCTAAATGTTTAACAATTTGGAATTAGGGTTTAAAGTTCATAACTTTGGATAATCTTGATTCTCAACGAATTAGATGTTATAACTTATTTCATAGACTCTCTCAACATCATAGACCTACGTAATTTGTTTGGTGCAAATCCCATGACTAGAAATGACATCGTAAATCTTAACCCTAGGGTTTTGATCTGACTTTCACGTAACTAGCTAACGAATGATTCATGCCATATTTTGTTGATAAAATGATGTTTTGTGTTAACTTTGATGATTTGATGAACTTATTTCGGGCTTTGCTAACGCAATATTCAATCAAGGTCATTTGCAATCGCTACCGCATAAGGATTACCCTACGTGAGTCAAGTTATCATGAAGAATAATTCTACGCATAACTGTGCCGTAAGGTTCTACAATGGGACTAAGCGTATCCCTCGAAGGATAATGCGTGAAACGGTAGGACCTCTACGCGATAGGTCTCTTACAGTAGCGTTGCGGTAAGGTCTTTATACCACGCCGCAATCTGCATAAGGTCCCATTTTCCCACGGCGTAACATTTCACGCCGTAAGTTAGGATCCTACGTAAGCTTTCAGGTCTATGCCATCACTTCAAGTTCGCTTAACTGCCAAAACTAACGCCAGCCTAGATTGACCTTCATAATGAATTGTACGTACAAACTTGTAAATAAACTAATCATAACGTCACGAATCCATTAATGTCACTAATAAACTTAATCGTTTGATATGTTGTGAACAATAAGTGATAACATAAACTTTAAAACTTAAAGTTAACTAACCTAAAAACATTTCACGGCGTCATTGGACTATTGAACAAACAAGTGACTTAGGACTGTGAACAATCATTGATTTGTCGCATTCAATAACTAGACAATAAGACCTTCGTTGACTAACACTATGTCTCTTCGATATGTTGGTTCTTTTGGCTAATGTTATTTCAGATCGACATGGTGAACAAATGAATGTGGATGCTCAGATTCTCACCATTGTTGATATCTTCCCAAACGGTTATCCGAGAAAGATTGGAAAGAACAACCTTAGGGTTGACTTTGATACCCTCACTTGCTCATAATCTTCCTGCTTGATTGCTGTGGATATTCTCGGGAATCATCCTTCCAACATGCTCTCACACTCACTGCCTGCAGGTCTATACATTCAACAATTGGGATTCTATGCGAGGATCATCAGGGTCAAAGTGCATGAATGTGAGACTTAATCACAAACAAGTCACTATCACTCTGTACTTACGGTTGGTCTCATCATTCCTAACATCAGCTCCAACCGACTTCTTTGCTACCCCTCAAGAGACAGCCCCGAAAATCTTGATATTTATGATGAAGCTTGGGAATCATTACTAAGCACTCTCACGTATTAAGTATATTCCTCAACCATGGAGAACACTCTACATGATCATCACCAAATCGGTCTCGTGGTCGATGGCTATGAGCATCCCAAGGTCATGGAACTGCAAATTTTCTAGTCGTTGATCAACAAGAAGGACATTGAAATCGAAGCAATGATATGGGAGGACATGATGGTATTTCACAAGAAGCTTGGCTCCAAGACTCCACTATGTCGAGATACACCAAACCGTGATCCGAGCACTTGGACTTCATCGACATCCCCATGAGGCTTAATGACCGGATAATCCGACATATTGAATCGAACCCATACTATCATCGGAATCAAAGAATCGTCAACAAAGAAACGAGGGTTGATTTTTACACGATCACTTCTAACCAACAAATCAAAAGCTTGAAACATATAAAGGTATCACAGTAAAAGAAGGCAAAGTTGGTCATCTGGATGAAAAATCTTCTGGTACACCTACTCGGAGAACCAAGAGGCTTGAAGTGTTACAGGCACAGATATTTATAGGAAGCTTCTCCCAAAAGGAATCCTCCTCATAAAGGATTGTTCCGTAGGAAGAACCTATTCCCACACCAACCAAAAGAAAGCTTGTTAAACCTCCAAGTCCACCGCCTGACAAGGAAAACCTCCCAATGCAAATCAACACCTCCTTGGCCAGCTAAACCTCCAAGTCCACCAACGACAAAGGAAAAGGAAAGACTCTCGTACTTGAAATTATGATGAAAGTCGAGAAAAAGAGCAACGGATATATCATACGGGAAGAAGTTTAATATCGTAGACACCTTCAAAAGTCTGAAGAATTTGCAAAAGACAAAATGGGTGGTCAGGAGGATCAAGTGGTGCCACTCGAACCTTCTCGATGCGGTTAATCAACCCGATATGGAGTTGTGCCACCACTCTTGAGCAACAACAAAAGCTTGTGGAGGATACTATCGAATATGAGTTTGAGGAACCGAAACCGAAGTCCTCGAAAAGATCAAGATATGATTATGATACGCTTTCTAGATACCCGCGATCAAAGGAAGAAACCTTCGAACCTCCTCAAGGATCGATCCTCATATCTCTTCATCATCGATTCGTCTTCTCACTCCTCGCCACCACCATCAAAGAAGTCAAACAAATCATCATCCAAATCCGTGAAGAAACCATCTAAATCTTGGATTTCTGAAGCTCATGAACGGATTACCAAAGGCACAAACAAGTCGAGAAGAAAAGCGTGTCAACAAAAGCTGAATTTCTTTCACGATCACATACAAAGATATATATGACGAGCATGACAAGATGAAAGGAGAAAGGAAGTTTGTTCAGGAATTCATGAAAAATCACCATCAAGAGGAATCGAACGAAATGATCGGCTACACGAAAAAGTACCTTTCGAGTAATGCCTAAAAGTCACAAAGGAGTTGTTCACCAAACAACTTTATCCAAATCTTATGCAGTTCGCCAAGCAAACTATTCGATCAACGCCCTTAACCGTCACAATCAATCCAACCGATCGGTAGTTTTCTGGATAATGAATGGTGGCAAGCTTGTCACACAAATGTGCCGTCGATGCGGGACATTTACTTCGATGAAGGAAACATGTTTCAAGCATTTTTGGACTACCAACTTCAAGAAGCTTGTAGATTTGAAGTCGAAAAGTCTAACGCCCTAGAGATCGATGAAGAAGGATAAGGATAAAGGCTCTGCACCTAAACGTCGGAAGCAGTCTGATGAATCTTCTTTGATGCAACCTCCTCCACAACGGCCTCCTCGCTCAACAAAATCTCTCCTCGTTCTTCTACGAAAAACCTCGATGATTCGAAGTTACCCCCACTCGAAAACCGATGATCACTTTGAGTATAGGTGGTGGCGATGAAGAGTCCTTGAGCCCCTACAACAACCCGCCTCTCCCAAACAAGTTCGAAGTTAATCATCATCTAGGCCTTCAAAAGAAGAAGAAGAAGACTGACCAGGCGCCGTCATTTCATGGCTAGATGACAATAAAACAAAGGAATTTGAATGGTTTGCTACTTGTTAACAACACTTCACCTCAAGAAGGTCAAACTTAAGAGCGGTTCTACATTGAGCATGCTAAAATATTGCAAGAAAAGTTCCATGTGAAGAAAATGGCGAAATCGAGGTTGAAGCGAATCAAGAATGAAGCGTTTCAACTTCTAAAAGATGTACTGAAAGTGCCCTCGCGGTCGAATATCACCTTGAAAACATTGCTCGAGCTATGTCTAACAACATGGATTGGCTCAACCCGAAAGCAAACATTGACTTCACACAAAGGAACAACCCGCCATACTATCACCATTGGACCAAACCTCTACCAACACTTGGCCAACCAGCCGAACCAAGGATTCCTTTCAGATATTTCTTCAACAAAGACTTGGAGTTTCTTTCACGCGGCGATGATTCAAGAAAATACGCTACCATTGACACTTCCATTCCCAGAGATTTGTCTACTCAAACTGCATAGCCATTGAGGAGCGTGCAATCACTTGTTCTCCAACACAAGGAAGCATACCACCAAGATGATGCATTATATGGGATTCATCATCGCCGAATGTCAATGAATCTACTAAGGCAGCCGTTCGAAGTCTCAACATGTGCATAGTTCTAAAGATATCGTTGCCATAATACCGCTTGACCTTCGCCTAAGTGGGACTACACATTCCTAAAGAAGATCGGGTCAAGCGACAAGATGAACGGGACTATGCTTTCTCAAGTTGACTTTGAGAATTTGTCTCTCAATGACATCAAAGACATGTACCTTGCCAAAGTAAGGGTGATGACAATTCTCAACCGCAGCATACATTAATTTATCAAGTCACTTCTCATCTTCATAAGACGGGATCTGTCATCAGGAACATGTAGAAGATCTCCGGTGGTTGAATCTTATCGCAACTGCGTGTCAACTTCACTCCTCTAAAGCTTGATCTTCCATATCAACCACTATCTCAATATACACTCATCAATGAAACCTTTGGTGTTGTTTAACAGGAACTTCAAAGAAATCGATTAATGGCGTGCAGCGAACTCCACAAGTTTGGGGATCATACCTTGAAGTCGTTAGGGATGGATTGGCATACGGTTGAAGGATATTTAGAAAATTAGGTCTCCTGTTTGGAATTCTCGGGAAAGGAGGGATGTGAGACGGATCATCACAATGATTGATGAGCGGTTGTTTAGGAGGATCGGGTTCAGACGATTAGAGAGTTATGTCGGTGGTCGACCGGAGATACATAACCGTTTCTCAGCCCCTGTGCACACCAGGAACATAATCGCACTTCACGGTACCCCTAATTGTTTCTTCATATAATTTTGGATGATTGATTAATTATGTAATGGCTTGTGCACACATACGGTGTACAACCCGTACTTGTAATAAGGACCTGTGGTGCGCTAGTGCCACAATCCTTTTGAAAGGAGCGAAAGCTTCTTACTTTTGAGTAAAACCTATCAAACCTTTCATTTTCAAGGTTTTGCTCAAAAGAACAAGTACTTCCCCTTATGTTTTTCAAAACCTCAACCGTTTATATCACTTGTTGAGGGGTAGTATTTGAAACTTTGTTCAAAATTGTTCACAATGGTCATTCTTCCCGCAACACTCGAAATGGTCATATTTATTCTCAAACGTTTCAAAAAAAATAACACTTTAATATGCCATTTTGAGGGGGAGAAAATATGTGATAAGAAATATGTTGTGTAAAATGCAAATGAATCACGTGTATTAATTGACTTAACCATGAATTGACGTATATTTAACTGTTAGTAACACGAAAAGACTTGTCCTGGACGGGTAATAATTTCAAGCTAGTTCGCTAGTGATGTAAGCGTTCTGCGAAAAGACTTTGTCCAGGATGTACCATTCGAGAAACTCTTGATAAACATGAACTCGGCACGGGTTTGACGACTCTTCGAGGATTGTCTACACCTTCAAGGTAGTTACTAGAGCCGTTGTCACCCTAAAGTGACAATGCAACTCTTTAACTATGCCACGTAATTGTGTCTCAGCGGGGGAATGTCTATTTGAGTTAATCAATTCAAAAGTGCGCGCTTCTTTCCTCACGTGCACTTTAACCGTTAAAACTCTTAAGCACATATGGAGGGGGAGTATTTATGCAAAATCTTATCTCAACGGTGGTACTAAAATGTTTTCATTCATAAACACCGAGAGATTTTTTCACATCAGTGGTTTTATGGCAACATAGGTTAGTCATGGAGTTATAAGGTGACTAAGGTTAGGAATAACCGTCCTATGATCCTTGAGTCGATGGATCTACCCAAGGACACCACAAATAGTTAGTATTTAGAAGTCCTTAGGTATGATTATCAAAAGGAGAAAATGAGAATCGGAGAAAGAAGGAGTTGAAGAATTAAAAGAAATGCAAAGAAAAGGGTGAAAAGAAATAGCCCTCCGTGATTATTCAACTTAGGGCGAACCGGGTTCAATTCATATTCATCATGTCACTTTGTAGCCTATTGAAGATTAAAAGTCATCATGGACCCTGATTTATGCACTAAACCTTATTATCCACTCAAGTTTCTCTCAATGTAAGCTTGTTTCATTCTCTTTCAGGAACCCTACGTAAACTATCGGCTTTCTTAAAGATTGTCGGTATTGAAGAAGGAGACCCTCTCCTAGTCTCCGCCAGAAAACCAAACGCACTATTGAGTCTAGAGACACGAGATTCATCAAAAGATCTCTTAGGTACACTTGACATTTAATCACTTGATGATCAACAATAAGGTTATCAGTGGTTCATATCGAGTCCTTCACAGATCTTTAGTAACGTTAACATTTATGAGAGTGTCACATTTGTGATCCTCGGTGAATGAATGGAAACTCCGCCGGGGTCAACATTAAACACCTGGACGAGCAGTCACTTCGCCGCAACCTCCGGATAGCGCTTTAGTGGTCTCAAACGGTCTACGCCGGTGATGCTTCCGTACCTCAACGACTCATCTCAATCAGGTGTACCGCACATCGTGTTATCTCACTTGTGGGACTCCGATTGTGAGCGGCCTTTGTAAGAATTAGAGTTATGTTTTCACACTATGTTAACACTAAGTTCAAAGTTCAGGCGCTTGAATTTTAATACTAACCGTTTAAATGTTTTCTTCTTATGGAAGCTCGGAGCCGAATGATCGTGAGATTCTTCTCATGCTCACGCCAACATCATTACTAATGGAAGTTCTATCCAAAAGCAACACAAATGATTCTTTCAATACAGAGAATCTACAAAGTTAAAGACTTGAAGAACTCCATCGGTATTGAATTCTAAACGCCAAAGGAGCGTGTGAGCATGTTGAAGAAACGACGGAGATACTATACAAAATGTATGCAGAACTGTGCACTTGATACACAACAACATACTATCACTTTCACCACAGAACAATGATCCAAAGAACAAAGTTAAAGATGACGCCAAAGCATAACGCTTCAAAGTAAACTATCTCTCACTTTGGGGAGATTGTTCAAATCAAGGCGATTCTTCTCGCAAGAAAGAAGAATGTCGACGCCGTGCTACTATTACATCAACGCCTTCACCGCTTTCATCACCAACACTTGAGTGTTTGTTACTCATATGTAATAACACTTGTGGGGAGATGTTGAATCACCCTAAACCTTATTCAAAGTGTCAGTTACTCATATGTAATAGTTAGCTTATTATGGCCTTTATGTTTGTTATTAGCCTTAAGCTTATGTAGAAGGCCCATGAGCTTAGGCCCAAGCCCATAGGTGAAAGGGAAGGAGTAGGTGTGTTGCCCTAGCTCCTTATATAAATACTATGTAAACCTTCATTTGAAGGTTGGTTGTTCAAGATTATTCTTCATTCACTCTCTTTGCTTAAATTTTTATAGTATATCGTGTGTGTGTATGAGTTTTACTTGTTCAATCGCCTTATCTCTTTCTTATAAGCTTGTGTGGTAAACCTTGTGACCTAACATAATCCTCTAATGCCATTTGTTAATTAACCGTCGGTCGCGGTTCCTCACTAGCGATCTCGATATGCATCACAAAACAAGTTCTAAAAGCTATTATACTACCATAAACTCACTAAGCATTAAAGATGAATGCTTTTATTCCTAAAGATCTAGGGACAAACGTCACATTTTTAGGGTAAAATTTGAGTGGTATACGGTTTTTGTACTAGTCATATAATTTCTATCCATGAGACGCTTTATTAAGACTAAAGATTTACTCGTAAGTGCCATAAAAAATTTTAAATTTGCTGCTAAAATTACCCTAACAAATATTTCTCATAGTTTATTACACAATTTACCAAGGACAAGACAAAAATAGTGAGTGAATAGGTTTCTAAGGTCCTATTTTATTCTTCCTTCCTACTTAAACCCGAACATTGTCCCTAATGTTCCTCATATCAAAGTTATGATAAAGGAAAAATAAAGAGAAAGAAACTAGTACCACGATTAACCTAAGAGAATATGTATAAAGTTGGAGTTAAATCCTCCCAGAAGAAGAATGAACAAGTAATAAGTGTTGCTTCCATCATGTACTTCATCTTCTTGTCTAATATAACCTACACACTTATAAGAAGACAAAACGAAACATCGCCTAATATCGGCGATATAAACTATATATATAAAACAAAACAACACTAGAAAGTAAGTAAGATATAATGCTTGTAGAATAGATGTTTCGCGCTTTTTCCGGAAAATTAAGAATTGGAAGTTTCCAAAATTACAAGTTATAAAATGAACTGAATCTGTTTATACATTTCCGAATGCTGGCCATTCTTAGTCCCGATAAGTCGCCGGGATGTTTTGACAGAAGGTCCGGTGTGTTTTAGGAAAATTGAATAATTACTTCTTTAAAGACCTGGAAAAATTCCTGCAAAACATCCATTATGACTCGATACAAGAATTTGACTCTAACAAACACACAAATATATACAATTCCAATTATTGATAATCTCATGTTCACGCAATTTCTTAAAACATATGTGATCTACCTTGCACTTATCTTTTTGTAAAATACCTTTATATGTAATTAAGACGAGGTTAAAAATAAAATAAAGCATTTTTACAAGCAACAATGAAAAAGATATATGAAACACTCAAACAAAATTTAAAAACAAACAAACAAACAATTAAACATGGGTTGCCTCCCAAGAATCGCTTTTCTTTATTTATGAGTCTTGTACCTAGACTCGAAGTCATACCCTACGTCATCTCATTACCATCATCTCCTTCCTCATGAGCGATTGATTGGTTTTTCCATAGCATAGCTATGTTCGATTGTGCATCTCTCTAGGAAATCATCATGCCCTCATTTAGTTCTATATTTCGGTCCTAGCTTCACGCATTTTTTATAGAATCCAAATATCTTACTCTTCACATAATCTACTCCTCTCTTTCTATCCTCTTCATTCCTAAAGTAGACCAATAGCTTAAGTTCTTTCTCATTATTGGATAGTGATGAGAATTGCTCAATCTTGAATGGCATTTAGTAGGCAATCTCATCAGTCTCGTTCTTGAATCTAACTATCCCTATTGATGGGTCAAAAGTCATTTTGGAGCTATATATGAATGGCTTTCCTAGAACTACAAGGGATAAGCTAGGATCTATAGCCATACTAATATCTTACACAATCACGAAATCCGTTAGGAACGTGAAGCTTCCTATATAAATGGGAAATCCCTTAAATCTATTGAGGAAATTACATCTTATTCTAGGATCATCGGGGTCTTGCCTAATTGGGATAGGTATTTTTATAACCCAGTTATCGTATGTGATAGTCATTATGTTTATTGGGGATTTGCAATCGATGTATACCTTTGGAACGAAGAGGTGTACTATGCAACATGGTATGTTGAGATTCCTAGGATTTCCAATGGTGATGTGTGGAGATCTCATAGCATAAAACGGACGAAGGTGCACTAGGTGAGGGGTGGAAGAAGTTCTTTCCGTAGGGAAACTTGTTGAAGTAATCATCACCTACTTCGTCTACTTCATTAGTTTTTTCATCCTTAGGAGTCTCACTAACCTCAAGCACCGTCTCATGGTTCGATTCATTATTATTCCTATTTGGTCTCACTAGGGTGATGGCGTTGAAAAAGTGAACGCGTTTCGATGAAGACGGGTCCCTATTTTCATTGCCTAATTGCGAGTGAGCGAAGAACTTGCTTGGGTCCTTAATCTTCACAATGGGAGGTTTTTTGGGGGAATGAGTTGAGATGGCATTGACCTTCTCAGTTTTCTTCTTATCAACATGATTGTTAATAGCCTTCAAGAGATTATCTATCTTCCTATCCGCCTCAGCTTGTTGTTGATTAAAATGATCCGAAAGCTTGGCTATTTGGGCTTCTTGAGATGTTGCAAAATTCCTCATCATCCCTTCTAAGTTACAATGACTAAGACCATGAGGGCTTGAATCATATTTTTAGGGCCATGGGGAGTCATTAGAAGTGAATTCCTTGGTTTGAATCCAATTATAGCCGAGTTTTCCCTTCCATGCCTCTCCTGGATTTTCTGTGTCTTATGTCTGAGGGTTGTGGGAACCTCCCGCTCGTTGCAGACGTGGACGCGTAGTCCACGGAAGCTTGTTCAGGAGTCGTGCACCACGAGGTGGGGACCACTACATAACTCACAAGGAGACTTTGTTCACTTGGCGTGAACTTAGGCTCTTAGGAACTCATTAGGAATTTGACATGATCTTCAAGTTCAGCATCCACGATTGGAAGGTTGTGAGTCGATTGGCGCCAAGATATTGCCTTCACGGTTTTGAGAATCACGAGGGGTCATTCAATATTCTTTGTCAGAGGGCAAGGTCCTATAGTAGTACCTATTCTTCCACGGTTAATTCAATAAGCCTACCGCAGGCGCTTGTCAATGGTTTTCCTTGTGGGAGAATGACATGATCATAAAAGATTTTGGACTGGCAAAGATCAATGCCATGGTGAGGACTTGTAGAGTAAGTCCTTGAATCGAGTCCGCTACCATAAATGGTTTCACCTTGGCGTTGTTGGAACATCAGATGTCATTCCTAAGCTTAGTGTTTCTCCCATGGGAAAGATCACATGAGGAAACAAGGATAGATCATCCCAACTCGAATGGATCATGAAGTCTCTGCCAATTACTAGCTTGGTCCCATAGAGATAATTGGAAGAGACGCAATCGTGTGGTCTCCCGAGTGGTAGCATCAAGGTCAATGGATTCAACGATTTTAAAGAAATCCTTGAGATGCTGATTAGGATCTTCGGAAGGAAGTCCATGGAATGCACATCCATTTTGTACCAACCGGATGATGTCGGATCACAAGGCCGTAGTTTGATCTTGATGTGGAAGCTCAATGGTGTTCCTATTGCCTTGATGACTCTGTCTAGAGTATTCATCAAGAGTACAGCCTCTTGGCGGGTCGAGTGGTGGTTGATTAGGTAGTGGTAATGGTTGATGTGGTGATGGATTGTAGTTAGGTGGATTATTACCCATGATAAAAAGTGACAAAGTCACAAACAAAAACACAAAGAAGGGGGATAGACTACAAGAAAGCTAAGAAAAAAGGAAAAAAACTCACTTGATAGGAATCAAGCGAGTAGACCTAATCGAGATAGAAAACTAACTAGCTATTCTATTAACGCGTGGAGTTCTGGTCGAAAGACTTCCTTTTCAATCCAGCAAGCTTTAAAAACCCACTAGGCATGTACCTAATCGTGGGTGTGTAGTATGGGTAAGCCCAGGGGGTTTGATCGTTCTCTAGGGAATAGAGATAGAGTGATATGATCGAATGTGAGGTTGAGGTGATTCTTTTACCTTTTATATTTTTTAGG